>QVRM01003771.1:0-106698 GCA_003439945.1 Dermanyssus gallinae | reverse complement strand
AACCATCGATAATGTGAAGGATATCAAAGACTCTAAACAGGAACGAATACTTTAAACATCGATATTAAGTAGACAACAGCCTTAAGTCATGAAAGTATCAGTTCACCTGTGCAACACTTTGGCTTCGATAACATGCGCCGTCGGCAAATATTTGGTCACCGTATCTTTAATCGGCATTTAAGATTAATTAGTTATTTGCAACGAATCACAACCACATCAAGTGCTACAGGTAAAAAAAGCTTTAAAAATGACAACAGGCTGTTTTAGGTAGAAGCGGTAAACTTCCTTCTAAGAATAAACGTCAGTTGCAAGAGTACAGCATATTTAACTTAAACACTTAGAGTAGTATAACTTCGTTAGCTACCGTTTAGGTACGTACATGTACATAAGCTCGTTTGGCGTCTAGTAGAGCTTTTTCCTCATTGAGCAGTTCAAGCAGTTCCATCATTAGAGCCTTCTCAGGGTTGTCGTCAATGGGCTTGGACAAAGCGACGGGTACTTCGGCGCTGATTGTACCAATTTTGCCATCCTCCTGGGCCGGTGGCTTCTCCTGACTCGCACGTTGACAATTGCCCCAGTCTCATTTTGATGTACCTTCCGCGGAGCTCGAGCAGAACCTCTTTACGCTTAATGTCACATGTTTCCTCCTGGTAACACCAGCAACAAAGACAGTATATTAGTACACAATATATATATATATATTAAGTCCATCAAAATGAGGAAGCTAAAAAAGCCAACGCTGCACTTGGTAGCCGCCTAATTTCTATATAAGCTGCGCCAATTTAAAGTAGCTCGTTGATAGGGAGCGCAAAGGTCAAGCTACAGCGAATACTGCGTCCAAAAAACCGTTCGGCGTTCAGCTATATTGCACACTTACTATAATACGTGCTAAGAGCAAACCCGCGCTACGCAGAGATTTAAGAGGCCGTTGCAACTTGGTCTAAGATAGCTGTATGACAATAGTATCAGTCGATTTGCTGGGATATATTGACCTTTAGGGTAAACCACGTAAAACGTCCAAGAAAAACGATCAACGAGGATAATGTGGTCCTTTACAACAAGTAAGCAAATCCGAAAAAGTACATTTGTTCAAATAGCCATTAGACCTGGGTGCTCCTTATATTAGACCTACCTGAATGGCCTTGAGGTTGGCAGCCTGAAGTTCCCGACGAATCGGAACGGGCACGGGTGGAGCAGGTCTCTTCTTATGGTTGCCTGCGTCGTTACTGTAGGAGCCACTGCAAGACATAATGTATTACCCTTAATTTAAATACATGAAAATTACTAATTTGTTTTCTCCAGCAGGAATACTTTCTCTCTTTAGCTTTCAAAGCGTCCCAGCAAAGTGTTTGATAATTAACAGAATGTTTACTAAAAGATAATTTCATACCAAATGTAGTGCGGATTCTGTGCGTTATGTGTATTAAAGCACCACGTGCCGTGCGATCGTACGTATATAATACGATTACGAATCTAAAGCTCTCATTTGCATATCCATTTTTACTAAACAGGCCATTTACTAACAGATAACTTTGGCATACATATGTAACCAAAAAGTCAACAGGCCGTTGTAGGCACGCGATTCAAGTAAATTGTTGGCTTCTTTATGCAGTGACGGTCAAATATTTACACCTAAAGAGCATAGCGATATCCATGAATATCAATTATATTTAGCGTATTCTTGTAACGCCACAGAAAATGCATGTTCTCATATTGCAATAATTCTATAAGACTACTTACCAATAGGCATCTGTGGCGCCGGCGACAGATTCATTTGCGATGGCGCTTTCACTGCGGCTGTGGGTGTGGGGCTCGCAATCATTTCCTTGCGAGCAGCGCATGGCGTGGTATAAGCCGATGTAGAAGAGGCACTCCACGATAAACGGGACCCCAAAGCGTTAAGTGAAGTGCACGAAGCATACGTGTACTTCGGAGGAGGGGGATGCCGCCGCGGCGGTACAAGTGGTGAGTTTTCTTCCTGGAGGCTGGCTGCTGAGGTGATGTCGGACTTGCTGTGACAAGGGGACTCTTTACGGAAGCCCGTGACCAGCGCGACAGGCTTGGGTGCCAATGAAAGCTTCATTATCTCAGCTGTGCGCCGCTGAAGAGAAGAATTTCGAGGGTCTGGTATTTCTCGCATAGAGGACACGTCTTCCGTGGACGACGTGGACAACAACGACGACGACGGACCAGGCTGAAATGTCCCAAGTCGCGGCCGACTGATTACCAGCTCGCTGTTCGACATAATCTGTTGGCGAAAGACAATGGTCACAATAATAGTTATAATCTTAAGTACTTCCGCCGACCGTCACTTAACCCAAACGCCTTCAAGAAAAGTTATGCCAAGCGAAACAAGAGCATGTAAGAAGTGTCTCTATATAGACAGTTCTTGTTTCGTTAATGTAAAAATGTATTGCCTACCCAGCGTGCCTCTTCTAAAGGAGATGTACTAGCGTATTCCAGAAAGTATAGAAACAAATATGCACTCTGCAAAAAGTAACCGCAACTGCGTACAACACGTAGTATTTGCAGGATTCACGCCAACAAATTAAATAAGGTCAGAGCTCTAACCCTCTTAGAAAATAAGGAAGAGCAATATGCACGGACATAGCCAAACATTTTCGAAATAACTCCCAACTAAAAAAATGCTGAGTAGGCCCATATAAAAAAAGTGCCGGAGTTAATGTAACTTTTACAATCTAGAACACAACCTATAAATCGACCACTCATATATAATGATGACTGCACATTACGCACAATACGTAATAGTTTTTGTACGTACAACAACAATTAAAGAAAAAATAGTGTAAAAACTTAGTACATCTTACAGCTGTACTCTTAGTACAAAGTACATCGCATCCCGACTGAGCACCCAACATAACGTGTAGAAATGCGCAATCTAACTTGCTATTGAACGATGGATATTGATACGAGCCAACGTGACTTCGTTAATCTTACCGTTATAATTTCGGGTTCCTCGGCCTGTGAGCAAACAGTACACTTGTATCGCTTGCCTGCTGGACTTTCGGTCGGCAGAATCGTCATCCACCAGCACTCCAGAGGCTCGATAGACTGAGATTTGCCTAAGGTGTCACGTGCACACATAAACAGATTCACTCGACGTACAATTATTTATATTGCGCGAATACTAGATTGGCAGATGCGGTGAATGCTTTGGTAGTATCTTCACTAACACGCTGTCAATATGTAAACACAGGCCGAGTGTTCACTCAGCAACTCACTGCGAGCCAATCCACTGGGAATCACCAATGCAGTGATGTAAAGCTACTATACTACTAACTCTATTCGGGCGCATCGAAAGCAACAGATAAGCTGTCAGAGCACAAGTGACCGATCATGAATGACGAATGAGTTTAAGTAAGGTGTGACTGGAGACACTTGGTTTGCGATGTCCCTTTGCCAAGCCACTACGGTGAAAGAAAGAGAGAGAGGTCGGCAGCGGAGATGCGAGAGTCATCACGAAGCCTCAACTCCTGCCGCCGCCTCCTCCGCCGCTCGAGTTGAATTGGTTGGGGTCACACATCTTCTCTGATCGAGGAGCATACAGTACACAAACTGGCGCACCCAAGAACCGACTTCTGTAGCGGCAGGACCAACTGGCATACACCGCATGCGATAGTGCGAGGCCGACAAGGCCTAACTAAATGAGATGATCGCCGATCGCTTAGAACAGAGAACACGAGAGTACAACGATGGTGGATTAGCCTTTGACACGGCTCACCTTAGCTCCAACACCACGAAGGAGAAACCAAGAGGCTGAACCCGATGTCCTGGTGGAAAGTCCCAATGACTCAGCTTTACAACAGAGAGAATGTGCACATTGTGTGTGTGATTCCGTGCACAGGTTGAGTTAAATGTACAAACAAAATAAGTGACATAATAGTGCGCACAGTATAATAAGGACTTATGTTCGACATCATTCTTTCTACCTGGGTCCTGCAAAGTTTTCTGTTTATATATATATATATATATATAGTTTTACCGTTAATCATTTTACGCCCAACTAGTTGTACGTTGTAAGCCATAACAACATTTAAAAAAGACACTGTAAGTGTTAGAGCAAGACAACCAGATCATATATAATTAAAGTTTTGTAGTAGAACACCAAATAGAGCACCTTTTTCTTGTTCTCTTACCTTTAAAACAATTTTAACTAGGAAAATGACTAAATCCGCATTTAACCATTATTTTGGAACATACAGACATTGCGCGGATACGTAGCCTATCGTTGATTCCATAATTGATTTGTACGGCAAAACAGTTCACTGTGGCTCTAGCTAGTTTATATATGAGGGAAGACAAAATAAACTGCGAGTCAAACATTGATGTGCGGTAAATCATTTAGTGCGTGCATTAATTACCCGTATGTTTGACATAATTGTTTGTCACGCGTAAAAGGAAACACACGGTTGCTTCCGTCAAAAAGCCAGCTAGAAGAGGGGTTGCTCACAATTATCGTGGGCTTATTATTATCGTATTGTAACGGCATGGTATGATTTGAATAATATATAAATTTACATAATAAAAAAAAATCATATATATATATATATATATATATATATATAGAAAGAGAGAGAGAGCTCTTTATGCCATAAGAGAAAATGCATATATATTAATTTTTTCTTATGGCATAAAGAGCTTTCCACCCTATTTGTCTTACGAAAATCTATATGGAATCGCCCGCGTGAAGGTAGCGTTTAGATTCCCAAAAAAAACGCTTCGGCAACCTTTGCACACGAGCTTGTCGGAGAACAAACGCTAATAAAAAACTGAGTTTAAGTCATTACGACTCCAAGGGGGAATACTATACAAGAGCATGTAAGCAGGCGTGAACAAAGACTGATGCATTTTCTAACGAGCAAATACTAACGCTCGTATACTAACGATTCGGCGTTATATACAACCAATCAGCACTGTGTATGTTGCACTATAACCATGCACTAGAACTTGACGCGCAACGCAAATGCTGTCTCTGTTCGGAGCACACTTCTAAAGTGGTCTTGGCCTGGCCTAAACGAAACGGGCATGTGATAGCCACCATACACGCCTACTGGGCACATTGGTTTATCTAATAAGCTTAATTTGTAACATATACACTATTTACAGAAAATTGTGCAGAACCCAGCTAAGTTTAGTTCATAACGTTAAAAGAAGAAAATAATCATTTGCTTCTCTGCGGAACTGATAGAGTTGTCAATTGTTGTTTTCAGCATCATGATGATTGTCGTCTATTCTTCCTGGTTGACTATTTGAGACTTAGTCGTTAGTCGTTAGAACTTCACAACAGGAGATAGGTCCAGCTCCTTGGTTTCTCTTCCGTGGTATTAAAGCTAAGGTTGTCCGAGCCAAGGGCTAATCCACCATCGCGTTTGTATATGCTTGTTTCTCCGTTCTTGGCGACCATCTAATCTCGTCCTGGCCTTGCCGACCTTGCATCATCGCATGCGTTGTATGTCAGTCGGTCAGCCGCTGCAGGAGTCGGTTCTTGTGCGCGCCAGTTCGTGTACGGTATGCTCCTCGATCAGAAAAGATACGCGACCCCAACCAATTCAACTCGAGCGGCGGAGGAGGGGGCGGAGGGAGACGAGGGTTTGTGATGAACCTCGCGACTCCGCTCGTCGACTCTCTCTCATTGTGGTGACTTGGAATCGCAAACCAAATAGAAGTCCCCATTCACACCTTACTTACACTCATTCGTCATTCATGATCGGTCACTTGTTTTTCGTCAATCTGTCTGACGCGCCCGATTAGAGGTAGTTCTTGTAATAGTAGCTTTACAGATCGACTGCATTGTTTATTCTTAGTGGATTGGCCCTCAGTGAGTCGCCGTATCTACTCTCTTCTGTTCGCGCAACATAAATGTTCGTTGTGTGAATCTGTGTGTAACCGACGTACATATTCTGCCGACGAAAGTCCAGCAGACGAACGATATGAGTGCACTGTCTGTTCACACAAACGAGGAACGCGAATTTAAACCGGTAAAATTACCAAAGGCACGTTGCTTTGTATCAACATCATTCCTTCAATAGAAAGTTAGATCGCGCATTTCTGCGCGTGATGTTAGGTGCTCAGGACGCAACGTACGGTTTTGTTTATTGTTTTAAATTGTAATTATTGTTGTACCTAATGTATTATCATGAATATATAAGTAGTATTTTCGACGAACTTTGTATATAAAGATCTGTTGTGTAATTACTTCTCGACCTAAATTATAGCCCACATTTTGCGTTTGCATGTGTTTAAGCATGCAGCTGTATAATGGAGCTAACTATAAAACCTATTGGAGGTTTTTGAATATTTTAATCACCTTTAAATTATTAAAAAATGTTACTATAAAAATGCAACTTGTTATTGTAGACGTGTCATGGCAGCAGTTAGTTACAGCAACCGGGGTGTGGATTGTGTTTAAAGTTATAAAATGTTACATGCACTTCGGCAATCTTTTTAAACGCCTTCCCGCCAGTATCGAGCTGATGTCTGAGCAAAATTACTGAGCATTCTCCTTCCATTTGTGGGCTATTCCAAACATGGTTGACTATGCCCGTGCATACTGCTTCACCTTATTCTGAAAGAGGGTAAGCGCTTTAAAACTGTTCAACCCACTGGCGTGTCTTCTGCTGTGTGCATATTTGTACCTGTGTTTTCTGGAATACGCTAGTCAATTAAAAGGTAAATTAAGAGGCACGTTGGATAAGCAAGAACTGTATGTATATATATATATATATGTATATATATTAAGTAAGTCAAAAAGTTCGTCGGCTTTTTTACCCGATTTTAAAGAGCTTTATTTATGCAGACAACAGTATTTTTATTCAATGATATATTGACCGTTTTGTTCGATAACCTTCGCCCATCGCCTCGGTAGATCCATGATTCCTTTCTCCCAGAACGTCTTGTCCTTCTCGTCGAAATACTGAGTGAGGTGATTTTTTATAGCCTCCAAAGATTCAAATGTTGTGCCATCAAGGGAGTTCTGGAGAGACCTGAACAAGTGATAATCAGATGGTGCGAGGTCGGGACTATAAGCTGGGTGCGGCAGCACATCCCAGTCAAACTCCGCCAATTTTTGCCGGGTGGTCAAACTTTTGTGTGGTGTCGCCTTATCATGTTGAAAAGTGACGCCCCACCTGTTTGACAATTCCGGGCGCTTCGTTGCTACTGCAGCCTTTAAATCTTCGAGTTGTCTGCAGTAGACGACGGAGTTGATCGTCTGACCCATTGGAAGCAGCTCAAAATACACGACGTCCTTACAGTCCCACCAGCAGCACAGCATATCCTTCTTCTGATAAATTTCGGGTTTAGGGATAGCTGCGGCCTGGGAACCTCTGGGGACCCAACTTCTTTTCTGTGTTACGTTTCTGTAGAGTATCCATTTTTCATCGCCGGTTATCAATCTCCTCAGAAATGGCTCATTCGAGTTCTTCCGGAGGAGTGCGTGACAGGTATCGACTCGCCCTTCAAGCTGCATATCATTGAGGTCGTGTGGTAGCCAGATATTCCGCTTGCACGAGAAACCTGCATCATGGAGGCGATTCCAAACGGTTCCGTGGGAGACTCCCGTTACATCTTCAATTTCTTTTATGGTCAAATTTGGGTTCGAAGTAACCAGGCTTATGACTTCGTCGGTCTCCACAACATTGGGTCGTCCTGACCTCGGTTCATCCTCGAGATTGAAGTTTCCAGCTTTGAAACGGGCGAATCGCTTTTCGACTGTGGATTTGTGTACTGCGTTTTCGCCGTAGACTGCACATATCCTCCGGGTTGTTTGCGCTGCACTTATGCCTTCACGGTAGGAGAACAACATAATGTGTCGAAAATGCGTAACTTTGTCCTCCATTGCAAACAGCTGCCAATTCCGCAAACGAAACGGTAAAGTTGGAACCGGTATACCGTCGCGCCGCCACGGGTCTGCTCCTGAATGTAAACACCCAGCCGCACTCTCAGGCGGCCCTGCAGAGCGCGGGACTTTCAAAAATGTGGTCCAGAAAGCCGACGAACTTTTTTACTTACCTAATATATATATATATATATATATATATATATATATATATATATATATATATACAGGTAGTTCAACAAGTTCTTAAAAAGAAAACCAAGAATTTTCCAAATCTTGTTTTTAATTTTTTTTATTCGATATACTCTCCGAGAAGCTCAATACACTTTTCCCACCGATATTTCAGAGCAGTTATACCTCTTGAGTAGAATTCCGCGTCTTTAGACTGAAAATAGGCACTGACAGCAGCCTCTTCATTGCTGGAAAAACGCTTTCCACCGAGACTATTCTTCAAATGTCCGACGAGGAAATAATCAGAGAGGTCTGGAGAATAGGAAGGTTGTTCAATAAGTTCGAACCTCAGTTGGGCCAGTTTTGCCGATGCTTGCCCCGACTTGTGTGCGGGACCAGCATTGTCCTGGTGAAACAGGACAACCTTCTTCTGCAAAGCGGGCCGTTTTACGATGAGTTCTTGCTTCGGGCAGTCCAACAGTCTTGCATAATGTTCTCCCGTGATCGTTTTACCGCTCTCGGCCAGAATTATTCCACGTTGGTCCCAAAAAACCGCAGCCATCATCTTTCCGGCCGATGCCGTTGTCCGCACCCTCTTCGGGGATCCTTCACCAGGTGCACACCATTGGCGAGATACTTCTTGGCTCTCGGGAGTGTAGTGATGAACCCAACTTTCATCGACGGTCACGAATCTGCGCCAAGAATCCGACGGATTTTTCGACATCTTGGCTAAATTTCGCTGTGAAGCGGAAACACGCGCGTCTTTTTGGCCTTCTTTGAGCAAATACGGCACCCATTTTGTTCTGAGCTTTTTCATCTTCAAGTTCTCGTGCAGGATGAAATGCACACTACCCAAACTGATTTCCAAGGCCTCCGCTATCTCCCTAATGTTCACTCGCTTATCTGCTGCAACGATTTTCCACACCTTTTCCACGTTTTCCTCATCAGTTGCCGTTTTTGGGCGTCCTGAACGTAGTTCATCCTCGGTGCTCCTGCGACCCTCTTTTTAACCCATTAATCCAGTTGGAAACAGTGGCAAAACATGGCGCAGAGTCACCGTACACCTCGTCTAACTCAGTTTTCACTTGGATCGCATTCCAACCTTTGAAATAAAAATGCTTGGTAACCACTCGGAACTCATTTTTTCTCAATTTTTCAAAATCACGCCGATACGTTGCACGTGAAAAGCGATCAAACGAAATTGCAACGGCCAATCACCATAATATTTTGACTTCTAGCAGTCGAAAAGTTGCCGTCTCCAATAGCGGTGGAAGCGCGCCAAAATTCAAATTCTGAAAAGCATATTTTAAGAACCTGTTGAACTACCTGTATATATGCCCTAAGAGCGTCCCTTTGAATAAAGTTGCATAGCAAAGTACTGAAACAAAGAACGTTTTTTATTCTATTCGGGCACCTTCAATAAGAACGCCAAGGGACATCAAGCGCCATAGTGCCGCGATCTCAGCATACCACTTTGGCGCATTTTTGTGAGGCTGCCACTTCATGTTCTCAGGCTCAAACATTTAGCAGTTTGAATAGGTGAGGTAAACGCTCTATTACAGAGCCATAGCTTCTGTACCTGGAACGCATTTATAGTGCGCGGAAAGGTTTTATTTCATCCGCCTTCACAACAAGTCCACTTATGTTAAACATTTCAAGGATTCTCTCAATCTGAACTCGTTGTTATCTACATTGGATTTCATGGAGGATATACATTTGCCGTACAGAAGTTGTTTGACGGATTTTTTTTTTAAAGCATAAAGCTCAGGAGAATGCGGGACAGGTAATTTCCAAGGACGGATAGATGAGGTATTCTGATATCGGCCTGTGTCCATAAAAACGACGTTTTAACTTGTACGGCATGCCTACCTGAAAGGCATAAATGGAACCAACCAGCTGTCACAGGTCTAGCATTTAGAGAAATAACGAGTGAGCGGACAACTTAATGCCGCTGCCACGTCAACGAGAACATCAATACGAGATCAACTAGAATGCACCTTTTTTGTCAGAGGGGATATTATTAACAATATTTACATCTCAAACACCGTTACTAAGTTTCATACAACTAATCGGACATTTCCGCCTTCAGCGTTTTCAGTTCTCAGTGTCGTGGCCGTTTGCCACAAAAACATTCTGCTTACACGATCTACCTTGGCAATTTGATTTGACGATATTTTGTTGCGCTTTGACGATATTTTGTGTATAGTTAGACGTTCGCGTTGTCCCTATTTAGAAAGAGTGCACTGGTATATGTTTTGTCATCAATTATTATTTATTTACCTTTGCTAGAAATAGAAAATGCAGTCTATTTTACATAGTTCTTAGGCTAAACTAATAAGAGCTTGAAACACGGCAAACAATCTGCCGCATGGTACTAAAGGCAGAAGGCCTCACAGCGAGCACATATGCAGGATGCTTTAGATTCGTACCTCTTGCTAAACATGCGACGTGGTGGTATCCATGAACAGCAAATTTCGTCACCACATGACGTATGGTGTGACCGATGTTCGTACTAAATGCCGTTTCTGACGGCGTTTGTTTCGAGGAAGCTCTATTGATGCTATTTTGTTCTCCCATGTGCGATTAAACTTAAAGTAAACAGGGGTAGGACGTGAACGTATCAACGCGTTTCAGGTTCTCTCTACAAAAAAACGATATTTGACGCTATGACACCCAGATACCTAAAGCACTTGGCGTATTTGAGGGTCGGTCCGATTAAAACGAGTTATTTCATTGCCCCATTTTGCATACATACATACCTAAACCCTCCAGCGGTCGCCACACTTGGAATCTTGACGCTTCATACAATACCACATCATTTATATACACGAACAATTGTTCCACACTCTTAGGGCCTTCCACTTCGCAAGGAAGCTAAATACGGAGATTAAAAGCGGGCCCGACTTCACCTCTATGTAAAAAGCATTTCACCTCTACAACGCCGTCGTCAGTGCAGATTCGATTTTCCTGCAGGACTGACCTCACTAGACGAATGCTAGAGGAACTCAAGAGAGGCTCAAGTGTCTGAAAGCCGCGAGTAATCTATTCTACTAACTAGTGAGGTTTTTCTTACTGCCCTCCAATACTACAAAGTTATTCTCCGATTCTGCCGATCACCGAGCACATTATTTCGCCTGACCTCGTTAGCCTTGTAGTACCGCTTGCGATGTATGCCAGTTGGTCCGACGCTGCGGGAGTCGGTTTTTGTGTGCGCCAGCTCTTGTATGACATGCTCCCCTTGAAAGATGCGCGACCCCCATTTCGACTCGACCGAGGGGAAAGGGTCGGCAGGAGACGGGGCTTTGTGATGTCGATTTAGTGACAACAATAATTTGTCTGATTGGAAGTGTGAGTAAACAAAACTGCCGTATTTGCGCAACTGGGAATCTCCGTGTGATTCACGAGCAGCCGTTACATGTGCCATATGTAAATAGATAGCTCTTAATATATTCACAAGTGGTTGCATGTCTTATTATAATTTGATTTATTGTCATTATGATTATTATCGTGTTTGGCTGATATTTGAGCAAGGTACCTTAATAGAATTAGCATTTTGTTTAGATATTGTAAAAAAAAGAGCTTGCGCGCACATCTGTAGGGAGCTTGTTCAAATATGTGGCACCTAAATTTGATATTGAGAAACAAGATTGGTTACATGAAGCCGCCGACAAGATCAGAAGTTGTGTGTGTGTGTTCATGATTGATGTCGACTGGGAAAGATTGAGCAGGTTGGGATGAAGTCCCATTACGATTCGTTTAATCTCAGTATCGACAGACCTATTTGCAGAGGGTAAGGCATAATCGACATTTTTACGTATTTAAAATGGACTCCTATGGTTAATATCCCAAGGCGCAAGGCTCTTTTTTTGCAGGCGATGTAACGGACATAAAGGACGCATATAAGTTATTTCAAATATTTCAACTGCGTAGGTCAGATATAATAACTATGGACGTAGGCGTAGTACATGGCGAGTAGACAGTCACGGGGCAGAATATTACGGCTCTTGAACAGGGCAGCGATGCTCCCTAAAACTTTTTTTTCGAATGTGATCTGTATGAGTTTTAAATGATAATCTGGAACTCAAGACAACGTCTAAGAATTTTGTCTCATTGATCACGCTAAGAGTGTGGTTTCCGCATTGAAGAGCTTCATTGTTTATACTTAAGACACCTCAAAGCAATAATAACTGGATAAAACCAATTCTAGATTCATTCACAAACAAGCCATTGGCTCTAAATCAATCTGACAGTCGCTTAAGATCTTCCTTAATCATCTGTTCTACCTCCTGTGGGACATCGCCGATAAAGAGTGCTGTGGTGTTATCAGCAAATAGGGTCAGTGGTTCGTGTTTGGTACTTCAAATATATTGTTGATAAATATATTGAACAGCAGCGGGTCGGCGATACTCCCTTGAGCCACTCCAACGGATACGTTCTCGACATTTGAAAACTTCTGTACCATTTGTTGTATTTATGGCATGAAATAACATACCCACGATTGAACACGCTCGTCAGCTCTATGTAATCCTTGTTTGGTAATTAGAATCTTCATGTCGACGATATCAAACGCCTCGCTTAAGTCAACAAAAAGAGCAGAAACTATTTCGTCTTCTGATAATTTGGACGGACTTCATCTATAAAGCTCATAACAGAGACGGTGGTGGACATTTTAGGGCGGAATCCGAACTGTCGGCGATTGAGTACATTGTGTCGTTCAAGATGGTCCCCGAGTTGTTTGAATGCGCATTTCTCAAATATCTTAGACATTGGGGCCGGTATGCTTCTCTTCTCTCTATTACGGCAACTCGCGTCGGCAAAATAAATTAAGCATGGTATTTCTTGGAGATCGCGAGAGTTTTGGTCATTGCAAAGAACATCAATATAAGCATCTCCAAGGAGGAGCATATTTTAGCCGTTAAAACATTATAAATTAATAATTCAAATCGGATACTTTGTTAAACGGTTGGCGATAGAATGCGCCACCTAGAAGAGATTTTCCCTCCACCACACTACGCACCTCCACTACTATACTCTCGCAGAAAAAGGTAGCTGAAGACACAAAAGCCAGCTTTTTCCGTAGGTTAACGTTATAGTCACATCCTACATACAAAGTTACTTTACCTCCGCGAGAGCCTGACCTACAGCTGTTGTAACTATTATAATTGCGCAATTTAAATAAACTGGTTTCGGCTTCCTGGGGCTTTGCTCCTGATATGACTATCACAAAGGCGCACGGCAGGCTCGAGAGGAACGTTTGGAGGTCATGCCAGTGTGATTTAAGCCCGTTTACATTACAATGTATTGCCAGAAACGATAAGGTGTCACATTTAAAAGAAGTTATTCTATAGTTCTGTTTTTGTGATGGTGGCACCCCACTGGTTTTCAAGTTTCTGAGATTTCAATCTAATCCATATATTTACAATAGTTGTTAAAAGTGTTTTGAAATGTATAGTAAACACTAAAAATCCTACGACCATTAGCAAACTAAATGCCAACAACAAAACGTTTCTTTGAGAAAATTAGTCTGAATTATGTGAAAAAATGCTAAAAAGTAAGGGACCCCATATACTGTTTGTAAAAACCACCTTACCGATCACCTTCATTATAAATAGCATTATATTTGAATTAAAATAAATACTTCAAAATTTTTGTAGCAATGTTACTTTACAGATCTCAGACAATTCTGCCAGTCATATATCATATTAGAACTTCGCACCAGGACATCGGGTTTAGCAACTCGGTTTCTCCGCCGTGGTGTTCAAGATGAGGTGAGTTGAGCCACGGACTTTTCCACCACCGTTGTATTCTCGTGTTATCTGTTCTAAGTGATTGGCGATCATCTCATTTCGTTAGGCCTCGCCGTCCTTGCACTATCGCATGCGTTGTATGCCAATTGGTCTGCCGCTGCAGGAGTCGGTTCTTGTGTGCGCCAGTTTGTGTACGGTATGCTCCTCGATCAGAGAAGACGCGTGACCCCAACCAATTCAACTCGAGCGGCGGAGGGAGCGGCAAGAGGCGTAGCTTCTTGATGACTCTCGCAACTCCGCTCGTCGACTCTCTCTCTCACCTAGGAGACTTGGCAAAGCACATCGCAAACCGAATAGAAGTTCCCAGTCACACCTTACTTAAACTCATTCGTCATTCATGATCGGTCACTTGTGTTTCGACAACCTGTCTCTTGCTTTCGACGCGCCTGTTTAGAGGTACTTCTCGTAATAGTAGCTTTACAGATCAACTGCATTGTTGACTATTAGTAGATTAACCCTCAGTGAATCACTGTATCTTCATTCTAGTGTTCGCGCAACAAAAAACGTACGTAGTATGAATCTGTGTGTAACACCATAGGCAATTCCCAATTCACCGATTTTGCCGGCGAAAGTCCAGCAGGCGAGCGATAGGAGCGCACTGTCTATTCACACGAACGAGGAACGCGAATTTGAACAGGTAAGATCATCGAAGGCACGTTGCTTTGTATCGACATCACTCGTTCAATGGAAAGATAGATCGCGCAATTCTGCGCGTTATGCTAGGTACTCAGGATATGACATACTATGTGTTCCACACGATTGTATGTATTTTTTAAAATTTCAATTATTGTTGTACGTAATACTATTACGTGTTGTATATATACATAGTGGTTCAAAAGTAGTTTGTAGAACTTATTTTCATATGCACGCATAGTAGTTCAGTAGTGGAATGTATATATCAATTTGTCAAGTCAATTTATGTTTCTCTTGTTACTGCAATTTTACTTGAAAGCGTAGAACGGATCGAAACGATTGATTTACGGTCGGCGGGAGGGAGGGCTCGTGACTCTGACCTTAGAAGTTGTGCATTCGATCCTGCCACAACGCACAATAGGTAGACCCCGAGATCTGGCCGACCTTTTTCTTTTGTTCCCCAGTAACGCCTAATAAGAGTACTTAAGACTATATTTTGACGATTATTGTCGGTATTATTGTGTTTCGCCAACAGATCATGTTGAAGAACGAGCTGCGAGTCAGTCGGCGGCGATTCGAGACATTTCAGCCGGGCCCGCCGTTTAAGTCTACAGTGGACGACGTGTCCGTAACAGCGTCTGCCCTGACGAGCCCCCTGCCTGAGTGCAGCCATACACCTGTCTCGTCAGTAACCAATATGGATCCCGTCCAAGGATTGTTATCACTGTCATCGGTAGGCAACGAACCCAAGCTTTCGTGGCTTACCGAAAACCACTCGACCAACGGCAAATATGATGCTGCTGGTGATAAAGATGATCATGGACGTCTTTGCCCTGAAGTGCAGGCGAGCATTGAAACCTTTGCGCTAGAAAACCCTCGGAATTCTTCGTTTCAGCTAGGCACCGCTGAAATGACAACGTTTTCGTTAGCGTCCAAGCCTGTCGCGCTAGTCACGGGCTTCCGTAAAGAGTGCCTCTGTCACGGCAAGTCCGACGACATTAGCTTAGCAGGCAGGCTTCAGAGTGGGAACGAACCATATACCCCGGAGACAAGAATTAACTCTTTGGTCGATCGTCTTAACCGGCTAGCGCTAGTCTCGGAGAGCTCTTTGTCGGACCCGTGTCCGGGCATCTCCGCATCCGATGGTAGGCCCTCGTCCTTGTCATCATCATTTGCGCCCGTGACAATGGCCGGTCCCAACGGAAAGCATGCGGATATTATATCACCAAAACTCATTAACGAAGTGGCAAAGAAAGGCCCCGCACCGCCGAAACCCAAAAGGGGCGTAACCAGAAAGACATTCGAGAACGATAGTCTGAAGAAGCCTTTTGCTCCTAGTGAACAGCTAACTGAGCAGGAGGTTCACGGCAGTATCCGGTTCGAATCCAGTCAACCTCCCGTTGTGGTCACGGCAGCCAAAAGCACCTACAACGAGTCTCTAATCGACGCTACTACTTTGACAACATCACTACGGCGTATGCCGACAAAAAGAGGACCCCCGCCACCAGTACCACCGCGGCGGCATCCTTCACCCCCGAAAGACACGTATGCATCGTGCGCATCACTTACCTCTTTTGGATGCCGTTCATCGTGGAGTGCCTCTTCTGCATCAGTGTCGACTCACGCCACGCCATGCACTGCTCGCAAGGAAACAACCGCAACGCAAACACCTATTGGTAAGTATTGGTAGCGTATAGAAATTATTTATCTGAGCTCCGATCATCTTTAAGCAATATAATGGCTTAGAAAACGAGTAAAATTAGGAAGGCTAGGTTAACTCCTACGACTATTCGATTATTATTATTATTACTGTACTACCTCTATTACGGCCCCTAGGTGCCTTTTAGTACTGAGATTCTAACGTTGCGCTTTTATACTGGTCTTTTTGGGTACTGTAGCGAGCCGAGGGACGCCTGATGAAGATGATGAAAGCGAATCGGCCCTTATCCACATGCCGGATGAAGTTATTGAGAGGCAGGACAAGCAGGGCAAAAATGAAGATGGCAAACATATGAACGAGAGTGTAAAGGATAAATCACCTAAGAAGACCTTAAAGACGCTCATCATGAAGAAATATAACACTTTAAAGCGTGGGGCCTCTATAAGGATAAAGCCATCCTCAACCAATGTAAACGATAGATCCATGACCGAATCGATGATGGTCTATACACAAAGAGAGTACCTATAGCGCGTTGTCGTCCAGCAGATGTAAATAGAATTGAGGCGTACGTGGAGACTGGACGGCTCACTGCTGATAGAACTACGACAATGATTATGGTGTGATCACGTGTCAGTGGCCTTGAGACTTCGTCTGTATGCCTGTTATTACAGCGACTGTCACATATGTAACACCTTCCATGCGATTATTAGGACCCGCTTAGATGGCTCGAAGATTTTCACCGTTGTCAGGGACAACTTCTCACCGATGGCTAGAAGGAACTTAGTTAATTATAACGCATGGATAAAAGTAATACTATGCTGGATCTGACAATTAATTAAATTTATCCTTCTTTACGGGAGGCCCTGTTGTTAATGTTTGCATCGCATTACGCCTGTCTACATGTGTGTTGTGTACTCAAGAACAACTACCGACCCATATAACGCGAAAGCTCTTGCTTAAGTCTACACGTATGTATGATGGCCTTGAGCTTAGCGCTAAAGATATTACTCATGTTGAAGATTCTGACTGCTGGTTAGTACAACCAATGTGTTATATGAATAAACATAAACATCACTAAGAATTCGTGTAATTACTGATTTTGAACTGCTAAATACTGATTGAGTCATAAATGTTAGCAATTATATGCGTACAAATACAGAGCGTATTAGGTTAAATGTGGTCCAGCCCGAATTAACTATGCGATTCAGTGCAAGGGCTTAATACAGCTAGTAAGTCCACACATTATCATAAAATAAATAAGTAGTACCTTCTTTAAATATTTATCACGCTTATATACAGACGAAGTTTGTGCAACGCATTTTCATTATCAACGGGCGTATCCTCATAGGGCCATTCAAAATTTCAAAGGGTTTGGGTAAGATCTGGTAATGATAAGGTGCCAGAGATGATTATGGTTTCTAGATCCCATCTGGAGAATAGCAGTATTTTACTATGGATGCCAGTGATTTTCCCTCTTTTTCTCTGAAACTTCCGAAATGCATAATGCACATGCCTAGTGATGACTAGTGCAGGACGTACAAACCCACTTAACCCAGATTCCTTCCCACCCTTCCAGGCTTAGTAATACTTGGTATTTTGTCGAAGCCGTGGTAAGGGCGTTCCTGCAATTCTCCTTGACGAAGCTACACCTTCGCCTATCTTTTTCATGTTAACATGCATCCGGGTAGGACACTTATGCCAACGTCGTACATCGTTCTCAAGGGGTGCGCCAAGGCCTTGAGGGCCTGGCTGCATCCAACCTCCTTCTTTCCGTTCTCCCTTATTCCCCTCAACATCTGGTCCCGACTTCTCTTCCAAGGCTACCGCGTGAACCTTTCTCACCTAGCGATTTCATTGGCTGTCTTGAGCGTCAAAATGGCGCCGAACAGGTCCATCGAGTCCTTCCACGTTTCTTTAATGTCAACGAAAAGACAACACACGATGCGCTGGTCCGCACACAAGACCTGGGGGCAAGAAAATTATCCTGATAGCATACATATACATAGATACAAGATCTTCTTCTCACAGATGCGAACATCGACGTTAGCGGTGAGGCTGCCTATCACGGCCATAGAGTTCGTGGACCTTGCTTTCTAAAAAGACTCCTACTGAAGGATAGTGTGTTGCACGCCGTCCACCTTCGCAGAGTCGCGTAGCACGCAGGAGCTACTGTTTTTTAAAATCTCATCTATGTAGCTCTGGAACTGACTATACCCGGTGGGAACCTGAGCTACACAGTAGGTCAACTCCCCGTGTCGGCAGTCATACTAAGTCTTGAGGTCCGATATCAGACTCTTGGTCCAGCTCGGGCTACAACAAACGCTGTAGGCACGGGTGTCATGCGCCTGAGACGTTGGCTCATATCGCTCAGATATGCAACACAACACACAAGCAAACTATAAAGGGACATGACGACGTCTGTGATTACGTGCCGCGTCTTCTCCGCGAGAGGGGTCATGAGGTGGCCTGAACAGGGACCTGGCAAAAGCGCGGCAGGATAAGATCACCAAATATGACGTCGAGTTCTTAAGAGCGACGCTCCTCGACCCGCAAAAACCTCGCAGATTCGGATCCATTACTATCTATGAGTGGTGTATGGGACTCCGCCTGCGAGTACGCTCTTGGGGCTCGGCGTCACGAAGAGGAATCTTATGGATCTTTCAGTCTTAACGTTGCAAGGGACTTTGATAATATACCGCTTGCACCGAGTCTATAAGAGCGGGGGTTGCCATCAAGCAAGGACACGGACAACTGATCCTTAACTTCACGTGACACCTTTTTACCACCATTTTTATTAGGGCGAGCACTGCCGAGTGTGCAAACGTATTGTAAATGATTAATAAATCATCACAATATTTTCTATTATATATACAATATATATATATATATATATATATATATATATATATATATATATAATATATTTCTATTATATATATATATATATATATATATATATGGTGTGTCTGGCCAAGTTCAGGTGGACACATGACTGTTGTGGTTAGGCGCCACGTGCTGGTACACAAACGTGCAGTAAAGAGGGTAGATACGAGTAGGTACGAGAAACGTCTAGACGATTCGATTGAAGCGTCTACTTGGACCGAGACGAATCTACTGTATTCGAGAACAATCTGTGAGGCAATAAATACAGCTGACACAGAGTGCAGAGGAGAACTACAGACAATGTAGTGACACTCTACAGGTGACCGCAGGCGATCGTGTTTTCATTCCTACGTACTCAGCTAGTCTAAGTTCAATAGACTAAGTCATTAGATCAGTGTGTACAGTTCAACTACATACTAGTGGCGACGAAGATGGAATGGTCGTAATTAGTGCATACGTACGTCAAACTTCAACTACATATTAGTGGCGACGAAGATGGAATTCATGCGGGAAGACGAAGTGCTTACGAACTGACCGACTTTTCTTCAAGCCTTAATTCTACTTTCGAAATCGGCATGGTGCCATAGTTCAAGCGGCAACAAGTTTACCTGCTACGTCAGAAGGACGTGCCTGCTACTACTACAACTTCTACTACTACTTAATTTGGCAACTACATCGCTACAACTGCTACTACTTGCTTTCGGCAACTACGTCGCTCAGAAAAATTCCACGATCGAAAGAGACGAAAGCATCATGGAAAACGGTCAGGCATTGCCACACTTCGAAAGATTCGTGGAAGAAGAGATGCCGTGGTCTACATATCGGTGTCGCTTTCTTGAATTTATCAAACTTAACGAGTACCCCGAGAGTAAACGTGCTCTAGGAATGCTAAACCGCCTTTTATCCACAGTGTACCAGAAGCTGCGGGACCGGATATTTCCAGAGGAGCCATCAAAGAAGAAGTACGAAATGCTTTTGGCTGCCCTGGACTTCATCTATACCAGAGGTACATAAAAGTGGGTAAAAAGGGTGGAGTGCCAAGCTCTAAAACAAGAGGAAGGTGAACAAATTCAAGACTTCGCGCGCAGGTTACGAAAAAACGCGGAAGAATGCGAATGGCCAACAAATTCCTAACGACAGTACTGCTAGTACAGTTCATCAACGGTGTCAAGGACGACCACGTGAATGATCAGGTCTTGCACAAGGGGCAGACACTTTCAGGACGCTGGACGATGCAGTCAAGGAAGCAGAGTCAGTGCTCGTGCGAAAAGAACGGTTGACGGTAAACAAGGTAGTCACTGGTACCCAGCAGCGGGTAGCTAAGCTACCTTGGAAGAAGCAACCGAGGGGGAGTTCAGGCAGTAAAATCAGACAGTGCAGTCCCGGCTCACGTTAGGTGTGGCCTGGTGCCAGGTCACTGCTATCGCTGTGGGGAGCCTAACCACAAAGCTGACAAGTCTCCGCATATTAAGTCGACGTGCAATTCATGCAAGGGAAGACCGGACATCTAACGACCGTCTGTCAGCAAAGACAACCCGGTGGTAGTCCAACCAACAGTTTCAAACATAAGAAGAACGGAGCGTTCGCGGTACAAGTTCAACCAGCATTAAAGATGAACACTTCAGGTATGAACTTCATAAAGCCAGTGCATACAATTCGAACAGTGAGACTCGACGTCAACCCGTTACAACTCGTGACAGTCGAGATCGAGGGTGCTGATGCTACAATGGAAGTGGACAGCGCGGCTGTGGAACGCCCGAACTTGTGTGTGTCTGGCCAAGTTCGGTGTCCAAATGACGTGGACGCACATGACTGTTGTGGCTAGGCGCCACGTGCTGGCAAACGTGCAGTGTAGAGGGTAGGATACGAGTAGGCACGAGAAATGTCCACACGATTCGATAGAAGCGTCTACTTGGACCGAGACGAATCTACTGTTTTCGAGAACAATCTGTGAGGCAATATATACAGCTGACGCAGAGTGCAGAGAAGAACTACAGACAATGTAGCAGGACACTCTACAGGTGACCGCAGGCAAACGTGTTTTCATTCCTACGTACTCGGCTAGTCTAAGTTCAACAGACAAAGTCATTAGATCAGTGTGTACAGTTCAACTACATATATATATATATATTAGTAGTGGCGGTGGCTTAGGCGGCTAACGCACCGTTCGAAACGGATCGTTGCCATGGCAACCACGGTTAGCAAAACATCGCTAGTTCGAGCCCTGGCCGTGCTGGTTGAATTTGTTGGACGTAGTTGTCATTGCCTTACTGCTACATACCTCTGCTGGAGAAAGCCTATAAAATTCTAGTACGAGAACGCAATGACGATAGATGCACTTAGACGTTATCGTGCCACATGCAACTTACGAGCCCATTACGAGCGTCTAAAATGTGATTGTCAGAGCGTTAAAAAAAAAAAAATATATATATATATATATATATATATATATATAACATTTACAGAAGAAGAAATCGCCAATGTAATCAAATCCAAAGAAAATGGTTAATCTGCGGGTCCAGACCAGAAATTGTATAACGCATGCCTAGGCCGTGGCAAAATACTGGAAGAATGGAGAAAAGTTTATTGCAGCCAGTTTACAAAAAAAGTGAAGCAACCGCCCCAACCAACTACCGCGGATTTGCACTTATTAGCGTCGTTTATAAAATGTTACCTTGACTTGTTGTAGAACGCTTATATGACGCCGTAGGCCCAGATTTACCATGCGAGCAACATGGATTCCTAAGAGGACGATCTACGTCGGATACCGTCTCCTTTCCATTAGACCATGTAAAGACCCGCAAAGATCAAAAAGGGATGACATGTGCCGCTTTTATCGATTTTAAAACTGCATTCGACTGCGTTACAAGAGACAAACTCCTCAAAGTACTTCGATCCCGATATTATATAGAGGGGACTATGTATAATCGAATACGTGACATGCTGCAAGTGAACTTTATTACTATCAAGAACGGGGCTCATTATGTCAGCAGACCAGTAGTTCAGAAGACTGGAGTCGTCCAGGATGACTCCGCAAGCCGTCTCTCTTTATACTATATATAGCTGGCTTGGCCAAGGCTCTCAGAAAGGTAAAAGCTATATATGCATTTAATGCCGACGACTTAGTAGTGCTTGTAAAGACACGAACCCACCTGCGGTTTTATCTACTGGAAGCCTCAAATTGGTGCCAACAAAGTCAAAAGAAAATCAATCTCGCCAAATCAAAAATACTACGATTTAGTAGAGGCAGATCGTATTATATATTATATTATATATATCGCAGATAAATTATATATATATCGCAGATCGTACGCTGCAGATGCTTGGTGCATTAGGATAGGGGGAGTAAATATTAAACTCGTCAATCACTTTTGCTATCTAGGAATAACAGTGACCCCCCCCCCTCCCCCGGCTGTCATTCAGCAGACATATAGCGGAATTGCGTAAAAATCAAGCTAAATTTGTCTAGAATAGAAATTGTTCCTATAGTAAGAACCGTCTTCACGCAATTACCCCTTATTTTACAATGTCCGACCTTAAAACAAAGATAAAATAAAATCTTATTGCATAAAAGGCACGTTAGGCTTGCCAAAGAACGAATGACAACGCTCGCACTAGAGCTATGCCACGAACGTACACCAGTAGAAGATTTAGTACTGTGCAAGATACCGTTCAGTACACAAATCTTAGAATCTTAGCCTACAGAGAATTTTGAGAAAACCGCAACATGGCATTTGTAATGGGTCTCTATGTCGAGGGTCCTGCTTGTTGCAGCAATAAATGGGAACTGTCATCACAGAAAAACAGATCTATAATATGCCGAACAACAGGGCGTGGTTACCACCACGTCATATGCTTGAGAAGAAACTGTTATGAGGGTGCAATATCGGACGTGACCACATATTCACCTGCTAGTTTATTGAAACAGCGTCACTACAATCAAACAATGGTGCGGAACTTAACAAGGAGCTCAACATACCGTTCAACATGCAGGATCATTGCTGCTTACTTGCGGCAATGATCAAGTTGCCGATTGTTTTATTCGCACCATAATCATTGTCATCCTGTGATCGCAGGATACGCGTGGCAAAATGTACGTACGGTAATTACATACACAACATGTATACATTTGACCTGTTGTGGAGTTTAACCATTAGGACTTCACAACATGACGGCGTCGGATTTAGCCCCACCGTGGTTTTTCCACCGTGGTGTTGAAGCCAAAATGAAGAACCGAGCCACGGGCTTCACCGTCGTTGTATGTTCTCTGTTCTAAGCGATCGGCGATCATCTTATCTCTCTAGGCTTTGGCGGCCTTGAACCGCTTGTGTAGCGCATGCGCTGTATGCCAATTGGTCTGCTGCTGCAGGGGTTAATTCTTATACGCGTCAGTCCGTGTACGAAGCTGTTCCCTCGATCAGAGAAGATGCGCGACCCCAACCAATTGACCTTGAGCAGCGAAGGGGGCGGCAGGAAACGAGGCTTCTCGATGGCGACTCTCGCAAGTCCGCTCGTCGGCTCTCTCCCACCGAGGTGGCTTGGCAAAGCACATCGCAAACCGAATAGAAGTCCCCAGCCACAACTTACTTAAACTCATTCGTCATTCATGATCGGTCACTTGTGTGCCGACAACCTATCTCTTGGTTTCGACGCGCCCGAATATAGGCAGTTCTCATAACAGTAGCTTTACGGATCGACTGCATTGTTGATTCTCAGTGAGTCGTCGTCGTATCTGCAGTCCAGTGTTCGCGCAACATAAATGTACGTCGTGTGAATCTTTGTGTAACACCACAGGCAAATCTCAATCCACCGATTCTGCCGACGAAACTCCAGCAGGCGAGCGATAGGAGTGCACTGTCTGTTCATACGAACGAGGAAGGCGAACTTAAACCGGTAAGGTCCAAGAAGGCACGTTGCTTTGTATCGACATCACTCGTTCAATACAAAGTAAGATCGCGTATTTTTGCGCGTCATGTTAGGTGCTCAGGATGTGACGTACGATTTTTCATAACGTTTTAAGTTTCTATTATTATTGTACGTAATTTATTGTCATAGACATATGAGTAGTGTTTTTGACGAACGTTGCCTATAAAGATTTGTTGTGTAATTACTTTTCGACTTAATTGATAGCCTACATGTTGCGTTTGCGTGTGCTTAAGCATCGAGCTGTATAATGGAGCTAACTATAAAACCTCTCGGAGGTTTTCGAATATCTCAAGCATCTTTAGGTTATTAAAAAATGTCTTTATGAAAATTCAACTTGTTATAGTAGACGCTCTATGCTAACATAGAGAAATTATATAAATAAAACTGTCCAATTCTACTATGTAGACGCAGTTAGTTACAGCAACTGGGTTGTGGGTTGTGTTTAAGGCTGTAAGGAGTTACATGAACTTTGGCAATTTTTTTAAATGGCTTCCCGCTACAATCGCGCTGATGTCTAAGCAAAAGTACTAAGCACTCTCCTTCCTTTAGTGGGTTATTCCAACCATGGTTGACTATGTCCGTGCATACTGCTTCACCTTATTTCGCAAGAAGGTTAGCGCTCTAAAACTGTTTAACGCGCTGACGTGAGTCCTGCAAGTACTACGTGTTCTACGTGGTTGCGGTCGTCATTTTGTGTGTGCATATTTGTCCCTGTAGTTTCTGGAATACGCCAGTCAGTCCTTAAATACGGCAGAATTAAGAGACAAGTTGGATAAGCAAGAACTATATGCATGTATATATACCAGTGGTAAAGGTAAAATATATTTGTCTGTCCATGCATAGAAGGTTAGTGGTAGAATGTATATATAAATTGGTCGAAGCAGTTTGTGTTTTTCTTGTGATGTGACCTTTCTTAAAGGCGTTTTGGTTGAGCGACGGTCGACAGAAAGTAATATCGATCATTACTATGTTTATTGTATTTCGTCAACAGATTATGTCGATCAACGAGCTGGTAGTCAGGCGCCCGGGACTTGGGACATTTCAGCCCGGTCCGTCGTCATCGTTGTTGTCCATGTCGTCAGCCGAAGACGTGTCCTCTATGCGAGAAATACTAGACCTTCAAAAATCATCTCTTCAGCTGGATACCGCTGAGATAAAGAAGCTTTCGTTGGCGTCCAAGCCTGTCGCGCTAGTCACGGGCTTCCGTAAAGAGTCCACCTGTTACGGCAAGTCCGACATCATCTTAGCAGCCAACCTTCAGGGTGAAAACGAAGCTTGTACCCCGGATACAGGAGAAGGAGTGAGCTCTTCCGATGGCCTTAACCAACATGCGCTGCCCTCCAAGAGCTCTTCTTCGGATCCGTGTCCGGGTACTTCCGCATCTAATGGCACGTCTTCGTCATCATCATTTGCGCACACCACAAAGGCCGGTTGCAAAGAAAGGCATGTGGATATTCGGGCTAGTATGGTCACGCCAGCTAGAAACACCTATGCTGAGTCACTTTCCGACAGCACTGCCTCATTGCGGCGTATGCCAAAGAAAAAGAGGCCTGCACCACCTGCACCGCCGCGGCGGTATCCTCTTCCACCGAAATACACGTATGCTTCCTGCACCTCACTTAATTCGTTGGGATCCCGTTTATCGTGGAGTGCCTCTTCTACGTCGGCTCATACAACGCCATGCGCTGCTCGCAAGGGAACGATGGCAACTCCTACAGCCATGACTGCGGAGAAAACGTTATCGCAGACAAGTCTGTTGCTGGCGCACCAAACACCCACTGGTAAGTGTACTTAATCAAGGTATTCACTTGAATGCAGTACTAGCTTGGATTTATTTATTTTAATTAATATGCAAATGAAAGCTTCGGATTAGTAATCGTATTATGTATATATGGTTGATGCAACGCACTATATCCGCAGGTGCATTTGGGAGAAAATTATCTTTTAGTAAACATTGTTCTAAATTCCGAACACTTTGCAAGGACGCTGTAAGAGTTAAAGAGATAAAGCACTCCTGTTGGACATTAGGAATTAGTCATATTTATGTATTTCATTTAATTGTGTCTTGCAGTGGCTCCTCCAGTAATGACGCGGGCACGCCATAGGAAGAGACCTGCTCCACCCGCACCAGTTCCAATTCGCCGGGAGCTTCAGGCTGCCAGACTCAAGGCCATTCAGGTAAATCTACCATAACGGGCCTAATGGCTTTTTGAACATATCGGATTGCTTAATTGCTGCCCTCACAAAGACAAACCAAATTTTCGTATCGATTGCTGTGCTTGGACGTTTTTTCATGGTTTAGCCTCGAGGTCAAACTATCCACAACGAAATCTTTGACACTATCGACACACAGTCACAACATGTTTTTTGAACGCAGTATTCACTGTAGCTTGCCATTTTGCACTGCGCCTTTCATCAACGGGCTGAATTAAAATTGTGCGGCTAATATTAGAAAGTACGCGTCTACGTAGTGCAGTGTAGAATTTCTACCGGTTGTATTTTAGTGGTATTATATATATAGTGTGTATTAATATACTGTCTTTCTTGCTTCGATGTTGTCAGGCGGAAACACGTGACATTGAACGCAAAGAGGTCATGCTTGAGCTCCGCGGCAGGAACATTGCAATGAGACTGAAGCAATTATCAACGTGCAGGTCAGCTGGCCAACTTGACACGCTTTCCGTTGACGGAAACTCTGAAGAGGATCTAATGATGGAACTGGTTGAGCTGCTCAACGAGAAGAATGCTCTATTCAGGCGCCAAACCGAGCTTATGTACATGTACGTAACTGAACAATAGCTTTTCTAGTCTACGACGATATCCTACTCTAAACGTTTAAGTTAATCAATGCTTGTAATATTGTTAGTTATTACGTTTAAGTTAATTAATGCTTGTAATGTTGTTAGTTATTACGTTTAAGATAATCAATGCTTGTAGTGTTGCTAATTAGTGCTTATGATTAGAAGCAACCTTACTATTCCTAATATATTCGGTTGTATTTTTTTTTTTAACCTTTAGAATCTCGTGTGTAATGTATTCCTTTCGAGATCACTCACTCTTTTGGCCGTATGACCTATTTGCCAAAGTTAAATATGCATTTTACTAATGTGCGTGTCACAGCATTCCGATAAATATTGAATAATATTGTATTTACGTTAATTCCGTTCTCCCTTTTGTAGTTTTAAAACACTATTAGTTAGATATTTAACACACTTGAGCATAGTAACGGTTGTACCCGTTGGACCCTTTATGAACCTCTGCAGCATAAAAATACAGTGCCCGAGTATTTACCGACGGTGCATGCTACCGAAGCCGAATTAAGGCACTTATGAACTGATAACTTTTATGACGTAAGGCCGTTGCCCGCCTATTATCGATGTTTAAAGTATTCGTTTCTGTCGATTTGATCGTTATAACGAGACTAACCTAAACTTGAATGTATTCTGCTTGTGGTGTGTTTCTGTCGATGATGCTTTACCAATCTTAGGAAAAAGTACCACCGTTTAGAGGAAGAGCAGATCGAGCTCGACTACCAGATCCGTCTTTTAATCAACAAACCTGGTAAGTATTCTAACAGCTACTACTACTGCCGCTATTATATCTGCTGTTTTACAGAGGCATAGCCCGCGTAACTGTGGTCGCAGCCACTAATTACAACAAAATCATTCCGGGATGGATTGGGTGTGGGCTGAGCAATGTGGGAGGTGTGTCGCTTCCTCCAGGAATATTGTCGATTTTTGGCATTAAAACGACACATTTGTGACAGCGCCTAACTAAATTATTTAAGGAAACTATCGGTAATTTTTGTTCAAATGATTTTCCTAGAGACATTATAACTAAACATGTCCCTCTGCTCGCTGCAGTTATTGACTCAGTGGTAGGGCAAAGATTATCTTATAGAACAGCATACCTCTAACTAAAATCGAAAATAAAATAATACGGTTGTCCATCCTTATGAGTTCTAACTGAATGAACCGAACTGAAAATTTAATAATAAGCCAGTAATCTCATTCCTAGGAATGCTACTCGAGCACAAAGTTGCACAACTTACTATATTACGAGTCCTGAGCACATCTTAATAACGAATCGCTAACGTTGCGCTATTGTTTTGATACTTTTCGGTACTGCAGCGAGTCAAAGGACGCCTGAAGATGAGGATCGAGAATCGGCCCTCATCCACAAGCTCGTTGAAGTGGTTGAACTTCGCAACGAGGTCGTCGACGCTCAAGAGATGGACCGAAGGCGTTTTGGCAAGGAGGAGAAAGACAGCAAGACTTTTAGGGCACTCTTTATGAACAAGAATGCCCATGGTGCGTAGCCAATAATGTTATTTTTTCATACTTACGTAGGCTTGCTCTATTGGTACAGTTGTTTCTCCGTCTGCGATAAGGCATTTCCGTTCGTAGCAAACAAACTTAAACCGTACGCGGGCCTACTCTTACAGAATTATGAAAACACGGCCATCTTACATGTAATCAATAAAACAAAACACTGACCGAATAATTCAAGCAGATCATTGGCCGCAGTCTGTTCACCCGAAGTGCTCGGCGTAGCCATTGGTTACTGCTTGGAGATGCATATACCTCCGCCTTTTCACTTTCTATGTTTATGAATATACCTTTTGTTTTTATATTTATACATATGCTTATGTCATAGAGCTCTTACTTTAACGTACGTTTTCTTTCATATTTAAACTTATGTTATAGCATCTGGTCTATAATAACTGTTCGTTATGTTGTTATGCGACAACTGCAGGCACCTCACTACTTGCACCGAACGACAGGAAGAGCTCAAACACAGAGAACGACAAGAAGGACAAAAATGGTAAAACGGAAGAAAGCGCAGATGACAAACTTACGCACGAGAATGTAAAGGAGAAATCATCTAAGAAGACCTTAAAGACGATCTTCATGGAGAGATACAAAACTCTAATTCATGAATCCACCATTCTTAAGAGGACATCCTCAACTAATGTAAACGATAAATTGGGGACAGAATTAGTGATGGTTTATACAAAACGAGAATACTTGTAGCACGTTGAACGACTTTTCATCAGTCGCTATGACAAAGTCAGTTAGGAATAAACCAATGCCAGGCCGGGTCTAGCAGTTTATAAGCTTCAACTCACCTTTTCCGGAGGCCCTGTTATTTTGTAAGCCTATCTACATGTGTATAGTGTAGTTGGCTCAAGCGCTTCCTAGTTCTATTTGAACCACTATTATTCAATATTCTGCAAGTGCCCCTGGTCAAGTGTATATGTATGTATCTTGTCTTTTGCTTAGCGCTACTGCCACACAGTATCCCAATGGTACAATGTTAATAAATGTAGTCTGCACAAAAATGAGGTCATGTATGAGTAGCCTCGGTGGTTTGGGAGAATAGCGGTCGTTGTGACTGACTTCACGCCGCCCTGCCGAAATCAATCACAGCGATTTACGCCCATTGTACGATCTACGCTACAATGACACCTTGTATTGTGTCAAACTTGCTTAGATCTAGTAACTGTTTTGTTATTGTTAGATAGTACTCATGTGTAAGGTTCTGGTTGCTGGTTAGCACAAACAATATGTTATATAAATAAATGAAAACATCACTGATAATACGTGTAATGACGGCTTTTTAATTGTTAAATACCGATTAAGTCTTAAACGTTCAACCAATATGTACGTACAAGTACAGAGGTAAAAAATGTAGAGTAGCTTAGCGATATCACAACATATGTGTTCTGAAATCTACTAAATTGTTCACTCTAGTGCAATAATTTGATACAGCTGGGAACTGCTTTATAATCATGCCAGAAGATCTAAGTACTAACACGTATATATAGGGCGATGTTTGCGCAACGAATTATTTTTATTATCTACAAACAAATTCTCGTAGACTGATTCAAAGAAGAGTTTGGGTCAGAATATATATATATATATATTACCATAACTGTAACTTAACATATACGGATTGCTTACAATTCTCAAGCACACATATCTCACACAGTAGTTGGTTTTACAGCTAGGGCAATTCTCATTCTGGGTGCCAGTAAGCTTCCTTCTAGTCTTGCACATTGAAAGATGTGACGTCGTTACGTAGAACTCTTCAAAAGAACTACATACAGAGTAGCCAACTAAGATACAGTTTTCCTTCATGCAAATGTTGTAACGGTATTGATGCTATGTTTTTCTGCATACTATCTGCCGGTTGCTTTGTAAGGCGCGTTTCCACTTGTATGAGCAGGAAGTGTGTCCTTCGTGTAGTTAAGTGTTACGAAGTGCATGTTTCTATGTGGCAAAGCGGCCCCAGTTAAAAATATCTTTGCTTTTAGACTCCTTTTATGGAACGGAACCATTGCTCTCTTCGGTGATGTTTTCAGTTAATTTTTGACACCACGTTGTCGTTTTGTTTAGATACCACTGCAGGCAAGCTTTTGGAAGTGCTAGTTTTGCTGCATAAGCGTCATGGCGGGTATTTACATAACGTAGTACTTCTGCTAAACCTGCTACAAGTAAAATAATCATGAACGTACAACTTCTGGCGCCTATTTGAAGGCTTTCTTGACAGAATTATCTTATTCTAACGAGATCTTAAGGATATAGCGTTTGATGAGATTGTATAGTGTGACATTAAACTTAGTTTTCCATCTTTCGCAGAGGCGGCTCCACGGTATGCAGTCAGCAGGATTCTCGAACGTGATTAACCGTACCTTTATTAGAAGAAATCTCCAAGGCAAGCGCGTGAGAGAATGTTCATCGCACGTAGAAATTTAAATGTTGTTAAACGACGTCATGCCGGTCCTCTTACTGTCATAGTGAGCAGAACGATATCATCGACGGAATGGTGTTTTGCGTCATTTTAAAATCTAAAATTGCTACTTGAAAAGCATAGAATTTGTGAACTAGAGATTAAATACATCGCCCACTGAATGTCTGGATGTCGCCCTGCATATATATATATATATATATATATATATATATGTGTGCCCTAAGCGCGTTTTTTTTATTAAAATTGAATAGCAAAGTACTGAAACAAAGAACGTTTTGTATTCTATTCGGGCATCTTCAATAAGAACGCCAAGGGACCTCAAGCGCCATAGTGCCGCGATATCAGCATACCACTTTGGCGCAATTTTGTGAGGCTGCCACTTCATGTTCTCAGGCTCAAACATTCAGCAGTTTGAATAGGTAGGGTAACCGCTCTATTACAGAGCCATAGCTTCTGAACCTGGAACGCACTTATAGTGCGCAGAAAAGTTTTATTTCATCCGCCTTCACAACAAGTCCATTTATGTTTAAAATTTCAATGATTCTCTCAATCTCAACTCGTGATTATCTACATTGGATTTCATGGAGGATAGACATTTGCCGTACAGAAGTTGTTTGACAGATTTTTTTACAAGCATAAAGCTCAGGAGAATGCGGGACAGGTAATTTCCAAGAACGGATAAATGAAGTTATCTGATATCGGCCTGTGTCCATAAAAAACGACGTTTTAACTTGTACGGCTTGCCTACCTGAAAGGCATAACCGAAACCAACCAGCTGTCACAGGTCTAGCATTTAGAGAAATAACGAGTGATGCGGACAACTTAATGCCGCTGCCACGTCAACGAGAACATCAATACGAGATCAACGTGAATGCACCTTTTTTGTCAGAGGGGATATTATTAACAATATTTACATCTCAAACACCGTTACCAAGTTTCATACAACTAATCGGACATTTCCGCCTTCAGCGTTTTCAGTTCTCAGTGTCGTGGCCGTTCGCCACAAAAACATTCTGCTTACACGATCTACCTTGGCAATTTGTTTTGACGATATTTTGTTGCGCTTTAACGATATTTTGTTTGCGCTTTAACGATATTTTGTTTGCGCTTTCTTTTCGCTATATTTACACTTATCTAGAAACCGCTTCATAATCTGTAGTTATTGTCATTCGTTTAGTCTATTTGGTTTTTTTAGGAGTCACAGCTTGTTGCCAGAGATGTGCAAGAGCTAGCTCGGCGGAGCGTGACCGACGGAATCCAAATTTACTGGCAGTGAGGAAGCTTATAGAGTCTAGAGAGCTCGTAGACGTTCTAATTTAAGCTTCCCTATAGCTTTGCGGGATCCTCTCTAATAGACACTCCACAAGCGAGAATATCCTATAGTACGATGCTAGTGGCCGTTGTTTTTTAAAGAACGCGCAGAAAGTTCGGCCGATGGCGATAACCAGCCACTGGTTAGCGGTCTGGCAAGGAATTCCGCGAAAGGCCTAACAAGCGTATGTGGTACTCCGGTAGCCTCACACCCTATCGTCGCAAAATGACTATTTGAATAACTTGCTACGGAAAGTGGATCTACAAGGTTTGGGCACGGTCGGCAGAAGCAGTAGTTCAATGTTCGCGTTGTCCCTATTTAGAAAGAGTGCACTGGTATATGTTTTGTCATCAATTATTACTTATTTACCTTGCTAGAAATAGAAAATGCAGTCTATTTTACATAGTTATTGGGCTAAACTAATAAGAGCTTGAAACACTGCAAACAATCTGCCGCATGGTACTAAAGGCAGAAGGCCTCACAGCGAGCACATATGCAGGATGCTCTAGATTCGTAGTACCGCTTGCTAAACATGCGACGTGGTGGTATCCATGAACAGCAAATTTCGTCATTACATGACGTATGGTGTGACCGATGTTCGTCTAAATGCCGTTTCTGACGGCGCCTGTTTTGAGGAAGCTCTATTTATGCTATTTTGTTCTCCCATGTGCGATTGAACTCAAAATAAACAGGGGTGTCAGTGAACTTATCAAAGCGTTTCAGGTTTTCTCTACAAAAAAACGATATTTGACGCTATGACACCCAGATACCTAAAGCACTTGGCGTATTTGAGGGTCGGTCCGATTAAAACGAGTTATGTCATTGCCCCATTTTGCATACATACATACCTAAACCCTCCAGCGGTCGCCACACTTGGAATCTTGACGCTTCATACAATACCACATCATTTATATACACGAACAATTGTTCCACACCCTTAGGGCCTTCCACTTCGCAAGGAAGCTAAATACGGAGATTAAAAGCGGGCCCGACTTCACCTCTATGTAAAAAGCATTTCACCTCTACAACGCCGTCGTCAGTGCAGATTCGATTTTCCTGCAGGACTGACCTCACTAGACGAATGCTAGAGGAACTCAAGAGAGGCTCAAGTGTCTGAAAGCCGCGAGTAATCTATTCTACTAACTAGTGAGGTTTTTCTTACTGCCCTCCAATAGTACAAAGTTATTCTCCGATTCTGCCGATCACCGAGCACATTATTTCGCCTGACCTCGTCAGCCTTGTAGTACCGCTTGCGATGTATGCCAGTTGGTCCGACGCTGCGGGAGTCGGTTTTTGTGTGCGCCAGCTCTTGTATGACATGCTCCCCCTTGAAAGATGCGCAACCCCCATTTCGCCTCGACCGAGGGGAAAGGGTCGGCAGGAGACGGGGCTTTGTGATGTCGATTTAGTGACAACAATAATTTGTCTGATTGGAAGTGTGAGTAAACAAAACTGCCGTATTTGCGCAACTGGGAATCTCCGTGTGATTCACGAGCAGCCCTTACATGTGCCATATGTAAATAGATAGCTCTTAATATAATCACAAGTGGTTTACATTTGTACAGAGGTTCACGGCTTCTCAAAACCATCAAAGGCTAGTGTGGAGTCCTTGTATTGCATGTCTTATTATAATTTGATTTATTGTCATTATGATTATTATCGTGCTGATATTTGAGCAAGGTACCTTAATAGAATTAGCATTTTGTTTAGATATTGTAAAAAAAAGAGCTTGCGCGCACATCTGTAGGGAGCTTGTTCAAATATGTGGCACCTAAATTTGATATTGAGAAACAAGATTGGTTACATGAAGCCGCCGACAAGATCAGAAGTTGTGTGTGTGTGTTCATGATTGATGTCGACTGGGAAAGATTGAGCAGGTTGGGATGAAGTCCCATTACGATTCGTTTAATCTCAGTATCGAAAGACATCTCTATTTGCAGAGGGTAAGGCATAATCGACATTTTTACGTATTTAAAATGGACTCCTATGGTTAATATCCCAAGGCGCAAGGCTCTTTTTTTGCAGGCGATGTAACGGACATAAAGGACGCATATAAGTTATTTCAAATATTTTAACTGCGTAGGTCAGATATAATAACTATGGACGTAGGCGTAGTACATGGCGAGTAGACAGTCACGGGGCAGAATATTACGGCTCTTGAACAGGGCAGCGATGCTCCCTAAAACTTTTTTTTCGAATGTGATCTGTATGAGTTTTAAATGATAATCTGGAACTCAAGACAACGTCTAAGAATTTTGTCTCATTGATCACGCTAAGAGTGTGGTTTCCGCATTGAAGAGCTTCATTGTTTATACTTAAGACACCTCAAAGCAATAATAACTGGATAAAACCAATTCTAGATTAATTCACAAACAAGCCATTGGCTCTAAATCAATCTGACAGTCGCTTAAGATCTTCCTTAATCATCTGTTCTACCTCCTGTGGGACATCGCCGATAAAGAGTGCTGTGGTGTTATCAGCAAATAGGGTCAGTGGTTCGTGTTTGGTACTTCAAATATATTGTTGATAAATATATTGAACAGCAGCGGGTCGGCGATACTCCCTTGAGCCACTCCAACGGATACGTTCTCGACATTTGAAAACTTCTGTACCATTTGTTGTATTTATGGCATGAAATAACATACCCACGATTGAACACGCTCGTCAGCTCTATGTAATCCTTGTTTGGTAATTAGAATCTTCATGTCGACGATATCAAACGCCTCGCTTAAGTCAACAAAAAGAGCAGAAACTATTTCGTCTTCTGATAATTTGGACGGACTTTATCTATAAAGCTCATAACAGAGACGGTGGTGGACATTTTAGGGCGGAATCCGAACTGTCGGCGATTGAGTACATTGTGTCGTTCAAGATGGTCCCCGAGTTGTTTGAATGCGCATTTCTCAAATATCTTAGACATTGGGGCCGGTATGCTTCTCTTCTCTCTATTACGGCAACTCGCGTCGGCAAAATAAATTGAGCATGGTATTTCTTGGAGATCGCGAGAGTTTTGGTCATTGCAAAGAACATCAATATAAGCATCTCCAAGGAGGAGCATATTTTAGCCGTTAAAACATTATTAATTAATAATTCAAATCGGATACTTTGTTAAACGGTTGGCGATAGAATGCGCCACCTAGAAGAGATTTTCCCTCCACCACACTACGCACCTCCACTACTATACTCTCGCAGAAAAAGGTAGCTGAAGACACAAAAGCCAGCTTTTTCCGTAGGTTAACGTTATAGTCACATCCTACATACAAAGTTACTTTACCTCCGCGAGAGCCTGACCTACAGCTGTTGTAACTATTATAATTGCGCAATTTAAATAAACTGGTTTCGGCTTCCTGGGGCTTTGCTCCTGATATGACTATCACAAAGGCGCACGGCAGGCTCGAGAGGAACGTTTGGAGGTCATGCCAGTGTGATTTAAGCCCGTTTACATTACAATGTATTGTCAGAAACGATAAGGTGTCACATTTAAAAGAAGTTATTCTATAGTTCTGTTTTTGTGATGGTGGCACCCCACTGGTTTTCAAGTTTCTGAGATTTCAATCTAATCCATATATTTACAATAGTTGTTAAAAGTGTTTTGAAATGTATAGTAAACACTAAAAACCCTACGACCATTAGCAAACTAAATGCCAACAACAAAACGTTTCTTTGAGAAAATTAGTCTGAATTATGTGAAAAAATGCTAAAAAGTAAGGGACCCCATATACTGTTTGTAAAAACCACCTTACCGATCACCTTCATTATAAATAGCATTATATTTGAATTAAAATAAATACTTCAAAATTTTTGTAGCAATGTTACTTTACAGATCTCAGACAATTCTGCCAGTCATATATCATATTAGAACTTCGCACCAGGACATCGGGTTTAGCAACTCGGTTTCTCCGCCGTGGTGTTCAAGATGAGGTGAGTTGAGCCACGGACTTTTCCACCATCGTTGTATTCTCGTGTTATCTGTTCTAAGTGATTGGCGATCATCTCATTTCGTTAGGCCTCGCCGTCCTTGCACTATCGCATGCGTTGTATGCCAATTGGTCTGCCGCTGCAGGAGTCGGTTCTTGTGTGCGCCAGTTTGTGTTCGGTATGCTCCTCGATCAGAGAAGACGCGTGACCCCAACCGATTCAACTCGAGCGGCGGAAGGGGCGGCAAGAGGCGTAGCTTCTTGATGACTCTCGCAACTCCGCTCGTCGACTCTCTCTCTCACCTAGGAGACTTGGCAAAGCACATCGCAAACCGAATAGAAGTTCCCAGTCACACCTTACTTAAACTCATTCGTCATTCATGATCGGTCACTTGTGTTTCGACAACCTGTCTCTTGCTTTCGACGCGCCTGTTTAGAGGTACTTCTCGTAATAGTAGCTTTACAGATCAACTGCATTGTTGACTATTAGTAGATTGACCCTCAGTGAATCACTGTATCTTCATTCTAGTGTTCGCGCAACAAAAAACGTACGTAGTATGAATCTGTGTGTAACACCATAGGCAATTCCCAATTCACCGATTTTGCCGGCGAAAGTCCTGCAGGCGAGCGATAGGAGCGCACTGTCTGTTCACACGAACGAGGAACGCGAATTTGAACAGGTAAGATCATCGAAGGCACGTTGCTTTGTATCGACATCACTCGTTCAATGGAAAGATAGATCGCGCAATTCTGCGCGTTATGCTAGGTACTCAGGATATGACATACTATGTGTTCCACACGATTGTATGTATTTTTTAAAATTTCAATTATTGTTGTACGTAATACTATTACGTGTTGTATATATACATAGTGGTTCAAAAGTAGTTTGTAGAACTTATTTTCATATGCACGCATAGTAGTTCAGTAGTGGAATGTATATATCAATTTGTCAAGTCAATTTATGTTTCTCTTGTTACTGCAATTTTACTTGAAAGCGTCGAACGGATCGAAACGATTGATTTACGGTCGGCGGGAGGGAGGGCTCGTGACTCTGACCTTAGAAGTTGTGTATTCGATCCTGCCACAACGCACAATAGGTAGACCCCGAGATCTGGCCGACCTTTTTCTTTTGTTCCCCAGTAACGCCTAATAAGAGTACTTAAGACTATATTTTGACGATTATTGTCGGTATTATTGTGTTTCGCCAACAGATCATGTTGAAGAACGAGCTGCGAGTCAGTCGGCGGCGATTCGAGACATTTCAGCCGGGCCCGTCGTTTAAGTCTACAGTGGACGACGTGTCCGTAACAGCGTCTGCCCTGACGAGCCCCCTACCTGAGTGCAGCCATACACCTGTCTCGTCAGTAACCAATATGGATCCCGTCCAAGGATTGTTATCACTGTCATCGGTAGGCAACGAACCCAAGCTTTCGTGGCTTACCGAAAACCACTCGACCAACGGCAAATATGATGCTGCTGGTGATAAAGATGATCATGGACGTCTTTGCCCTGAAGTGCAGGCGAGCATTGAAACCTTTGCGCTAGAAAACCCTCGGAATTCTTCGTTTCAGCTAGGCACCGCTGAAATGACAACGTTTTCGTTAGCGTCCAAGCCTGTCGCGCTAGTCACGGGCTTCCGTAAAGAGTGCCTCTGTCACGGCAAGTCCGACGACATTAGCTTAGCAGGCAGGCTTCAGAGTGGGAACGAACCATATACCCCGGAGACAAGAATTAACTCTTTGGTCGATCGTCTTAACCGGCTAGCGCTAGTCTCGGAGAGCTCTTTGTCGGACCCGTGTCCGGGCATCTCCGCATCCGATGGTAGGCCCTCGTCCTTGTCATCATCATTTGCGCCCGTGACAATGGCCGGTCCCAACGGAAAGCATGCGGATATTATATCACCAAAACTCATTAACGAAGTGGCAAAGAAAGGCCCCGCACCGCCGAAACCCAAAAGGGGCGTACCCAAAAAGACATTCGAGAACGATAGTCTGAAGAAGCCTTTTGCTCCTAGTGAACAGCTAACTGAGCAGGAGGTTCACGGCAGTATCCGGTTCGAATCCAGTCAACCTCCCGTTGTGGTCACGGCAGCCAAAAGCACCTACAACGAGTCTCTAATCGACGCTACTACTTGGACAACATCACTACGGCGTATGCCGACAAAAAGAGGACCCCCGCCACCAGTACCACCGCGGCGGCATCCTTCACCCCCGAAAGACACGTATGCATCGTGCGCATCACTTACCTCTTTTGGATGCCGTTCATCGTGGAGTGCCTCTTCGGCATCAGTGTCGACTCACGCCACGCCATGCACTGCTCGCAAGGAAACAACCGCAACGCAAACACCTATTGGTAAGTATTGGTAGCGTATAGAAATTATTTACCTAAGCTCCAATCATCTTTAAGCAATATAATGGCTTAGAAAACGAGTAAAATTAGGAAGGCTAGGTTAACTCCTACGACTATTCGATTATTATTATTATTACTGTACTACCTCTATTACGGCCCCTAGGTGCCTTTTAGTACTGAGATTCTAACGTTGCGCTTTTATACTGGTCTTTTTGGGTACTGTAGCGAGCCGAGGGACGCCTGATGAAGATGATGAAAGCGAATCGGCCCTTATCCACATGCCGGATGAAGTTATTGAGAGGCAGGACAAGCAGGGCAAAAATGAGGATGGCAAACATATGAACGAGAGTGCAAAGGATAAATCACCTAAGAAGACCTTAAAGACGCTCATCATGAAGAAATATAACACTTTAAAGCGTGGGGCCTCTATAAGGATAAAGCCATCCTCAACCAATGTAAACGATAGATCCATGACCGAATCGATGATGGTCTATACACAAAGAGAGTACCTATAGCGCGTTGTCGTCCAGCAGATGTAAATAGAATTGAGGCGTACGTGGAGACTGGACGGCTCACTGCTGATAGAACTACGACAATGATTATGGTGTGATCACGTGTCAGTGGCCTTGAGACTTCGTCTGTATGCCTGTTATTACAGCGACTGTCACATATGTAACACCTTCCATGCGATTATTAGGACCCGCTTAGATGGCTCGAAGATTTTCACCGTTGTCAGGGACAACTTCTCACCGATGGCTAGAAGGAACTTAGTTAATTATAACGCATGGATAAAAGTAATACTATACTGGAACTGAAAATTAATTAAATTTATCCTTCTTTACGGGAGGCCCTGTTGTTAATGTTTGCATCGCATTACGCCTGTCTACATGTGTGTTGTGTACTCAAGAACAACTACCGACCCATATAACGCGAAAGCTCTTGCTTAAGTCTACACGTATGTATGATGGCCTTGAGCTTAGCGCTAAATATATTACTCATGTTGAAGATTCTGACTGCTGGTTAGTACAACCAATGTGTTGTATGAATAAACATAAACATCACTAAGAATTCGTGTAATTACTGATTTTGAACTGCTAAATACTGATTGAGTCATAAATGTTAGCAATTATATGCGTACAAATACAGAGCGTATTAGGTTAAACGTGGTCCAGCCCGAATTAACTATGCGATTCAGTGCAAGGGCTTAATACAGCTAGTAAGTCCACACATTATCATATAATAAATAAGTAGTACCTTCTTTAAATATTTATCACGCTTATATGCAGACGAAGTTTGCGCAACGCATTTTCATTATCAACGGGCGTACCCTCATAGGGCCATTCAAAATTTCAAAGGGTTTGGGTAAGATCTGGTAATGATAAGGTGCCAGAGATGATTATGGTTTCTAGATCCCATCTGGAGAATAGCAGTATTTTACTATGGATGCCAGTGATTTTCCCTCTTTTTCTCTGAAACTTCCGAAATGCATAATGCACATGCCTAGTGACGACTAGTGCAGGACGTACAAACCCACTTAACCCAGATTCCTTCCCACCCTTCCAGGCTTAGTAATACTTAGTATTTTGTCGAAGCCGTGGTAAAGGCGTTCCTGCAATTCTCCTTGACGAAGCTACACCTTCGCCTATCTTTTTCATGTTAACATGCATCCGGGTAGGACACTTATGCCAACGTCGTACATCGTTCTGAAGGGGTGCGCCAAGGCCTTGAGGGCCTGGCTGCATCCAACCTCCTTCTTTCCGTTTTCCCTTATTCCCCTCAACATCTGGTCCCGACTTCTCTTCCAAGGCTACCGCGTGAACCTTTCTCACCTAGCGATTTCATTGGCTGTCTTGAGCGTCAAAATGGCGCCGAACAGGTCCATCGAGTCCTTCCACGTTTCTTTAATGTCAACGAAAAGACAACACACGATGCGCTGGTCCGCACACGAGACCTGGGGGCAAGAAAATGATCCTGATAGCATACATATACATAGATACAAGATCTTCTTCTCACAGATGCGAACATCGACGTTAGCGGTGGGGCTGCCTATCACGGCCATAGAGTTCGTGGACCTTGCTTCCTAAAAAGACTCCTACTGAAGGATAGTGTGTTGCACGCCGTCCACCTTCGCAGAGTCGCGTAGCACGCAGGCGCTACTGTTTTTTAAAATCTCATCTATGTAGCTCTGCAACTGACTATACCCGGTGGGAACCTGAGCTACACAGTAGGTCAACTCCCCGTGTCGGCAGTCATACTAAGTCTTGAGGTCCGATATCAGACTCTTGGTCCAGCTCGGGCTACAACAAACGCTGTAGGCACGGGTGTCATGCGCCTGAGACGTTGGCTCATATCGCTCAGATGTGCAACACAACACACAAGCAAACTATAAAGGGACATGACGACGTCTGTGATTGCGTGCCGCGTCTCCTCCGCGAGAGGGGTCATGAGGTGGCCTGAACAGGGACCTAGCAAAAGCGCGGCAGGATAAGATCACCAAATATGACGTCGAGTTCTTAAGAGCGACGCTCCTCGACCCGCAAAAACCTCGCAGATTCGGATCCATTACTATCTATGAGTGGTGTATAGGACTCCGCCTGCGAGTACGCTCTTGGGGCTCGGCGTCACGAAGAGGAATCTTATGGATCTTTCAGTCTTAACGTTGCAAGGGACTTTAATGATATACCGCTTGCACCGAGTCTATAAGAGCGGGGGTTGCCATCAAGCAAGGACACGGACAACTGATCCTTAACTTCACGTGACACCTTTTTACCACCATTTTTATTAGGGCGAGCACTGCCGAGTGTGCAAACGTATTGTAAATGATTAGTAAATCATCACAATATTTTCTATTATATATACAATATATATATATATATATATATATATATATATATATATATATATAAATAAATATTTTCTATTATATATATATATATGGTGTGTCTGGATAAGTTCAGGTGGACACATGACTGTTGTGGTTAGGCGCCACGTGCTGGCAAACGTGCAGTAAAGAGGGTAGATACGAGTAGGTACGAGAAACGTCTAGACGATTCGATTGAAGCGTCTACTTGGACCGAGACGAATCTACTGTATTCGAGAACAATCTGTGAGGCAATAAATATAGCTGACACATAGTGCAGAGGAGAACTACAGACAATGTAGTGACACTCTACAGGTGACCGCAGGCGATCGTGTTTTCATTCCTACGTACTTAGCTAGTCTAAGTTCAATAGACTAAGTCATTAGATCAGTTTGTACAGTTCAACTACATATTAGTGGCGACGAAGATGGAATGGTCGTAATTAGTGCATACGTACGTCAAAGTTCAACTACATATTAGTGGCGACGAAGATGGAATTCATGCGGGAAGACGAAGTGCTTACGAACTGACCGACTTTTCTTCAAGCCTTACTTCTACTTTCAAAATCGGCATGGTGCCATAGTTCAAGCGGCAACAAGTTTACCTGCTACGTCAGAAGGACGTGCCTGCTACTACTACAACTTCTACTACTACTTAATTTGGCAACTACATCGCTACAACTGCTACTACTTGCTTTCGGCAACTACGTCGCTCAGAAAAATTCCACGATCGAAAGAGACGAAAGCATCATGGAAAACGGTCAGGCATTGCCACACTTCGAAAGATTCGTGGAAGAAGAGATGCCGTGGTCTACATATCGGTGTCGCTTTCGTGAATTTATCAAACTTAACGAGTACCCCAAGAGTAAACGTGCTCTAGGAATGCTAAACCGCCTTTTATCCACAATGTACCAGAAGCTGCGGGACCGGATATTTCCAGAGGAGCCATCAAAGAAGAAGTACGAAATGCTTTTGGCTGCCCTGGATTTCATCTATACCAGAGGTACATAAAAGTGGGTAAAAAGGGTGGAGTGCCAAGCTCTAAAACAAGAGGAAGGTGAACAAATTCAAGACTTCGCGCGCAGGTTACGAAAAAACGCGGAAGAATGCGAATGGCCAACAAATTCCTAACGACAGTACTGCTAGTACAGTTCATCAACGGTGTCAAGGACGACCACGTAAATGATCAGGTCTTGCACAAGGGGCAGACACTTTCAGGACGCTGGACGATGCAGTCAAGGAAGCAGAGTCAGTGCTCGTGCGAAAAGAACGGTTGACGGTAAACAAGGTAGTCACTGATACCCAGCAGCGGGTAGCTAAGCTACCTTGGGAGAAGCAATCGAGGGGGAGTTCAGGCAGTAAAATCAGACAGTGCAGTCCCGGCTCACGTTAGGTGTGGCCTGGTGCTAGGTCACTGCTATCGCTGTGGGGAGCCTGACCACAAAGCTGACAAGTCTCCGCATATTAAGTCGACGTGCAATTCATGCAAGGGAAGACCGGACATCTAACGACCGTCTGTCAGCAAAGACAACCCGGTGGTAGTCCAACCAACAGTTTCAAACATGAGAAGAACGGAGCGTTCGCGGTACAAGTTCAACCAGCATTAAAGATGAACACTTCAGGTATGAGCTTCATAAAGCCAGTGCATACAATTCGAACAGTGAAACTCGACGTCAACCCGTTACAACTCGTGACAGTCGAGATCGAGATCGAGGGTGCTGATGCTACAATGGAAGTGGACAGCGGCTGTGGAACGCCCGAACTTGTGTGTGTCTGGCCAAGTTCGGTGTCCACATGACGTGGAAGCACATGACTGTTGTGGCTAGGTGCTGGCAAACGTGCAGTGTAGAGGGTAGGTACGAGTAGGCACGAGAAACGTCCACACGATTCGATAGAAGCGTCTACTTGGACCGAGACGAATCTACTGTTTTCGAGAACAATCTGTGAGGCAATAAATACAGCTGACACAGAGTGCAGAGAAGAACTACAGACAATATAGGAGGACACTCTACAGGTGACCGCAGGCGATCGTGTTTTCATTCCTACGTACTCGGCTAGTCTAAGTTCAATAGACAAAGTCATTAGATCAGTGTGTACAGTTCAACTACATATATATATATATATATATATTGTAACGAAGTTAGACACAACAATACCACAACGACACCACAGTCGACCGAGCACATCATCGAACGTGCAACAGCCTCCACATGAGACCGCTAAGCTACATGGCGACGACAACGTGGCACGTGCATCACCGCGACCTGTCGCGCCACATCGGCAACATCATCATCAGACCTATGTACCTGACCTGCGGCGACGGCACCGCCACGGACAATGCACGTTGTGATAATGCGTAGCTTAAACCGACCAATCAGCGAAGAGAACGAATGGAAATTTCCGTTGTCGAATGCTCGAGAAGATTCGATTCCATCATTTAACATTATTACTATATAAACGCTACGGCGTACCTTGAGTGAATAAAATAGACCGAGGCAGCATGGCCGGAACCCATTCGTTGCCCGGATACGCTTGACGCCGGACCTACGTTCCGTGTCGTCATTCATCGTACCTGAGTCCCTCGTGTCGTAGTAACCGCCCGGCTGAGCTACCATCCCCAGTATCTTAGCGTAGCAACAACATCGTTACATTTGGTGGAGATGCTTCGATCTCTCTCTACCAACGGGCGGCGAACCAACCGAGGCGACAACGGACGATGCAGTGACCACGCGGCGCACGCACCTCAACGAACAACAACCGACCGACCACGACTGGACAACGACCGACCACTAGCAACGACCAGGACACCGTCGCCGACCGAACAATGAACTCGTTACATACGCGAACAAACGGAGGTGACGACGGACAATACCAGTGGCCACGCAGCAAACGGACCGAACCAAGACGCGACCGACGACAAGCGATCAACCGACTACGACCAGACCGACTACGACCAAGACGCGAACGATCACGAACAAGCAACCGACTACGACCGAACCGCGACCGACAACGAGAAGACAACGACCGACCACGACCGACAACGACCAGGACAACACTGCCAGCAAGACAACGACCGACCACGACCGACAACGACCAGGACAACACTGCCAGCCAGGGAATGAGTTCGCCCAGCCAGGCTGCTCCCGGCTGCAGCATTGCATGACCGCACAACACGACTACGGCGACCACAACGGCCGCAACCGAACAACGACCGACCGCGATCAACCACGACCAAACCACGGCTACCGAAGCCGACGCTCTCCGATCACGGCCACCGAAGCCGACGACGCCTCCCGACCACGGCCACCGACGCCGATTACGACCTCTGACCACGGCCACCGACGCCGGTTACGTTTTCTGACCACGGCTACCGAAGCCGACGCTCCCTGAGCACGGCCACTCACGCCGCCGACAAACGCTTCCCGACCAAGGCCACCGACGCCGACCGATCACGAGGCCGTCTATGCGCGACGAGACCCGACAAGTGATCGACCCCGACCTACCCGACCACGAACGACAGAGTTCAAGACAGAACCATCGTTCCGAGCAAACGACTTAGTGCTCACCCACACCCAACGAGTCCAACGAGTCGATAAATCCGACAAACTCCAGAGAAGACACTTCGGACCGTACATCATAGTGAAAGTGACCAACCCGACAACTGTGGACGTGGAATCGACCGAGACAGCCAACACCCCCGGACCCCGACGGAGACGGCAGATAGTCCATGTATGCAGAAGTAAACCGTTAATCCAGACCAACGACCCGAACCACCCGAGTGACTCGTCTGGCGACAGAGACCATCCAAGCACCGACCACATACGCAAAATACCAAGTGCCACGAATCAACGTTTACCACCACCCGAACCGACCCGGCCCGGCCGCCAACCCCCGAGATGGACACGAGATGTTGTATGCTCACTAGCCCGAGACACACGCTTGGCTCGGGACGAGCCAGTCCAGAGGGGGGGGCAGTGTAACGAAGTTAGACACAACAATACCACAACGACACCACAGTCGACCGAGCACATCATCGAACGTGCAACAGCCTCCACATGAGACCGCTAAGCTACATGGCGACGACAACGTGGCACGTGCATCACCGCGACCTGTCGCGCCACATCGGCAACATCATCATCAGACCTATGTACCTGACCTGCGGCGACGGCACCGCCACGGACAATGCACGTTGTGATAATGCGTAGCTTAAACCGACCAATCAGCGAAGAGAACGAATGGAAATTTCCGTTGTCGAATGCTCGAGAAGATTCGATTCCATCATTTAACATTATTACTATATAAACGCTACGGCGTACCTTGAGTGAATAAAATAGACCGAGGCAGCATGGCCGGAACCCATTCGTTGCCCGGATACGCTTGACGCCGGACCTACGTTCCGTGTCGTCATTCATCGTACCTGAGTCCCTCGTGTCGTAGTAACCGCCCGGCTGAGCTACCATCCCCAGTATCTTAGCGTAGCAACAACATCGTTACAATATTAGTAGTGGCGGTGGCTTAGGCGGCTAACGCACCTTTCGAAACGGGGCGTTGCCATGGCAACCACGGTTAGCAAAACATCGCTAGTTCGAGCCCTGGCCGTGCTGGTTGAATTTGTTGGACGTGGTTGTCATTGCCTTACTGCTACATACCTCTGCTGGAGAAAGCCTATATAATTCCACTACGTGAACGCAATGACGATAGATGCACTTAGACGTTATCGTGCCACAGGCAACTTACGAGCCCATTACGAGCGTCTAAAATGTGATTGTCAGAGCGTTAAAAAAATTATATATATATATATATATATATATATATATATATATATATATATATATAACATTTACAGAAGAAAAGGTCGCCAATGTAATCAAATCCAAAGAAAATGGTAAATCTGCGGGTCCAGACCAAATTGTATAACGCATGCCTAGGCCGTGGCAAAATACTGGAAGAATGGAGAAAAAGTTTATTGCAGCCAGTTTACAAAAAAAGTGAAGCAACCGCGCCAACCAACTACCGCGGAATTGCACGTATTAGCGTCGTTTATAAAATGTTACCTTCACTTGTTGTAGAACGCTTATATGACGCCGTAGGCCCAGATTTACCATGCGAGCAACATGGATTCCTAAGAGGACGATCTACGTCGGATACCGTCTCCTTTCCATTAGACCATGTAAAGACCCGCAAAGATCAAAAAGGGATGACATGTGCCGCTTTTATCGATTTTAAAACTGCATTCGACTGCGTTACAAGAGACAACTCCTCAAAGTACTTCGATCCCGATATTATATAGAGGGGACTATGTATAATCGAATACGTGACATGCTGCAAGGGAACGTGATTACTATCAAGAACGGGGCTCATTATGTCAACAGGCCAGTAGTTCAGAAGACTGGAGTCGTCCAGGATGACTCCGCAATATATACTGTATATAGCTGGCTTGGCCAAGGCTCTCAGAAATGTAAAGGCTATATATGCATTTGATGCCGACGACTTAGTAGTGCTTGTGAAGACACGAACCCACCTGCGGTTTTATCTACTGGAAGCCTCAAATTGGTGCCAACAAAGTCAAGTGAAAATCAATCTTGCCAAATCAAAAATACTACGATTTAGTAGAGGCAGATCGTATTATATATTATATTATATATATCGCAGATCGTGCGCTGCAGATGCTTGGTGCATTAGGATTGGGGGAGTAAATATTAAACTTGTCAATCACTTTTGCTATCTAGGAATAACAGTGACCCCCCCCCCCCGCTGTTATTCAGCAGACATATAGAGGAATTGCGTAAAGATCGAGCTAAATTTGTCTAGAATAGAACTTGTTCCTATAGTAAGATACTGTCTTCACGCAATTACCCCTTATTTTACAATGTCAGACCTTAAAACAAAGATAAAATAAAATCTTATTGCATAAAAGGCACGTTAGGCTTTCCAAAGAACGAACGACAACGCTTGCACTAGAACTATGCCACGAACGAACACTAGTAGAAGATTTAGTACTGTGCAAGATACCGTTCAGTACACAAATCTTAGAATCTTAGCCTACAGAGAATTTGGAGAAAACCGCAACATGGCATTTGTAATGGGTCTCTATGTCGAGGGTCCTGCTTGTTGCAGCAATAAGTGGGAACTGTCATCACAGAAAAACAGATCTATAATATGCCGAACAACATGGCGTGGCTACCACCACGTCATGCATGAGAGGAAACTGTTATGAGGGTGCAATATCGGACGTGACCACATACTCACCTGCTAGTTTATTGAAACAGCGTCACTACAATCAAACAATTGTGCGAAACTTAACAAGGAGCTCAACCTACCGTTACATGCAGGAATAATCTGCTTACTTGCGGCAATGATCAAGTTGCCGATTGTTTTATTTGCACCATAATCATTGTCATCCTGTGATCGCAAATACGCGTGGCAAAATGTACTTACGGTATTACATACACAACATGTATACATTTGACCTGTTGTGGAGTTTAACCATTAGGACTTCACAACATGGCGTCGGGTTTAGCCCCACCGTGGTTTTTCCACCGTGGTGTTGAAGCCAAAATGAACCGAGCCACGGGCTTCACCGTCGTTGTATGTTCTCTGTTCTAAGCGATCATCTTATCTCTCTAGGCTCTGGCGGCCTTGTACCGCCTGTGTAGCGCATGCGCTGTATGCCAATTGGTCTGCTGCTGCAGGGGTTGATTCTTGTGCGCGCCAGTCCGTGTACGAATCTGTTCCCTCGATCAGAGAAGATGCGCGACCCCAACCAATTGACCTTGAGCAGCGAAGAGGGCGGCAGGAAACGAGGCTTCTTGATGGCGACTCTCGCAAGTCCGCTCGTCGGCTCTCTCCCACCGAGGTGACTTGGCAAAGCACATCGCAAACCGAATAGAAGTCCCCAGCCACAACTTACTTAAACTCATTCGTCATTCATGATCGGTCACTTGTGTGCCGACAACCTATCTCTTGGTTTCGACGCGCCCGAATATAGGCAGTTCTCATAACAGTAGCTTTACGGATCGACTGCATTGTTGATTCTCTGTGGATTGGTCCCCAGTGAGTCGTCGTCGTATCTGCAGTCCAGTGTTCGCGCAACATAAATGTACGTCGTGTGAATCTTTGTGTAACACCACAGGCAAATCTCAATCCACCGATTCTGCCGACGAAACTCCAGCAGGCGAGCGATAGGAGTGCACTGTCTGTTCATACGAACGAGGAAGGCGAACTTAAACCGGTAAGGTCCAAGAAGGCACGTTGCTTTGTATCGACATCACTCGTTCAATACAAAGTAAGATCGCGTATTTTTGCGCGTCATGTTAGGTGCTCAGGATGTGACGTACGATTTTTCATAACGTTTTAAGTTTCTATTATTATTGTACGTAATTTATTGTCATAGACATATGAGTAGTGTTTTTGACGAACGTTGCCTATAAAGATTTGTTGTGTAATTACTTTTCGACTTAATTGATAGCCTACATGTTGCGTTTGCGTGTGCTTAAGCATCGAGCTGTATAATGGAGCTAACTATAAAACCTCTCGGAGGTTTTCGAATATCTCAAGCATCTTTAGGTTATTAAAAAATGTCTTTATGAAAATTCAACTTGTTATAGTAGACGCTCTATGCTAACATAGAGAAATTATATAAATAAAACTGTCCAATTCTACTATGTAGACGCAGTTAGTTACAGCAACTGGGTTGTGGGTTGTGTTTAAGGCTGTAAGGAGTTACATGAACTTTGGCAATTTTTTTAAATGGCTTCCCGCTACAATCGCGCTGATGTCTAAGCAAAAGTACTAAGCACTCTCCTTCCTTTAGTGGGTTATTCCAACCATGGTTGACTATGTCCGTGCATACTGCTTCACCTTATTTCGCAAGAAGGTTAGCGCTCTAAAACTGTTTAACGCGCTGACGTGAGTCCTGCAAGTACTACGTGTTCTACGTGGTTGCGGTCGTCATTTTGTGTGTGCATATTTGTCCCTGTAGTTTCTGGAATACGCCAGTCAGTCCTTAAATACGGCAGAATTAAGAGACAAGTTGGATAAGCAAGAACTATATGCATGTATATATACCAGTGGTAAAGGTAAAATATATTTGTCTGTCCATGCATAGAAGGTTAGTGGTAGAATGTATATATAAATTGGTCGAAGCAGTTTGTGTTTTTCTTGTGATGTGACCTTTCTTAAAGGCGTTTTGGTTGAGCGACGGTCGACAGAAAGTAATATCGATCATTACTATGTTTATTGTATTTCGTCAACAGATTATGTCGATCAACGAGCTGGTAGTCAGGCGCCCGGGACTTGGGACATTTCAGCCCGGTCCGTCGTCATCGTTGTTGTCCATGTCGTCAGCCGAAGACGTGTCCTCTATGCGAGAAATACTAGACCTTCAAAAATCATCTCTTCAGCTGGATACCGCTGAGATAAAGAAGCTTTCGTTGGCGTCCAAGCCTGTCGCGCTAGTCACGGGCTTCCGTAAAGAGTCCACCTGTTACGGCAAGTCCGACATCATCTTAGCAGCCAACCTTCAGGGTGAAAACGAAGCTTGTACCCCGGATACAGGAGAAGGAGTGAGCTCTTCCGATGGCCTTAACCAACATGCGCTGCCCTCCAAGAGCTTTTCTTCGGATCCGTGTCCGGGTACTTCCGCATCTAATGGCACGTCTTCGTCATCATCATTTGCGCACACCACAAAGGCCGGTTGCAAAGAAAGGCATGTGGATATTCGGGCTAGTATGGTCACGCCAGCTAGAAACACCTATGCTGAGTCACTTTCCGACAGCACTGCCTCATTGCGGCGTATGCCAAAGAAAAAGAGGCCTGCACCACCTGCACCGCCGCGGCGGTATCCTCTTCCACCGAAATACACGTATGCTTCCTGCACCTCACTTAATTCGTTGGGATCCCGTTTATCGTGGAGTGCCTCTTCTACGTCGGCTCATACAACGCCATGCGCTGCTCGCAAGGGAACGATGGCAACTCCTACAGCCATGACTGCGGAGAAAACGTTACCGCAGACAAGTCTGTTGCTGGCGCACCAAACACCCACTGGTAAGTGTACTTAATCAAGGTATTCACTTGAATGCAGTACTAGCTTGGATTTATTTATTTTAATTAATATGCAAATGAAAGCTTCGGATTAGTAATCGTATTATGTATATATGGTTGATGCAACGCACTATATCCGCAGGTGCATTTGGGAGAAAATTATCTTTTAGTAAACATTGTTCTAAATTCCGAACACTTTGCAAGGACGCTGTAAGAGTTAAAGAGATAAAGCACTCCTGTTGGACATTAGGAATTAGTCATATTTATGTATTTCATTTAATTGTGTCTTGCAGTGGCTCCTCCAGTAATGACGCGGGCACGCCATAGGAAGAGACCTGCTCCACCCGCACCAGTTCCAATTCGCCGGGAGCTTCAGGCTGCCAGACTCAAGGCCATTCAGGTAAATCTACCATAACGGGCCTAATGGCTTTTTGAACATATCGGATTGCTTAATTGCTGCCCTCACAAAGACAAACCAAATTTTCGTATCGATTGCTGTGCTTGGACGTTTTTTCATGGTTTAGCCTCGAGGTCAAACTATCCACAACGAAATCTTTGACACTATCGACACACAGTCACAACATGTTTTTTGAACGCAGTATTCACTGTAGCTTGCCATTTTGCACTGCGCCTTTCATCAACGGGCTGAATTAAAATTGTGCGGCTAATATTAGAAAGTACGCGTCTACGTAGTGCAGTGTAGAATTTCTACCGGTTGTATTTTAGTGGTATTATATATATAGTGTGTATTAATATACTGTCTTTCTTGCTTCGATGTTGTCAGGCGGAAACACGTGACATTGAACGCAAAGAGGTCATGCTTGAGCTCCGCGGCAGGAACATTGCAATGAGACTGAAGCAATTATCAACGTGCAGGTCAGCTGGCCAACTTGACACGCTTTCCGTTGACGGAAACTCTGAAGAGGATCTAATGATGGAACTGGTTGAGCTGCTCAACGAGAAGAATGCTCTATTCAGGCGCCAAACCGAGCTTATGTACATGTACGTAACTGAACAATAGCTTTTCTAGTCTACGACGATATCCTACTCTAAACGTTTAAGTTAATCAATGCTTGTAATATTGTTAGTTATTACGTTTAAGTTAATTAATGCTTGTAATGTTGTTAGTTATTACGTTTAAGATAATCAATGCTTGTAGTGTTGCTAATTAGTGCTTATGATTAGAAGCAACCTTACTATTCCTAATATATTCGGTTGTATTTTTTTTTTAACCTTTAGAATCTCGTGTGTAATGTATTCCTTTCGAGATCACTCACTCTTTTGGCCGTATGACCTATTTGCCAAAGTTAAATATGCATTTTACTAATGTGCGTGTCACAGCATTCCGATAAATATTGAATAATATTGTATTTACGTTAATTCCGTTCTCCCTTTTGTAGTTTTAAAACACTATTAGTTAGATATTTAACACACTTGAGCATAGTAACGGTTGTACCCGTTGGACCCTTTATGAACCTCTGCAGCATAAAAATACAGTGCCCGAGTATTTACCGACGGTGCATGCTACCGAAGCCGAATTAAGGCACTTATGAACTGATAACTTTTATGACGTAAGGCCGTTGCCCGCCTATTATCGATGTTTAAAGTATTCGTTTCTGTCGATTTGATCGTTATAACGAGACTAACCTAAACTTGAATGTATTCTGCTTGTGGTGTGTTTCTGTCGATGATGCTTTACCAATTTTAGGAAAAAGTACCACCGTTTAGAGGAAGAGCAGATCGAGCTCGACTACCAGATCCGTCTTTTAATCAACAAACCTGGTAAGTATTCTAACAGCTACTACTACTGCCGCTATTATATCTGCTACAGAGGCATAGCCCGCGTAACTGTGGTCGCAGCCAGTAAAATATTTGCTAACAACAAAATCATTCCGGGATGGATTTGGTGTGGGCTGAGCATTGTGGGAGGTGTGTCGCTTCCTCTAGGAATATTGTCGATTTTCGGCATTAAAACGACACATTCGTGACAGCGCTTAACTAAATTATTTAAGGAAACTATCGGTAATTTTTGTTCAAATGATCTTTCTAGAGACATTATAACTTAACATGTTCTTCTGCCCGCTGCAGTTATTGACTCAGTGGTAGGGCAAAGATTATCTTATAGAACAGAATACCTCTAACTAAAATCGAAAATAAAATAACACGGCCGTCCATTCTTATGAGTTCTAACTGAATTAACCGAACTGAAAATTCAATAGTAAGCCAGTAATCTCATTCCTAGGAATGCTACTCGAGCACAAAGTTGCACAACTTACTATATTACGAGTCCTGAGCACATCTTAATAACGAAACGCTAACGTTGCGCTATCGTTTTGATACTTTTCGGTACTGCAGCGAGTCAAAGGACGCCTGAAGATGAGGAACGAGAATCGGCCCTCATCCACAAGCTCGTTGAAGTGGTTGAACTTCGCAACGAGGTCGTCGACGCTCAAGAGATGGACCGAAGGCGTTTTGGCAAGGAGGAGAAAGACAGCAAGACTTTTAGGGCACTCTTTATGAACAAGAATGCCCATGGTGCGTAGCCAATAATGTTATTTTTTCTTTCATAGTTACGTAGGCTTGCTCTATTGGTACAGTTGTTTCTCCGTTTGCGATAAGGCATTTCCGTTCGTAGCAAACAAACTTAAACCGTACGCGGGCCTACTCTTACGGAATTATGAAAACACGGCCATCGTACATGTAATCAATAAAACAAAGGACTGACCAAGTATTTCAAGCAGATCATTGGCCGCAGTCTGTTCACCCGAAGTGCTCGGCGTATTGGTTACTGCTTGGAGTTGTTGCATATACTTCCGCCTTTTCACTTTCTATGTTTATGAATATACCTTTTGTTTTTATATTTATACATATGCTTATGTCATAGAGCTCTTACTTTAACGTACGTTTTCTTTCATATTTAAACTTATGTTATAGCATCTAGTCTATAATAACTGTTCGTTATGTTGTTATGCGACAATTGAAGGCACCTCACTACTTGCACCGAACGACAGAAAGAGCTCAAACACAGAGAATGACAAGAACGACAAAAATGGTAAAACGGAAGAAAGCAAAGATGACAAACTTACGCACGAGAATGTAAAGGAGAAATCATCTAAGAAGACCTTAAAGACGATCTTCATGGAGAGGTACAAAACTTTAATTCATGGATCCACCATTCTTAATAGGACATCCTCAACTAATGTAAACGATAAATTAGGGACTGAATTAGTGATGGTTTATACAAAACGAGAATACTTGTAGCACGTTGAACGACTTTTCATCAGTGGCTATGACAAAGTCAGTTAGGAATAAACCAATGCCAGGCCGGGTCTAGCAGTTTATAAGCTTCAACTCACTTTTTCCGGAGGCCCTGTTATTTTGTAAGCCTATCTACATGTGTATAGTGTAGTTGGCTCAAGCGCTTCCTAGTTCTATTTGAACCACTATTATTCAATATTCTGCGAGTGCCCCTGGTCAAGTGTATATGTATGTATCTTGTCTTTTGCTTAGCGCTACTGCCACACAGTATCCCAATGGTACAATGTTAATAAATGTAGTCTGCACAAAAATGAGGTCATGTATGAGTAGCCTCGGTGGTTTGGGAGAATAGCGGTCGATGTGACTGACTTCACGCCGCCCTGCCGAGGCAAGGCGTCGTGAAGTCAATCACAGCGATTTACGCCCATTGTACGATCTACGCTACAATGACACCTTGTATTGTGTCAAACTTGCTTAGATCTAGTAACTGTTTTGTTATTGCTAGATATTACTCATGTGTAAGGTTCTGGTTGCTGGTTAGCACAAACAATATGTTATATAAATAAATGAAAACATCACTGATAATACGTGTAATGACGGCTTTTTAATTGTTAAATACCGATTAAGTCTTAAACGTTCAACCAATATGTACGTACAAGTACAGAGGTAAAAATGTAGAGTAGCTTAGCGATATCACTACATATGTGTTCTGAAATCTACTAAATTATTCACTCTAGTGCAATAATTTGATACAGCTGGGAACTGCTTTATAATCATGCCAGAAGATCTAAGTACTAACACGTATATATAGGGCGATGTTTGCGCAACGAATTATTTTTATTATCTACAAACAAATTCTCGTAGACTAATTCAAACATTTGAAGAGTTTGAGTCAGAATATATGTATATATATATATACTTTACCATAACTGTAACTTAAAATATACGGATTGCTTACAATTCTCAAGCACACATATCTCACACAGTAGTTGGTTTTGCAGCTAGGGCAATTCTCATTCTGGGTGCCAGTAAGGTTTCTTCAGAGAAGACGCGTGACGCGTGATTCAACTCGAGCGGCGGAGTGGGCGGCAAGAGGCGAAGCCCCTTGATGACTCTCGCAACTCCGCTCGTCGACTCTCTCTCTCACCGTGGTGACTTAACAAAGCACATCGCAAACCGAATAGAAGTCCCCAGTCACACCTTACTTAAACTCATTCGTCATTCATGATCGGTCACTTGTGTTTCGACAACCTGTCTCTTGCTTTCGACGCGCCTGTATAGAGGTACTTCTCGTAATAGTAGCTTTACAGATCAACTGCATTGTTGACTATTAGTAGATTGGCCCCCAGTGAATCACTGTATCTTCATTCTAGTGTTCGCGCAACAAAAAACGTACGTAGTATGAATCTGTGTGTAACACCATAGGCAATTCCCAGTCCACCGATTTTGCCGGCGAAAGTCCAGCAGCCGAGCGATAGGAGCGCACTGTCTGTTCACACGAAGGAGGAACGCGAATTTGAACCGGTAAGATCATCGAAGGCACGTTGCTTTGTATTGACATCACTCGTTCAAAAGAAAGTTAGATCGCGCAATTCTGCGCGTTATGCTAGGTACTCAGGATATGACATACTATGTGTTCCATGCGATTGTACGTATTTTTTAAAATTTCAATTATTGTTGTACGTAATACTATTACGTGTTGTATATATACATAGTCGTTCAAAAGTAGTTTGTAGAAGTTATTTTCATATGCACGCATAGTAGTTCAGTAGTGGAATGTATATATCAATTTGTCAAGTCAATTTATGTTTCTCTTGTTACTGCAATTTTACTTGAAAGCGTCGAACGGATCGAAACGATTGATTTACGGTCGGCGGGAGGGAGGGCTCGTGACTCTGACCTTAGAAGTTGTGCATTCGATCCTGCCACAACGCACAATAGGTAGACCCCGAGATCTGGCCGACCTTTTTCTTTTGTTCCCCAGTAACGCCTAATAAGAGTACTTAAGACTATATTTTGACGATTATTGTCGGTATTATTGTGTTTCGCCAACAGATCATGTTGAAGAACGAGCTGCGAGTCAGTCGGCGGCGATTCGAGACATTTCAGCCGGGCCCGTCGTTTAAGTCTACAGTGGACGACGTGTCCGTAACAGCGTCTGCCCTGACGAGCCCCCTACCTGAGTGCAGCCATACACCTGTCTCGTCAGTAACCAATATGGATCCCGTCCAAGGATTGTTATCACTGTCATCGGTAGGCAACGAACCCAAGCTTTCGTCGCTTACCGAAAACCACTCGACCAACGGCAAATATGATGCTGCTGGTGATAAAGATGATCATGGACGTCTTTGCACTGAAGTGCAGGCGAGCATTGAAACCTTTGCGCTAGAAAACCCTCGGAATTCTTCGTTTCAGCTAGGCACCGCGGAAATGACAACGTTTTCGTTAGCGTCCAAGCCTGTCGCGCTAGTCACAGGCGTCCGTAAAGAGTGCCTCTGTCACGGGAAGTCCGACGACATTAGCTTAGCAGGCAGGCTTCAGAGTGGGAACGAACCATGTACCCCGGAGACAAGAATTAACTCTTTGGTCGATCGTCTTAACCGGCTAGCGCTAGTCTCGGAGAGCTCTTTGTCGGACCCGTGTCCGGGCATCTCCGCATCCGATGGTAGGCCCTCGTCCTTGTCATCATCATTTGCGCCCGTGACAATGGCCGGTCCCAACGGAAAGCATGCGGATATTATATCACCAAAGCTCATAAACGAAGTGGCAAAGAAAGGCCCCGCACCGCCGAAACCCAAAAGGCGCGTACCCAGAAGGACATTCGAGAACGATAGTCAGAAGAAGCCTTTTGCTCCTAGTGAACAGCTAACTGAGCAGGAGCTTCACGGCAGTATCCGGTTCGAATCCAGTCAACCTCCCGTTGTGGTCACGGCAGCCAAAAGCACCTACAACGAGTCACTAATCGACGTTACTACTTTGACAACATCACTACGGCGTATGCCGACAAAAAGAGGACCCCCGCCACCAGTACCACCGCGGCGGCATCCTTCACCCACGAAAGACACGTATGCATCGTGCGCATCACTTACCTCTTTTGGATGCCGTTCATCGTGGAGTGCCTCTTCTGCATCAGTGTCGACTCACGCCACGCCATGCACTGCTCGCAAGGAAACAACCGCAACGCAAACACCTATTGGTAAGTATTGGTAGCGTATAAAAATTCTTTACCTGAGTTCCAATCATATTTAAGCAATATAAGGGCTTAGATAACGAGTAAAATTAGGAAGGCTAGGTTAATTCCTACAACTATTCGATTAATATTATTATTATTGTACTACCTCTATTACGACCCCTAGGTGCATTTTAGTACTGAGATTCTAACGTTGCGCTTTTATACTGGTCTTTTTGGGTACTGTAGCGAGCCGAGGGACGCCTGATGAAGCTGATGAAAGCGAATCGGCCCTTATCCACATGCCGGATGAAGTTATTGACAGGCAGGACAAGCAGGGCAAAAAGGAAGATAGCAAACATATCCACGAGAGTGTAAAGGAGAAATTACCTAAGAAGACCTTAAAGACGCTCATCATCAAGAAATATAACACGTTAAAGCGTGGCGCCTCTATAAGGATAAAGCCATCCTCAACCAATGTGAACGATAGATCCATGAGCGAATCGATGATGGTCTATACACAAAGAGAGTACCTATAGCGCGTTGTCGTCCAGCAGATGTAAATAGAATTGAGGCGTACGTGGAGACTGGACGGCTCACTGCTGATAGAACTACGACAATGATTATGGTGTGAGCACGTGTCAGTGGCCTTGAGACTTCGTCTGTATGCCTGTTATTACAGCGACTGTCACATATGTAACACCTTCCATGCGATTATTAGGATCCGCTTAGATGGCTCGAAGATTTTCAGCGTTGTCAGGGACAACTTCTCACCGATGGCTAGAAGGAACTTAGTTAATTATAACGCATGGATAAAAGTAATACTATGCTGGATCTGACAGTTAATTTAATTTATCCTCCTTCACGGGAGGCCCTGTTGTTAATGTTTGCATCGCATTACGCCTGTCTACATGTGTGTTGTGTACTCAAGAACAACTACCGCCCCATATAACGCGAAAGCTCTTGTTTAAGTCTACACGTATGTATGATGGCCTTGAGCTTAGCGCTGAAGATATTACTCATGTTGAAGATTCTGACTGCTGGTTAGTACAACCAATGTGTTATATGAATAAACATAAACATCACTAAGTATTCGTGTAATTACTGATTTTGAACTGCTAAACACTGATTGAGTCATAAATGTTAGCAATTATATGCGTACAAATACAGAGCGTATTAGGTTAAATGTGGTCCAGCCCGAATTAACTATGCGATTCAGTGCAAGGGCTTAATACAGCTAGTAAGTCCACAAATGATCATATAATAGATAAGTAGTACCTTCTTTAAATATTTATCACGCTTATATGCAGACGAAGTTTGTGCAACGCATTTTCATTATCAACGGGCGTACCCTCATAGGGCCATTCAAAATTTCAAAGAGTTTGGGTTAGATCTGGTAATGATAAGGTGCCAGAGATGATTATGGTTTCTAGATCCCATCTGGAGAATAGCAGTATTTCACTATGGATGCCAGTGATTTTCCCTCTTTTTCTCTGAAACTTCCGAAATGCATGATGCACATGCCTAGTGCTGACTATTGCAGGACGTACAAACCCACTTAACCCAGATTCCTTCCCACCCTTCCAGGCTTAGTAATACTTGGTATTTTGTCGAAGCCGTGGTAAAGGCGTTCCTGCAATTCTCCTTGACGAAGCTACATTTTCGCCTATCTTTTTCATGTTAACATGCATCCGGGTAGGATTCTTATGCCAACGTCGTACATCGTCCATGAAGGGGTGCGCCAAGGCCTTGAGGGCCTGGCTGCACCCAACCTCCTTCTCTTATTTCCGTTCTCCCTTATTCCCCTCGGCGTCTGGTCCCGACTTCTCTTCTAAGGCTACCGCGTGAACCTCTCTCACCTAGCGATTTCATTGGCCGTCTTGAGCGTCAAAATGGCGTCGAACAGATCCATCGAGTCCTTCCACGTTTCTTTAATGTCAACGAAAAGACGGCACACGATGCGCTGGTCCGCACACGAGACCTGGGGGCAAGAAAATGATCCTGATAGCATACATATACATAGATACAAGATCTTCTTCTCACAGATGCGAACATCGACGTTAGCGGTGGGGCTGCCTCTCACGGCCATAAAGTTCGTAGAACTTGCTTCCTAAAAAGACTCCTACTGGAGAATAGGGTGTTGCACGCCGTCCGCCTCCGCAGGCTCGCGTAGCACACAGGCGCTACTGTTTTTTTTATATCTCATCTATGTAGCTCTGGAACTGACCATGACCGGTGGGAACCTGAGCTACACAGTAGGTCAACTCCCCGTGTCGGCAGTCATACTACGTTTTGAGGTCCGATATCAGACTCTTGGTCCAGCTCTCCCTAAAAAAACTTTTTTGGGCTGACCCTCAGCCAACAATTAACATCCACGGGTTTGCTTGGTAAGACGGACAATAAATACAAATGTGCAACCGTGAGGCTCAAACCCTTGCGCCTATGTGTCTCCTCTGGTTGCGAGGCGCACGCGAATGCAGCTTGGCTACGCCGAGTCTATTCTGCCAGACCGCGATTGTGGCATTCCTGGCCCTGGTGAGATCCAGATTTTCGTCTAAAGATATTTTGGTTCTTTGTCCCGCCAGTACGTCCTATGGCACCTAAGCTAGGATTAAAAGGGCTTCGGTCGAGGCTGGCTTTTTTTCTCCACCCAGAACCGGTACACCCGATATCTCATCTAGTTTGAATTGAACACATTGAATTGATGTAATGTGGTGCACACATCAAAATAAGTGCATAAAAATTTGCCGAAATTAGAGCGGCTTTCCTTCATGCAAATGTTGTAACGGTATCAATGCTAGGAATTTCTACATACTATATGGCGGTTGCCTTGTAAGGCACGTATCCATCTGTCTGAACAGAGAGCAGGCTCCTCGATATGGTTTGCAAAAAACTGCAGTTGGTACCTATTACGAATATATGCTTCGTACCTCTATATGTACATTTTTGTAATGTGTATGGCAAATAATTGTGACATTGCATAGTAGTAGCTTGTGTAGTATTATGACCTCTATTAACGTTTCTTCATCACATAGTTTCAGTGCTAATAATGCTTTAAAGAACTATATTAAATAAGTAATTACTGCGAGCATTACGTCTATACCGCAACATTTCCAGAGTCAAAACATTGTTACCATTGTTGACTAGAAGATAGTAGAGGTGTTACCACCATATCCAAAAGAAATGTTATTTACAAGTTTCAAGCTTTGTTCGTTTATGCTATTAGTTACCAATTCTAAGCCGCCCAGACTCATTTTATGCCGGAACGGAGCCTTTGCATCACGATGACATTTTGTTTAGACAGAACTGCAAATAAGCTTGACTTTACTAGTTTTGTCAAAAATCTGCATAAAATGTATGAGGAGCAGCTTCATGACGGAAAACTTCTGCTAGATTTGTCACAAATAGCAATGTAGACCACTGGGACTTAGTTTGCGAGAACGTCGAAGAAACCCCTTGAAGCAAACGGGAACAAAATCGTACGTTATAAAAAGCGCTACGCGCAACTGCCAGTATTAGTATAAGTAGACCGATCAACTATCAACGCCCCGACGCGCAGAACTTGGGATCGAGCACTATAATTCCGTCAGCATCTTGCACAAATCGGCAGAACGACGAGTATGTATCGTATATAGAATGTAATTTTCAATCGAATAGCAAAACTTTTAGTTTTGGCGCAACACCCCGATAGAAACTTAAAACGTCTGAGGCAGTGACGCCGGGAGCAATCCGAGAGATGAATACGCTCTTCCGATTGTTCTAGTCAATGGCGGGGTTAAGGTTGTCGGCGACAGACGCTGTGCCGATAATGATTGCACCTCACCGAGCGTTTTAGTGTCTACCTCCCCTTAAATTTGAGCATCATCTTTGCTAAGTTCTCCGGGAGAAACTGCTACTTTTCCGTGTAGCTCCTATCTTGCCGCACTAAAGGTGTGATATTGAACGCCGTGCGTCATCATCCTGTCCAATAGCACAGACAGGACGGATAATGCGTGACAGTGTCTTTTTTCTGATGCGGTGCAGGCACTGCTAAAAGCAGCAATGACGACTCTCCAATATCTCGATTAAATAGTAAATCATATCACGCATAACATTAGTCTATTTTATATTTATTAGTCTATTCGACCATCCTGATTTTCCGAATACTCCTGTCATTCCTGCTGAAGGGCATTTAGTTACCCACTCTGCGTCAGTTTTGTCTGATTATTGATTTCTCAATTATCTGAGACAAATGCAGTTTCTCGGCTACCTGTTGTAATGCCCTGGATAGCTTATCTATCATTACAAATCAAGCTTTCCGGGTTGCTAGGAGGAACTCAAACACCGCTGCCATCGATATTTTGTTCGCTTCTCTTTGTTCTTTGACAAATAATGGCAATAAAACCTTGCTGACTGATTAATGCTTGTGCTTGAATTCCAGAAAATATATATTCATTTTCTGTTTTCTATAAGACAGTAGACTGTTAATACGTCTATAAGTCTTATACATGTGTACGTTTATACTCGCATGTATAGTTTTTTTTTCCGATAGCAAATCTGAGGTGTCTGCAATAAACGAAATTGTATGTTTTAAACCTAGCACCTAACTATAGGGCAAGCCACGATTACGTATACGTTCTACGACAACATCGAGAGATGTTATTACAGGTGTTTTAAAAGGGTGTACTTTGGAACGTGGTAATCTTCACACGGGAATGTGATAAATAGGATTGGGATCGTTCAGATGACGTAAAGCTGTACTATGAGTTTAGCCCAATTGCTTGATGCATTCGCGTGCGTCTTGCGACAGGAGGAGATACAATGGTGCACGGGTTCGTTGCACATCTGTATTTATGGGGTCCTTCGTACGAACGCAATGTAAACGCAATTCCATGAACGTTAAATACTAGCTAAGAGGTCGACTTTCTGCTTGTAAGTCCGTGCTGCTCTTTTGGCAAGCTATTCACGACGCCGAGAAACGCCTCCAGTGGCTTAGTTAATATACGTGTTAAAACCTCGCAATGCCACGCCAAGACGACGGAGAAAATGGGTTGCATTTCAATTTTAGAATGACAGTGAAAATAATTTCCATGACGAGGGCAAGAATGCACATTCCTGTAAAATGTCTCAGGGTCTCATCTCCCCAAAGTACGTTTTAACTCCTCAGATGGGATACGGCATGCGACTGTCCGGGATTCGCTTTGAATCAGTTTATACAGGCATCTCCGTTAAACGTTTTCGATCACGTAGCGGTGATCACAAGTTCTACGTCGAAGTCGCAGACGTAGACTATAACAATCTTATTTAAGATGAGCTCTGGGAGGACGAAACCCGACTTTCTTTTTTCCGCGGCCTCCTGCGACCTGACATGGTGTTATAAAGTTGCCCAAAAGCATGACTGGCCCGCGGCCGAACTTTACATCTTGTACAGAAAACCACTCCTCACCATTTTGGTAAACATACTATACAGAATAAATTGAGGTGTCAACGTTCGATCAGTTGTAAAGCCTGGTGCTTTTCCAGACTCTACATAGTTATATCAAATGTATGAATATAGATGTAGCAATGATAACAGAGACATGGCTTACTGAACTATCGGTTTGTTCAGCTGAAATTGGCGGTGGGGGACAATTTCATGTTTTCAGAAAGGAATTCACGAAACGGTGGAGTTTTAATCCTCGTCCGAAGTGAGCTGGCTTGTTTCGAAGTTGACGTACAGCATTTTAACTCCGAATTGGTGGCGTGTGGTGCCATTTTTAATGACCGCACAGTGCGGCTTATAACAACGTATTTCTCGCCTACTGGCACACGCGACACTTTAAAAACTAAAATAGACGTTTTAGCACAAGAGCTATCATTACTAATGGAATGTGTCCATCTAGTTTTACTCACCGGGGATTTTATTCAGCCAGAAATAAACTGGGAGACACTCAGCGTGCTACAACCCTTACACGATAATACAAAATAAGCCATACTCCTGAACTTCTGCGCCGAGTACGGACTCCAACAACATGTTACAGAAGCAACACGTGTTGGCAGTCAACACGATTCTCTGCTAGACATTGTCCTTTGCAACGATGATCCGGTGGACGAAGATGCTGTGCGGCCAAACCACCTATCATCATCTGACCATCGTATGGTGGAGTTCGTCATAACGGACTGCAAGCGCCCCAAGCAAACGTCAATCGCCAAGTTGGAATATAAAAAAGAAATTATGATGCCATGAAGCTGAACCTTGCCCTCACAATTTGGACCCGATTTTTTCAAGGTTGCCTCTCCGTGGACTCGATGTACATCAATTTTATTGTGTATGCGCACTTTCCAATCCAACTACATGTGCCGTAGCGAACCTGCCGCACATCGTCAATTGACAGACATGTGCGTGCTCTTCAAGCAGCTCTTGATCGCGAGGTTAATAAACACAATATTGACCAGCTTCAGAAAAAGCTTAACAAAGCATGCATTCGACAAAGGACTCTAGAGGCGCACGCTGTTGTTCGAAACAGCGATGTAAACTCAATCCACAGATATGTCCGCAAACAAATCTCAGTTCGTCTATCTGGCGTCAATTGTGCGACGTCACAGTTCGTCTATCTGGCGTAAATTGTGCGACCCGATGGTTCACTAGCTTCTGATGATTACGAAAAAGCAGAACTAATATAAACATATTCGCACAAACCTGTCCATCGAATGATGAGCTACGTCTGCGAAATCAGACGTCAGGAGTTCCGCATGCTCCTGGTGGTTATGACGGCTTAGTGGTCGTAAATGATGTTGACGTCACATCTGAAAACCTGCTGAAGCACATAAGGGACCTGAAATCTAAGACAAGCGACACCGCAGATGGGGTGCCGTCAATCGTTTACAAGCAGTTTGGAATCTCGATATGCCACCCTTAAGCTTGATATTTCGTCGATCGCTGGAAGATTCGATTGTACCGGAGATTTTTCGGCGATTGTTAGTCTTGTACACAAGCGGGGAAATAAGTCAGAACCCAAAAATAAGCGACCGATTTCGCTCACTGTTATAGCTTGTAAACTGTTTGAAAGCGTTATTTCCATGGCTATATATTAAAACGCCCACAAGCAAGGATTGATCACTAAAGAACGATTTGCTTATCGTCTTGGTAGAAGCTGCACACTCCAACTCTTGGAGACGCAGTTTGACTGGGCGGAGCATGTTCACGCATCAAGATGTTTTGACGTTTTATACTTTGATTTTAAGTCTGCTTTTGAAACTGTAACACACAGTAAACTACTTGAGTTACTGCCTAAATTTGGAGTGGGCACCAAAATAGTTGCATGGATAACTGATTTGCTACGTGAGCGGACGTTCCATGTACGCGTTCCTGATACACTGTCAGAAAAAGCAAACGCCACCTCTGGTTGCCCTTAAGGTATCATTCTTAGGCCACTAATGTTTATTCGTTACATCAATTTGCTAAAGAGTATTATTACCGAAAACGTGCAATATAAGATCTATGCGGATGACGTGAAAATATACGGAAAAGCGGACTCGGCCGAGGACTGCAAAAAACTGCAGGGTACGGTAAACAGGTTCTACAAGTTGTCCGATTCGCTCGACCTATAATTATAGGTGACAAAGTGCGTTGTACTGCATCTTTGGTCACGGAAATGCAGAGAACAGTTACACCATCGGTGGCCATCCTCTTGCTTCGAAAAAAAACTGATTAGAGACCTTGGTGTAATGACATCTGTTAATATGAAGTACACCAAATACAAACCAGACATTGTTCTACGAGCAACACAGAGAGCGAACTGGAGTACACGCTCAATTATACTTAGGGATCCACATGTATACTCAAAACAATTTGAGGTGTACGTACTACCTATCATAACATATGCAGCCCCAGTCGGGAATCCATGTCTGAAAGAAGATTAGCGGTTCCTAGACAAGTTGTGCAGCAAATACCGACGAAAGATTGCATACAAGTGTGGAATCCGAAGTAATAACGTCCAGATTCCCAACACATTATTCAAGGGGCAGAAGATTGACTGTGTGTACTTTCGTAAATATTGAGAAAAATCATACATATCTAATGTTAATAATCAAACAAGATGTTCAATATCATCCATACGACGACGCGTCGTGAGAAGACTATTCTTCCCATGGAAAGTAACCCGCCAACTCCATGGAGACTTGATGTTAACAGACATTCCTTAAATAAAACGCATTATTAATCATATATACAGGGTGTTTCAGGAATATTTAAAGCGCAATATGTGGAATTGTAGAACTCGTTAAAGCAAATGTTTTTTCCAATGGAACATGGTCTCTGAGAAGTCTTGTTTCGGAGTGAGAGAACGAAAATACTACAATTTGTAACACTGGTGTTTTTGCCCGACATAGGAGCACAAAATGTGCAATTGCGAGACAACCAGTCCTCTTATACAGAACTAAGCACACCGTCAGGTTCGTGAGAAAATTCTGCTTCTTCTGGAAAGTATTTAAGGCCGGTCAGAAGATGCAACATGGCCGCTTAGAAGAGAATTCGATGCTTTAACAAGCTCTACAATTCCATATATTGCGTTTCAAATATTCCTAAAACACCCTGTATATATATATATTGTTGGCTGCTTGCACTCACCCTAAGCGGTCGAATGCGAGCTTCGCTCTGTGGAAAAACGGTGAAAAATGAAAAACTTAAGTCCCAAACGGTCTGTTCAACGACACTCAAGCAACCGCATCTAATCAGAAATTCAGCACACAACCTAAACACCTCACAGGTACTGTGCAATACATCATTGCGTGTCAATTCCGGTGTCAACTTTGGCGAAAATTTTGATCAGTCATCATTTCAATCGCTCGTACTTCGAACGCCAACTTGTTTACAATCAGTGCTTCAAACGAATCAGCGGTTTTTAAAACATCAGCTGCTCTGTATGGTCAGCGTGTTTACATACAGTCTCTTCAAGCGCATATGTTGCATGAACACGTAGGCAACGTCTATGAACATGCGGACGTGCAGGTCCGTACCCAGCGCATACATATACTAACATGCGCTACGCGTGCACATATTAGTAGGCGCACGAATACTTGGCGGGACGTGCTGGTATATGGGCGAACGTGTCATTGCACTCGTGAAACTCATGAATAATTGCGTGTGAATGCTTGTGCATATGGTGTGTGTACACATATGCGTAATGCTCATATTGTACGTATAATTGCATATACGTATAAACAATTTCTAAGCAAACAAAAATATTAACAATAAAAACAATAATAAATATTTATTATTGTTATAAAAAAAACACACGCACAAAAAAGGAAGGAGGCGGTATGGACCCCTTTTAAGGGTCTCAGGAACCCCGATCGGCTAACTGAAAAAAGTCAAAATGACGACAAGAAAGAAATTTTATAGGATAAAATAAAAAAACAGACAAACGAGAGCGATGAATCAAAGGAGAACGAAACAACTTCACATGAACACTCTAGCGGTAAAGCCCACAAAAACACGGGCATGGGATTAGAAACTGATAAAGAGGTAGGAGACGACCCCAGCTTCTCCGAGAACACCAGGCGAAAGCGGACGATGGCCGGATCTCCAGAAGACCTACCGCAGAAAGAGAGAGAGATGAAAAAGATGAACAACATCAACGGACAGGCAACTCGGCTAAGAAAGCACGAGCTGAAGGTAAGACTCAACTGGAGGAACCGGACACAGAATTTGAAGCTATGAAGAGCCTCCTGGAAGTCGTGAGGCAGCTCAAAACACTGAAGGGAAAACACATTACCACTAAAGGGGACATTAAAGTTGCCATAACCAGGCTTGAATGTAGAGCCCTGCAGCTGCAGGTCGATGTCGAGGATAAGCTGGTGGCGCAAGCCGATACCTTGAGGCGGTTGCAGAAATGTAAGGACGAACTAAATGCGGTCCAACCCAACCGATTCAAAGAGGCCGAGGAATGGCAGAAAAAGACGACACAGGAACATGAAGAGATAGTAAAATGGAAAGCAAAAGCAGAAGAACTACAGGCCGAAATGGAGGAGACAAGATCGACACGAACGTGCTCAAGATGCCAACAAGAAAAAGAAAACAAACATAGAGACCTACAGAAGGAAAGAGATATGGAGGCGAAAATTGCAGCAATGTCCTCCCTAGAAGAGACAGCCAGATTGGTGGCGGAAGAATGGCCGGAGGAAATCTTCAAGGCCACTAATCTCACAAAAGACAGCATAACAACCGACAGGAAAGCAAGGGCTATGCTTATCAATAAAGGTTCAGAGAAGGACTTAAACGTACTCAAGCAGATGAGTAACCAATTCCCACTCGCTGGCTCCGTGACTCGGCTTCCGATTGGTGGGGTGACGGTTCTGCGCAGCAGCGAGCAATTGGAACTAGTTGACGCGGGCACGGAAGATGCAATGGAGCCCACTGCTGCTTCAGCCAGCACAACAACACAAGACTACTTGTGATCGGTGTTGGAAGTACAGAGGATACTCCGGAACAGTTCCTGTCAAACCTCAACAAGGTCCTACAAAGAAGTCATTCGGCAAGCAACAACACCACTGTGGGACTTTACATCTCCCCAGACTGGGATGGACAGTCAATCAGGAGAGCAGCGGAAGTCTGCTGCAGGGAAACAGGAGCAATGGCGGAACTTGTGGCAGACGGAAGGAGCCCGGCAGCGCCAATGAAAAGCAAAGAACGAACGACTAGGTGCCAGAGTTCCATTAGAATAAAAGCAAAAGAAGGCATGTCCATGGAAGATATGATTAGAGACATTGCTCCTTACATTAATCAAAAGGACGCCGGAGTAAAGATCGGACCGGTAAAGAAAAATAAAGATGGAGACTTAATTCTTAAAAAGCACGGAAAAAGGAGTCGGAGAGGGCATTGTCTTTTGCCAACGCTCTAAAACAGGAAACAGGAATGGAAATAGACATTAGGGAAGCGACGGGTCCTACTCAAATTGTGGTGCTGAGGGACGTTAACCCTTTTATATATTTATATATATATATGGTTTATTTCGCAATAACATTGCATTTCAAGATGGTACATAATTTCAATACAATTCATTCATTTTATACAATTTAAACACTTCAGCGACCGTCCCACCGGGCGAAAAAGTGCAAAGATCGCCGATGCTTCTGGCAGCTCGCTGCGTGGTATTTAGCGCATATCTGCGAGCAGAACCGGCAACGACATTGATCGCAAACTTGGTGAAATCCTTGGGTCGAACATACCAAGTGATGATAGCCATGCACAATGTATCTTGTGTACACGTGCCGGCTAGTGCATGCCATTCCATCTCAAAGCTCCCTGGCGAGGTACACATCCAATTGCGCTACCTCTGCCGAGGCCTCGGTCACTTTTCCCTGCCACTCCAACAAAAATTGCTAAAGTGGTCCAGTAATAGGTGACCTAAGCCTGACTCTGATTGTTTCCACTGCCGGCCCGCAACCCGCTAGCAGGTACACGAAGCGGCTTTTTGCCGTCCGGGGTAAGCAAAGGACCCGCTTCATATATATTGTGAAGCATCTTTCTAGCTGCGCAAAATTTGCCGCTAAAAGATGGCCCCACACCCTGCCAAGGCTGTAGCTCAACATTGGCAAAGTCTTAAGCTCATAAAGACGCACGGCCGCACTCAAAGACAGTCGTCGAGGGTCTCTCACCTCTATGTGAATAGAGGTAATAGCCGCTCGACACCTGTCGCCGATGTGGTGGCGAAAGGTCGTTCCCGTATAGTGTAGCCTCAGACCCAAATACGGAAAAGAGTTGACAAACTCCAGCGGTTGGCCACAACAGGGTATTACGTCTGCTGCGGCCAATCGACCCCCACGGCGAAACTTCATGGCTTTCGTCTTCCGCGCATTTATTTGCAGGCCCTTACGGTGAAAGTAACTTTCGACGTCGCCGACAATTCGACGAATGGCACCGCGGCCCCGGTGGGCCACTACTATGTCATCCGCATTCATGACGACGGCGTTTCTAAACTCCTCCCGCACATGGCGAGCTAGGTCTGCGATGAGCAAGGAGAATGCCAGGCAACTGAGAGGGTCCTCTTGGGGGGTCCTTACGTTTTGACAGAGCTGCAAGGTGTCTTCGCCCCTTACGTTTACTTCAAGGCGGTCTTCAGCCCTTCTTAATCCTTTTATCCCACTAGACGAGATAGCGAAGGGATTGCGCAACTCGTTGGACCTGCATGAAACAACGAAGGTACGAGTAGAGACACCAAAGAGCAACAAGAAAGGAACATGGCAATGTTTAGTAACTTTGCCCAGTCGGGATGCTAAGAGACTCGTTGCCAAAAAAAGTATCACCATCTCAGGGCGCCTATGCAGGGCTGAAGCGTGGTTTCAAATCCCAACATGCTATAGGTGAAACTTGATAGGGCATGTAGCAAGAGACTGCCAAAGTAAAGAGGCAACTCCTAAGAGGTGTTTTAGATGCGGGAAGGAGGGGCACATAACAAAGGAATGTAAGGAAACTGACTCCTCGTGCTACGTGTGCAATGAGAATGATCACAAACCGCGCACTATGGCTTGCCCGCAGTACGCAAAACTGCTTAAGGAAAGAAAACAAGCCGTACGATCGGAGGCAGAGAAAAGGGAAGCCAAGGCCCGGGAATCAAGTGCGGAGCAAAAAGAAAAGGAAGAGAAAAAAGCGACCAGGAAACAGAGGAAGGAAGCCCAAAGAGGCAAGCAAACATCAGATGGCTAGCTACAAAAAGGCTCCAGAGAGACGGCCCGTTTTCAACATTTGGAAAGCGAAGGACCAAACTCTTCAGAACAACAATGAACAGGACCAAAGTAATACAAGTAAACTGCAAAAGGAGTAAATACGCGCATGACATGGTCGAAGAGATAGCCTCAAGAAGAGGAGCCAAGCTAGTAGCGGTGAGCAAACCAAATCGATGGCAACAAACAAAACAGAGTGGTTTTCAGATCAAACGAAGACTGCAGTAATCATAAACACCGGCTCTATGCAAATCATAAAGCATCGAAGCGGGCACGGCTTTGTATGGGTGGAACTGCTTGAAGGATGGAGGCTGTACTCTTGTTACAGCAGCCCCAACGGCAGCCTGGACGAACTCGAAAACCTACTGAGTGAAATCCGTGCATCAATAAAAGAAGCCACAAACGGAAAGGGCGTAGTAGTGACAGGAGATTCAATGCAGCATCGGAAACATGGGGGTCGCGGCGAGCGAACAAGAGAGGGAGAATTTGGTTGAATGGACAGCCAGCCTGGAATTGTATATACAAAACGATGGCAAAGACCCGACCTTCCACAGAGCCGGACATCAGTCAACGGTCGATCTAACACTATGCAACGACACAATGGTTAACAAAATGAAAGAATGGATCGTGCTCACTAAGGAAGAAAACCTCAGCGATCACTATTGTATTGAGTTCACGGTGGAACTGCAGCAAAAAACGATGCCTATAAGAACCAAACCGCACTTCAGGATCAAGGACGAAGAGGTCTTCAGGAGAGAACTCAAGAAGGCAATCCTCAAAGCCCCCCCCCCCCACACCCCAGAAGGACTGCACGACACTCTCATCAGGGCCTGCACCAGGGCTACTAAGCCCCCTCACCCAAGAAGGGCTACCTGCCAGCCGAAATATTGGTGGAACAGAGTCATAACGCAGAAACGGGCAGATTGTAACAAAGCCAAATGGAAGCTCAAAACACGCCATAGGACCCGGGAGGCCGAGATCCTCGCCTTAGACAATTATAGAAGATGTAGGGCGCTTTAAAAAAAAGAAAAAGCAGAAAGCAAAAAACTATGGTGGCGTCAAAAGGTAAATGACATAAATGACGAACCATGGGGAAAGCCCTACAAAATGGCCAGGGGAATAAGCGCGCAGGCCCCAAATTTTTATGCCAGACACAGAGGTCGTACAGATTTTAAATAAACTCTTTCCACAATACGCACATTTTAACAGAGAGACTTTCGTAAGAAGAGGGATAACCTCAGAAGAGTTCCCGCCTATCACGCGTGCAGAGGTAATAATGGCAGCTGAAAAGCTAAAGCCAGGGAGGTCTCCAGGGCCCGACGGCATACCGCCTTTGGCGGTGAAAATGCTTTTTAACGAACACCCGGATTTGGTAGCGACAGTACTTACTAAGACTATGGCAAGTGGCAAAGTGCCTAAAGATTGGAAGAGGGCGAAGATGGCTTTGATTCCCAAAAGTAACGGAGGGTACAGACCCATATGTCTCTTGAACACCCTAGCAAAAATATATGAGGCAATTTTAGAACACAGACTTAGGTCGTTTGCGGAACAGAATGATCTTCTATCGGCCAATTAATACGGATTTCGCAAGAACAGATTCTCACAGCAATTCAACGAATAACAACAAAGCTGACATGCTGCACAGTTTGCCTACATAAAACGGAAACTTCTTGTGGCTGTCCTTCTGGATGTCAAAAACGCGTTCAACAGTCTGCCGTGGACAGAAATTTTAGAAACCCTGGTGAGAAAAGCGGTCCCTCCGTTTCTTGTGAGGGCCGTCTCGGGATACTTGGACGACAGAAGAGTTTTTAACGGCACGGTGGAGATAGACATGACAGCAGGAGTACCGCAAGGATCAATCCTGGGCCCCCTGCTCTGGAACATAACATATGACGACGTCTTGAGACAGAAGGATCTCCCACATGGAGTAGAGACGATAGCGTACGCGGATGACTTGGCCGTTATTATTCAAGCAAAAACAGAGGAAGAGCTAGAGTTAAAGACAAACATGGCTCTCCGGTCGACAAAGAGATGCATGACTAGAGCTGGGCTACAGCAGGCCCCGGGAAAGAGTGAAGCCATTCTCTTGGCAGGAAGAAAAAAATGTGGGCAGCATAAAACTGATGGTGGCGGGCCAGGAAATCAAGCAAGTAACACAAGCCAGATACCTTGATGTCCTACTACACAAGGGTCTCAGGGGCGCAAGTCATACCAGGAAATACACGGCCAAGGCGGCTAAAGCGGCTAACGCTATAGGTAAGGTCCTTCCAAATTCATACGGGCCGTGGGAGTGTCGGCGACGACTATTAATGTCGGTTATCGAATCGATTGCACTTTTCGCGGCGCCAGTCTGGCTGCAGATCACCCTAAAAACGACGACGGCAGGAAAGACCCTGAGAAATACGCAGAGAATAGGGGCGCTTAGAATCCTGCAGGCATACCGTACGGTTAGCACAAACGCAGCCCTGGTTCCCCACCTTGGGACTTGATAGTAAACGAAAGGAGAAGGATTTGGGAAGCAGGAGTCGAGTCCAGCAAAGAAATTGAGACGGAGAAAACGATAAGAGCGTGGCAAGAAGAATGGGACGCCATACCCATAGGCTCAGCGGGCCATTCACTTCGTTTGCTCATCCCGGACATCAAAAAGTGGATAGACCGCCCGGCAGGGGAACTTAACTTTTCCTTACGCAGTCTCTCACTGGCCATGGTGACTTTCAAAGTTATCTATTTCGTATAGGCAAAGCTCTCTCGGTAACTTGCGTGCACTGTGAGGACGGCGTCGACGATGACCCCGAGCACACTCTCCTGAAATGCAATGAACTAGAGCAGGCAAGGACAACTGCCATAGCGCTGCTAAGATTAAAATGGTCCAGAGAAGAAGAACAACGAGGAGCCAGAACACCGGACCCGCCGAGAAGTAACACGAAAATGTTTGTGGATTACATATGCAGCACAGCATCAGCATGGAAGCTGGGCGAGGAAATGGCAACTGCAGTGATGAAAAAGAAACCGAGCTCGGCAAATACAGAAGACAACGGATAGCGCTTACAACATCAACAGATGACGTGGCTTGTATTCAGACGGGTTCGCCGGTGTTGGGACAAGCACGTCGGACCGGTGGGGGAACCCGTGAGTGACCTCGGCCAAATGATCTGGTAGGCGCTCGCCACTTCTCCTAATGGCCCATAGTACTCTTCTATGGATATCTGAGCCATTAGAGAGTGAAGCTTAAGGGGGAGTAGTCGAGTCCCACTCTGCTCGAGAGGGGGGAATACCCCGTACTCGTAGCGTGCGTAAAAGCATTCACCCTCCTCTACAAAAAAAAAATATATATATAGCCCTAGAATTGGCAATGCTAACAAAAGCGAGAGGTGTTGGCCAAACCATCTGAATCAAAACCATTTTACTATTTTAATTCATGGCTACATGGCTTTAAGCGAAATCCAGTCACACATATAAAAATATAATTAAATGGAGTGTGAGTTTGCGTCGTTTAAAGCACACAATACGCAAATAAAGTTAGTACAGCCCAGACTTTGTAGACGTCATACATGAACGTCAAGTGAGGTGGTAGCGAGCCAGCACGAACGCACCATAAAAACACCATGAAAAACAACTCCAGCATTAGGCGAAGTGCGGATGGATTAATTGTCGGGGATCACTCGACGAAATCAATTAAGGTAAATGGCAGCTGTAATTGCGCGTGCCGCCAAGAAAGCTAACATTGGTCATTCGCTACCAACCAAAGGAGCCAGAACGCATAACGCCGAATGCTTCAAGACCGAAAGAAATCCTTATATGTAGATCCGTAACACTTCGCAGGAAAGATCGCATTTCCATCTGAAAGTATCGACTCTGTAGCTACTTTAGATCGATCCTCAGCACGCATGACACGGTGTCAAGGACACTCTCATATCTGCCTGGTCAGAAGAGGATCTGCAACGGAGAACCCAACTGGACGAAGACTTCACCCTCGAAGACGTAGCGGAGGCACTGCGTCAACCACCGAGAAACAACGCACCTGGGCCAGATGGCATCTGTTATGAGCATTTGCAGCAGGCAGCTACAATGACCGCACACTGGACCGCGCTTTAAGGATGGGTTCATTTTCAACAAACCACTACCCGCAGCGTGGAGGCAGTGCGTTATGGCACTTATTCCAAAGAGTAAAGGACAGCGGATCGAACCCTTTTCTTGGCGGGCTATTGCCAAGAAAAACTACACTTATAAGCCTCTTAACGAACCATCTAATGTCGTTCGTCGAGTACAAAAAGGCATAAACAGACAACATAGCATCCTTGCACAGAGGTCAAAACTAACTGCATGTACAATCCTCCTCGCAAATGTTGAGCAAACCCTGGCATAAAAGGGAAAGTTTTTATACAGCGTATTTGTAGATTTCCGAGCCGCTTTTGATTGAGGGTCAAGAACGTGAGTCCTGCTTAAGCTCACCGAATTTAGAGTCCCAATACAAATGTTGACGCTGATTAAGGACGTGCTACAGTTTAGTTAGATCATCCTACGGTATAGAGGAGCACCCAAGCATAGAACAAACGACAGGCACAAGCTACCTATCACGCTTAGTGATGTAAACGCTTAGCAGGCAGACTAGTATTTCATTCTCATCTGAAAAATGATTAACGTGTTATTATTTTGTCTGTCAGCCAATAGATGATAGACAAAATAATAACACGTTAATTGTGTCACGTCATTGTGTCCTACGGCCTGCGTTAACGCAGCCGATTTAATTACGCATTACATTGAGTACGATATTCGCGTGAAAGAACATGATGTTGTTCGTTTATTTCATAAGTCATGCCTTACGGCAAGTCGCTATCACCGACTGACAGAAGCAGGTCGTGTCCTAGTCACTAGTGGTCTAGACGGATATAAGATACTTAACTACGGGATATAACGGGATATACGGGCATAAGATACTCAAGTAAGGAATGTATAAATATATATAAATATATATATATATATATATATATATATATATATATATATATATATATATATATATATAAACAGGACGCTTACGATTACGTAAACTTGAGCATTTCACAGTATATACGTGTGCGTTTTTTTGTGTTTTTAATGTATTATATATTTTTCTTGATTTGTAAATTGTTCCTAAAATTGTGTCGTGTTTTTTTTTTTATAAAAGTAAGATGAAAGCGGTCCAAATGTCGAGTTAGCAGTAGCCTGGGTGAGCGTCGAGACTGGCTCCTTCAACGAGCTAGGGTCTAAAATAGAGTCAAAATCGTCTATCGTCATCGCATTATCGTTACTGGACTTATATAGCCGACTAGTAGTAATAGTATGGGTACAAGCGGTTACAGCAATATTGCTCTTCATACCGTCGTCTCTCGTGCAAATGCCGCCTGCGTCGAAAACGTGCTGTATGCTTGTTTGTATGTGCCCTGCCGTGGATATTGGATATTGGCTGTCGTAAGCAGCGTCACCCATATTTGGTCGATAGATCATACCATACAATAATAGGCTGGCACTCCTCACAGCAGTCCAGCGGCATCACACAGTACACGATGCCGAGATGATGCCACAACACGCTCACACCACGTTGTCTGCTTGCCGCGTTGACCAGCGCATCGCATCACGCGAGATCTGTCGCTTCCGCGTTGCGTTGGCGTCGACAATACAAGAAACACGTCCAGCGGCTGACTTTCGACACAGATCGAGAATAGTTCGGATCATAATCGGCCTCACTCACATCCTGCTAGTCGTCACTATCCGGGGGCATCAACAAATTTGCCCGCGTAATCTGCAAGAAAAAGCATACATTCCATGTAAGTCTAAAGCAAGTTCCCCGCAAAGCGATATCAGCACGTGACAGTGACGTAATGTCCGCTGTGGACGCTGTAGTATTTTGGGTCTGAAGATACGGAATATTTTGCTCGTGATAAAAAAAAGCCTTTTGAGAGTCGTTTACAGTGTACTGTAGTAATTAATTAATTATGGCCGATGACTTACCACTACCACAACCACGCGGGGGCTCGTGAAGACAGCGAGCTCTGGCTGCTGCTGCTGCTGAGGGCTGTATCAGTCGCCGTTGACAAAGCTGTCAAGACCCGCGTCCGTTCTACCGCCGCTGTATGGAAGATTTTGTTTAGGACGAGGATGAGCTGCAGTCGCTCCCGTTTGAGCTCCATAATCCTCGTATTAAGCTTCGCCATGGCGTGCTTACATGCTGGCGATTTGCACTCGCTGGTCTCACAGTGGTCGCTGACCAGCCGCTTCGCATTTACCTCGTCCGCTCGAGTGAGAGTCACGCCGTCAACGTGAGAGCCGGACGTGGTACTGACGTTAACGACCGCAGCTGTAAAACAAACGTTTATTATTATTATTGCCCACTCCTAGTTTCTCAATCAGCTTGCCAATCCCGGCTCCGTACGGTAACGTTTGATTCGCGCGCTGGCCACTTAACAAGACTCACCATTGCCAGAAAGACGTTGCGGCTGATCGACGAGCTCGTTCAGAGCCGCGCTAACGTTCTCAAAGGTATCCACATCTATATCCTCCTCATCGTCCTCCGTAGAAAACGTGTTCTTGTAGTCCGTTGGGCAGCCTTGGTTACTGCTGTTCTGGTTTGCAATTTTGTTGCTATTGTCTTTGTTGTTGACGACGACATCCTTTATGTTGTTGTTGTCATTGCGGTTGGTGTTGTTCTTACCGTCGTCGTGGTCGTTTTTGGTGGGCATCACATTGGCAGCAATGGAATTCTTCTTGTTTTTGTAGCCCGTTGGGCGGTTTTGGTTACTGCTATTTTGGTTTGCAATTTTGTGGCTGTTAGTGTTGTTGTTGCTGCTGCTGTTGTTTTCCTTATTGTAGTCGTGTTTGCTATCGTTTTTGTGGGTGTTGCTGTTTGTAGCGCGGTTGCTAGTGTCCGTTTCAGGTAGAGCCGGATGCACATAAAACTCTTTACTTTTGGCCAAAATCATGTAGCCAGTGCGACCCGACAGGTATTCAGCGACGAATGTTGCGCCCTCATAGAACGATAACTCTGCCCTTTTCCAAAGGTCGTCCACTGTTGGTATCACAAAAACGCATTCGAAAAACCCGCAGACTCGTATTTGTTATTAGATCTACTAACAACGTATATATATATATATATATATATATATATATATATATATATATATGAAAAACTGCGCTTGATAGTAACTGACAATATTAGACTAAAATGTTTGCCCAATTTGAGAAATGGTCAAGCATGTCGGCAAAGGGAATCACGCCTCTCGGGCATCTCCACTTTTCTATAAATCGTATTATTGTCCACATTTATCTTAAACGACGTCATAATATCGTCGTGCGTGATGCGTGACATATTTGGCCGAGACAAAATATGCGTGGCTCTAAGAATGTCGTTTAAAAAAGATGGATTTGTCTATACCCAAAACCTTCCAGGCGTTCGTGCAGGATGTCACGTATCCAAACAATAATTCCAATACAGCCGCCTATCAGGCTATATATATACATATGTATATATATATATATATATATATATAATATAATATTATTAATATATATATTAATAATATATAATATATATATATATATATATATATATTATAATATATATATATATATAGTTATATATATTTTATATCTATCATATTTCTTATCTATATATATATATATTTTATTCTCATGTGTCCTCTTCTATATCTTATCCATTATATTCCTATCTCTATATATTTTACTACTACCTATGTGTATTACTATTATTCTATATACCCTATTTCTATGTTTTATATATATATATTATATATATATATACAGGTAGTTCAATAAGTTCTTAGAATGAAAACCGAGAATTTTCCAAATCATGTTTTTAAATTTTCTTATTCGATATACTCCCCGAGAAGCTCAATACACTTTTCCCACCGAGATTTCAGAGCATTTATACCTCTTGAGTAGAATTCCGCGTCTTAGACTGAAAATAGGCATTGACAGCAGCCTTAACCTCCTCATTGCTAGAAAAACGCTTTCCACCGAGACTATTCTTCAAATGTCCGAAGAGGAAATAATCAGAGGGGGCCAGGTCTGGAGAATAGGAAGGTTGTTCAATAAGTTCGAACCTCAGTTGGGCCAGTTTTGCCGTTGCTTGCCGCAACTTGTGTGCGGGAGCATTGTCCTGGTGAAACAGGACAACCTTCTTCTGCAAAGCGGGCCGTTTCACGGTGAGTTCTTGCTTCAGGCAGTCCAACAGTCTTGCATAATATTCTCCCGTGATCGTTTTACCGCTCTCAAGGTAGTCGACCAGAATTATTCCACGTTGGTCCCAAAAACCGTAGCCATCATCTTTCCGGCCGATGCCGTTGTCCGCACCCTCTTCGGAGGTCCTTCACCAGGTGCACACCATTGACGAGATGCTTCTTGGGTCTCGGGAGTGTAGTGATGGACCCAGCTTTCATCGACGGTCACGAATCTGCGCCAAAAATCCGACGGATTTTTCGACATCTTGGCCAAATTTCGCTGTGAAGCGGAAACACGCGCGTCTTTTTGGCCTTGGTTGAGCAAATGCGGCAGCCATTTTGCTCTAAGCTTTTTCATCTTCAAGTTTTCGTGCAGGATGAAATGCACACTACCCAAACTGATCCCCAAGGCCTCCGCTATCTCCCTAATGTTCACTCGCTTATCTGCGGCAACGATTTTTCGCACCTTTTCCACGTTTTCCTAATCAGTTGCCGTTTTTGGGCGTTTTGAACGTAGTTCATCCCGGTGCTCCTGCGACCTCTTTTTAACTCATTAATCCAGTTGGAAACAGTGGCAAAACATGGCGCAGAGTCACCGTACACCTCGTCTAACTCAGTTTTCACTTGGGTCGCATTCCAACCTTTGAAATAAAATGCTTGATAACCACTCGAAACTCTTTTTTCTCCATTTTTCAAAATCACGCCGATACGTTGCACGGGAAAAGCGATCAAACGAAATCGCAATGGCCAATCACCGTAATATTTTGACTGCTGGCAGTCGAAAAGTTGCCGTTTTCAATAACGGTGAAAGCGCGCCAAAATTCGAATTCTGAAAAGCTCATTCTAAGAACTTATTGAACTACCTGTATATACATATGTATATATATATATATATATATATATATATATATATATATATATATATATATATTTATATATATATATATATATATATATATATATACATATGTGTATATATATATACAGGGTGTTGCTGGAATGTTTGAAGAGCGAAACACAGAATTGTAGAGCTCGTTAAAGCAAATGTTTTTTCCAATGGAACATGGTCTCTGAGAAGTCTTGTTTTGGAGTGAGAGTGAAATTACTATAATTTGTGACACTGGTGTTTTTGCCCGACATAGGAGCACAAAATGTGCTGTTGCGAGACAACCAGTCTTCCTATACAGAAACTAAGCACACCTCCGTGTTCGTGATAAAATTCTGCTCCATCTGAAGAATATGCGAGGCCGGTCAGAAGACGCGACATGGTCGCTTGGAAGAGAATTCGCCAAAAATGAAGTTCTTTATTAGCGTTCACGCCAAATACTCCAGAATCATAACCCTACAACCACTCACAGCGCTCAAAACGGACATATTGCGAGCTGAGGTTGCGGAGTAATTACGATTTTTCGGAGGGCATGTCCAGATTAAGTGCATGTGGCGACGTTCACTACCGCCGACGTGTCGCGCGACAGCCGCAGCGCGTCATTTTTCATGCACTTAACCTGGATATGCCCTCCGAAAAATCGTAATTACTCCGCAACCACAGCATTGACATATGTTTGGTACTAAAATTATCGCATCGGCTGAATATGTCCGTTTTGTGTCCGTCGTGTAGGGTTATGATTCTGAAGTATTTGGGGTGAACGCAAATAAAGAACTTCATTTTTGGCGAATTCTCTTCTAAGCGACCATGTCGCGTCTTCTGACCGGCCTTGCATATTCTTCAGATGAAGCAGAATTTTATCACTAACACGAAGGTGTGCTTAGTTTCTGTATAGGAAGATGGTTGTCTCGCAACAGCACATTTTGTGCCCCTATGTCGGGCAAAAACACCAGTGTCACAAATTGTAGTAATTTCACTCTCACTCCGAAACAAGACTTCTCAGAGACCATGTTCCACTGGAAAAAACATTTGCTTTAACGAGCTCTACAATTCTGTATATCGCTTTTCAAATATTCCTGCAACACCCTGTATATATATATTTTTTTAAGTGCCCGAATATCATTAACCTGCAAATATATATATATATATATATATATATATATATATCTCATCGTATTTATTTCACTCATATTGAGTATGCATATAACATGAACAATTATACATATTATACAATTATACACTGAGCTCCTCGCGGCATGTTATACGAGAGAGGCAGTGCAGTGATCTCTTCGCAAGGGCCAGGCAGGCAGATGCATGAAACTTCGTACACGCCTGAGAGCACAGTCGACAGACGCACTCGGTGTACTCTTCGTGGAAGCTCGTATTCGAACAAACCAGGTGATGATAGCCATGAACTATGTATCTGGTATAGACGTGGCGATTGTCACACGCAAGACCAGACCAGAGGTGAAAGGCCCTGAAAACATCCAGGTCTCCGACCTCTCGTCGGACTTGTTCAACTTTATTTTCCCATTCCGAGATAAAGCTCTCGAATGGTACTGTACGCGGCGTCTTCAACCTTAATCGAATGATCTCAACAACTGGTGCACAGCCTGACATTAGGTGCACAAAGCGGCTCCTTGCCCGCATTGACAGGCAAAGTACTCGCTTCATGTACATTGTAAAACACCTTTCAAGCAAACCAAAGTTTGCCCGAGTGAGGTGTTCCCATACTCTGTCAAGACCATACATCAGCGCCGGAACAACCTTGAGGTAGAAAAGCGCCACTGCCGTCGGGACGGACAGTCGCCGGACATCGCCTATTTCTCCATAAAGATAAATTAGGGCTGTGCGCGCTCTCTCGACGATGTGAGCAGTGAAGGTCGTCCCAGTATAATGAAGCCGAAGCCCCAGATACCGGAAAGAGTTAACGAATTCCAAGGATTGGCCGCCGCAACGTATAACGTCTTTAGCAGCCAATCGACCTCCTCTTCTGAATTTCATAGCCTTGGTCTTCATGGCGTTTATTTTTTCCAGCCCTCTTGAGACAAGGAACACCTCCGCCAGAGAAGTGATGCGCTTGATGGCACCCAGGTCGTGATGAGCGACCACTATGTCATCTGCGTACATCACAACTGTGGCCTTCTGGAACTCTTGTCGAATATAATCAACAAAATCGGCAAGCAGAAGAGTGAAGGAGACGCAGCTCAATGGGTCGCCTTGCGGGGTTCCCACATTTTGCCTTACCTGCAACACTTCCTGCTCACCTTGTACCAGTAAGGTGTCCTCATCAAAGAAACTGGAAATTACGCCAAGAAGAGAGCCACCAACCCCTGCGTATCGGAATGACTTCACCAGGAGATCTCGAGATGCTTTGTCGAAAGCCTTGACGCAGTCTATAAAGACTGCATACAAATGGCCTCCGGGCTTTGCCACAGCTCGCTCTATCTCTGACTGAAGCACATGGATTGCATCACGCGTTCCTCGACCTCTTCGAAAGCCGAATTGCTCCGGTGGAAGGGTCTGGTCGACAACGTACTCGATCCGTTTTGTAACCAATTTGCAGAAGATCTTCTTCAGTGTCCTTTCAGACGCTATACCGCGCTATAAGTTTGGGTCTCGTCTGTCATCACCATGCTTACCCTTAAATAAAAAAGAAAGCCTGGCGATATGCCAGGCTCCTGGCATTTGTCCCCTCTTCATGATCTCGTTGAAGAAATCACAAAGATGGTTTGCCAAAAGTGGCTCAGACTGCACCCAGTGCTCATAGTACACTTGGTCTGGCCCCGCACTCTTTCCTCTCGGAAGAGAGTGCAGAACCTGACGTACTTCTTCTACCTCAAAGGGCAGATTCATAGTATCCTGATCCAATGTGAGCGGGTGCTCAATCATTGGAGCCAGGCGTACCGTCTCGCGGTTATATCGAAGACCGGTCAGGTGACTCGTTACCTGTTCGTCGCTGAGCAGGTGGTCCGCCCCCCTACGAGGCCGTACGACGTAGGCTGAGGGCTTGCGCTCCGCTCTTTCGAGCAGTCGGATTTCCTCCCGCCTAGCGTATTCACGCTTGTGGTCAAGGCATAGCTTTATGTAAGCTTTTCTACTATTGAAGTAGTCAAGCCTGCGTCTGGCTAGCAGCTGTGGTGGTGCCTTTACCCTCGCTTGGCGCAAAAGCTCGAGCACCCAACGGTGGGCGAGATAGCAAGCCTGAGAAAACCACTGTCGTGATCTCCTCTGCCCTGGTCTCTTCCACCTGACTGCACTTCTCATGGTTCTCTCTAGCAGTTCACAACAAGTATCCACATCACAGCCCACCTCGAGGCTATCAACCTCTAATAGTGAAAGGTCAACACGCCTCGTGGGGACCAGGTGTGGGTCGCCTTGCTGCTTAAACCAGATATCTGGAATATTTGCGACTGCTGACACCGGTAGGTGCTTCCTTGCAGCCACCTCGAGAACATCGAAGCTTTCAACTTCGCCATCGACAAGGTTGTGAAACAGTAGGTCAATGGTGCTGCTTCCGTTATGACTTATATACGTGTGGTCTTCGCGTGCATTTGCACATCTCAGACCAAAGTATTCCATCAACTGGAGCAGCACCTCTCCTTTATCGTTAGTAGCCCCACCATAAATACGGGCATTGAAGTCGCCACCGACGATGGTTGGCATAGACAGGTCGAAACCTGATATACCGGAACTCACCGTGTCAGCGACCTCTGCCGAGTCAAGATGTGGGGGGAGGTAGAAGACGGCTATGTTCACCCTCATAGACGAGAGACCCACATAGAAATCGTTCTTCCTCACACATTGCGCCGGCGGTAAACGTTTATGTAGGTAGATTGATAATCCACCCACTGGTCTACCACGGCGTCTAGCAGGTAGAACTGCCAGCTGGTGGAACCCTCGCATATTATTGATATGCAGTTCCTCCCGCTGGTAGGTCTCCGTAAGGAGTGCAATGTCCACCGACGTAAGCATGTCAACTGGCGCTAGGTCTATTGCTCCTCTTAGTCCCTCACAGTTCCAAAGAAGCAGCCGCAGAGACCTAGTAGTCTCCACGGTAGCATCTCTAGATCTGTTCAGTCACTTGCGAAGAGCCGGACCGCCAGGCGCGATAAAGCTTTCCATAACCATTTTCTCGTAGGGAGCACCACCAGCCCAACGACGAAATAGGATACCTTTTGGCCAGAACTCACTCTTGCTGCACTTTGCGTACTCGCCGTCACCCAGCACTACACAGAACACGGCATCATTTCCCTGCGTTCGCATTTTGAATACTGCCTTTACACAAATGCTCCTGTTAACGAGCCATGTGTGTAGGTTGACAGCTGACGTTTTCGCCGCCAGCCGTGCTACTCTCAGCGCGCTGAACCTGCCTGGCCCAGCATACACTTCAAGATCTCCTACACCATCAGCTGCACTGCCTTTCTGCATACGATGCTTTGTTTTGCCGCTCCTCCTCCGTTGGACGGTGACAAAACCATCGTTGTCTTCCTCGTCTTTCCTCGCCTCTGCGGTTGTCTCCGTTGGCGACGTTGCGGCCGCTGCCGCTTCCCTTGCCGTTGGCGTGTTGTCATCCATCGGCTCATTTTCTTCGAGGGTAGTGGCGGTGTTGTTGTTGCCGCCGCTACTGCTACCGCTGCTGTTAAGACCAGCTGCTGTAGCACTGCGCTTGGCGCCGCAGAGACCGGCCTTGCCGTTCTCTCCGGTGGCGCTGTCGTCGATCGGCTTTGTTGGTACAAGCAGATCTCCGCCTTCCGTCAACCGTGACTTCTTGTTCTTCCGCGCTTTCCGTGTTCCGTCCGTTTTCTTCACGCTAACTTTTTCATTTAGCGTGGAGTTTAAACACCCCTCGATGGTTTCGGGGTGCGCAAGTTGCTTCAGGGGAGCCGCTTCATGGTTGGCGACTTGTCGCTGGAGCTCCGTGTGTGATGCCCACAGCTTCACTAAGTTCCACTGTAGCACACACAAACGTTCCTTCATAAGGACCAAGTTGGGTTCCACTGATTCACAGGACCCGCACGACACGAACTGTGTGTCCTCGGGGGGCACGGGGTTTAGGCACCCCCCGTGAAACACAGTAAAGCAGCCTTGGTTACAAATAACCAGTTGTTCTCCCGTTTTAAACGGGAGCGAACACTTTGCACATTCGAACATCACGGTAGCAGACGACACACTCCATATATATATATATATATTATTAAAAAACATTATTTTATTAACAGCATGACGCTAGCCATTCCTTCATTAATGATTCGACCATTTACCACTTAGCTCGATGTGGTACATGTTGCCAGCTAACTTCCATTCATCGTAGTTAACGAAAATACCGCATTGCCTCCAATTCCAAGCCAGTGGTGGGTTCACTACGCGGATGTTCACTGTATCGTTCGCGGCGGGTTCGTACCTGTCCGCGTCGATCTTGATGACCAGATGAACAACGTTATTGCTATAGAAGTCAACGTGCTGCAAAATCAGATCCAGACACTGCAACATACCACAGTAGTGCACGCCTGTTATTGTCTGTAGTGTGTAAGGTGGAACGACAAAGGGTTTGGAGGGTGATCCCTACATATCTAGGTGAATGAGGGCCTCTTTCACATAGAACATATCGCCTACGAGAGTGGCTCAACCCTCAAACAAAGCCTTACCGGACTCTCCGTGAATAGTTCTTCGTACAGAACTTTATAGTCCGACGTTCGTGTCGAAGCAACCGAAGCGGTGCCATACTTGGATTTCGTATCCAGCCGCTCATTGTCAGCCGGTCGTGACGTCGACTTGACCAGCTGATCGGTTTTCCAGCACACCGGATTGTCCTGCCAGCAAGAACGTGACACAGAAGCTAAAGTAGATGTACAGTACACGTATGCAAAACAAGCTTTCCTAAACTCTAATCGTATAACATTCGAGATCATTTTTAGTATCATGACCGTAATAGAAACCGACGGACATGGCGAATAATAATAATAATAATTTTTTTTTTTTAACAAGTGTTTTTTTATCAATATGTACATGTATCACAATTATCAATATATTACTTATATAATATCTACAATTTTGCTTATATTATTCTTATTGCTTGAGTGTCGGTGACCACTCAACATCATCTTGGCGTTGCCTCTCTTTAATTCTAATGACACTCTCTGTCGAAGGAAAGCGGTCGATCTTGGCTCCGCTGTGGCCTCGAAGAGCTTTTTCCCAAGCTCCTTTGTCAGTTTGAGTGCATCCTTGCCCCAAACGCCAGATGACTCAAGGCCGAACGCCATTACAACGTGGTCCTCAAGGAGATGCGCGTATAAGCGCCGTTTGTACATCTCCCGTTGGTGGATAATGTTGCCGACGCCCGCGTTGGCTAGTGCACGATAGCCGAGGGCGTACGTGTCGGAGACGGTGACGTCCCATGCCAGTGGCCGATTGCGGTCCCAGTCTCGGCTGGTAAGGCCGTCTGGTCGACGCTTGTCGTCGCTCTGTAGTCCACCAGGCTCCAGTGTGACGCGGTAGCCGACTTGCCTGAAAGCGCGCCCGAGAATGTCATTAATGGCATCGTGGCGGCCCTGCGTAAGCCCAGCCAGCTTAGTGCAACCGTTCCACCACACGGGCATGCCTCTGTCTCAAACATGGCAATGCCAAGTCTGAGGCCACTGGCGGCACGGAAGTGGTCATCAGCCAGCTTACTGCCGACTAGCTCGGACGGAAACACGTCAAGCCACGCCACGGCAGCGTCGGATGAAACCGCTTTCAGTCTAATGCCGTCTATATCTAACTCACAGGCAGACAGAAGAGTTAAGTGGGTAGCCTGAGTGGCGATTTGGTCCCACCCCTTCTGCCTAGTGACCTGTTCCTCAGAAGGACGACCAGACTGACGCGCGTCCCAGATCCGAATGGCGTCTTGTTGGTGGCTGATGAGTCCGCCGGTAGTAGCGGCCACTGCAGAGGCGCAGCTATGCGGCGAAGCAAGAAAAGCGGGCAAGGCAAGGTCCGTGGCCGAGCGAATGCCCATTCCACCCAGCCGGACCGATAGGCTTGCCTGCATCCATGCCTTATCATCGAGCGTCAGGTCAAGGATGTTTTCCAAGGCTCTTCTCACTTGGTCGTCGAGGTCCAAAGTTTCTGACGGCAAAAGGAAGGTAGGTGAGGTCCGTAGTACATACAGGACCTTTTGTACTCCCATTGCGTGCCGAAGCAGAAAGTAGGCTTGATGTCTACCGAGACGACCCAGCCTCTGGTAAAGTCGGGAGAGTTGTTCTCCCTTCTCGGCCAGTACCGGGCCGATCATTTCGGGGAAGACCGCCGTACCCAGCAGGTCCAGTTCACACCGGTCCTTTACAAGGATGCCCGGGAGGTTGCTGTTAAATTCTGCAATCACCTGCTGTCTCTCTTCGTCCTCGACCGCCGGATGGAAAGGTGCGAAGTGCCTTGGCAACATCCTTGCTTGAGCATGACCCAACCGCTGGCAAGCCGATAGGGGATGGTGGCACCACGTCCCCTGCGGGACAGGAGGGTGTTTTGCGATCATCTCATCAATCGACTCCTTTGTTACGGGCGCAATCGTGTCATCGGAAGACAAGATTCTAATGGCGCTCCGAACATTAAAATCCATGGAAAACTTGTGAGCAGCGATCTGGGCGCGAGCTTTATCCGTCAATACACGTTTGCCTTGCCCTTCAGCCTCCATGCAAGTGAGAGTCGCAGCTCCGAAAAGGGCCACCTTTTCTTTGACTACGCTGGCCAAGCTATGGCCTCCTTGGGTTTCCTTGTCGACGTGGAGGACTTTTGGGGCGAGGGTAAGCAGCGCGGTCCAGCTCGCTTCGTCATTCTTTTTCACGACGTCTTTAAGCAGACCGTGGAAGAGTCCGCGCAAGGGAATTCTCGCTCCCTTTGGGATCCTGCGCAGCACCTTGCGTGTCGTCTTGGCGTTGGCGAGTAACTTGTGAAGAGAAAGAGGAAAAGAAGGCGGCAGGTGATGATCAGCTGTCGGCCCTCCATTTACTGGCGGCTGGCTGGCGTGTTGAGGAAAGAATTCTGCTTGTGGAGCGTGCGAAGAAGGCAGCGGTTGTGAGATGCTGCTAGTAGTGGCAGCGGCCTGTTGGAGCACTGCTGGTCCACTAGACTCGGCTATCTTCTTCTAATGAGTCCTTCCTGCGTGGACCTGGACACCCCGCTTCGTAGGAAAACACATAGAACACCACTGGCATCGAAACTCATTAGCCATTGCTGCTACCTCTTTGAAGCTAAGCAGTTGCTGGCATTGCTGTGGCTCTCCACTTCACATGCCTACATAATAATAATAAAAAAAAATAATAATAATAATAATAATAATAATAATAATAATAATAATAATAATAATAATAATAATAATAATAATAATAATAATAATAATAATAATAATAACGTTACCGCAAACCGAATGAGAGACTGATTTCCTTCTCCACCGACTTGCTAAGACGTCTGCGTTGGCCTGCTCGTTCTGGAAATCGTCTCACACAATTTTCGAATACTATATACTGTCGCAATATACTGTCGTATTCGACAGACAGCAGCAGTGGATCCGCCATCTCAGGTCGCCAAGGCACGTCGACATGATGTACTTATTCACAGGTCTAAGCACGTGACGACGCTCTGCTAAAGTGGAGCACAGCAAGCACAACAAATGGCAACGAAGAGGTTTCGCATGTGAATACACCAACTGGCGTCCATCCGTACGAAGCGACTTCTGCAGTGAAGATGGTTACGCGTAGTCGCGTGTCGACGAGGTGGCTCGTGAAGTGAAAGTCGCCGCGGCTGTTTAGTGAGTTTGCGGCGATAAATTTAGTTTATAAGCAGCCACAATATGATAAAAGACTGCAGGCATATTATGACGATCTCTTATCCGGCGGGCTATAGACATGTTAAGTCCTTAGCGGAGAGGGGAGACGCTACGGCAATAGCACCGACGTGCCATCGCTGCTGTGATCCAAGTGTGCTGCCGGTAAAAGAACTGACGACACTAAGGTGAGTAAGAAGAGACGGTGTTGAGACGCGGCCGGGGAAGGATCGCTGTGTGTGAGACAGGCCGGAGAGGCGGTGCTGTACCGGCGCAGTAGAGGTATTGGACGAGAATAAAGGCTACAGTCGTGGTGTTGGTCAATATTCGTGTTTTTCTCCTAGCAACCGAGTGAGGCCCTTACACAATATTATACTAATAACCGCCAGGTTTTCACCTAAATAATTGCACTATCTCAAAACAAATAGTATAACTAGTTCATTGCAGCCGAAAAAGTAGATAGGCAAATGGCCAGCCTCCCGAACGATTAGCTAAGTGATGCCTTTTACGCTTCAGGAATTCAAATGTGACCACTATCTGGACGCGTAGGTTGGCCACGAAACGTTCAAAGCGTAGCGCCGCTGCACGCAGTTGCTTTTGCGAGAACTTCTGGTGGGTCTATCTGGCAACAATCACGATTCCGCAGCCGGCCTCTAACAACGACGCGAGGAGTGAATCTCAGGGCAGAATCTGTTTGCGTGCCGTACTCGCGTCAGTACGGCTGGCGAATGACGCACGAAGTACACACACATTCGTAATGATAACTACACATCAACGACACTTGGCTTACCGAACTTGTCGTCTGTTTATGTTGGTTATGGTCGGTTGCAGTCGGACTCGGCTCGTACGAGTGACGACCAACATGTTCTCGTATACAGGCGTCCGTCCAAAGTATTCCGCCGCACATAAGGCACTGCAAAAGATTAAGGAACAAACGAAAAAAAAATAAAAGAGTTATGGAGAGCACAACATATAGCATTTAGCACAAAAGCCAAGAAACATAAATGATTTCAAACTCGTAAACATTCTGTCAAATTTGTCGGCTACTCTGGCTACCTACGCTTTCAGCCCATTTCGAAACTCCCAATACTTCTGACCGGAGACGCAGAGGTCAAAGTTCACTAGCTTTTCGAAGAGAATGCCACACTTGTGACCTACGGAAGCAAGTCCCTCTTCAAGGCCTTACCTCGTACGGATGCTCGATAGGGTCCATAAATGGCCAACCCTGGGTAGACCGATCGTAGCCTTTTGAAGTAGAGCTAGTGGCTGCCGGCGTCAACGGTCTGGTACGACTGGATTGGCACGCCATCATATCCTGGATTTGGCTAACGCGATGAACGGACTTGTGACACACCGCGGCACGCTTAGAATCAAATTCACTTATTTCGCGGATTATGAGCAGCTGTACAAAAAACAGAAAGCATCCGTTTAGTTCCGGTTTCTATGTATATGCAGTTAAATATATATATATATATATATATATATATATATATATGCGGTCTGGCCGCAAAGGCCGATGGCATACTCTACAGTCAGTTAGACAATATGTTGACATATCCAAATAAAGACGCGAGTAAGCAGCTTTTTTATTTATTTATTTAAAATGCACTCTGTTTGGGTATGTAAATACGAACATGGTATATATAACAAACATGGTAAAATGAGTTATGAGCATTCTCGCTCAAGCTGAGAAAGCGACACGGATTCCGTACAATCAGGTAGATGGTAGAGGGGACATGGGCCGCCACAACGACGGCATCTGCAGTCCTCCTTGGGTTCATGAAACCCAGCAGACCGGCATAGTAGATGATGAAATCCGTGAACACTGTAGCGAGTAGTGAGGTGACGACATGGCCGGAGAGCGTCCTTCCAGACCTGGTTAGTCATAGCTGGTGATAGATAAAACTCTCTGGGAATTAGAGACACTTTTTGAGAATACTCATGCCGAAACGTTTCCAGAGCGACTGTCTGCGGCAAATTAAAGCGTTCTACGAGTTCATCATTAAATGATACTGAACCCGCGAGCATGTACACTAATCTGTTGCGCGAATTTGACGGAAGGCCAAGTACTCGCTTCAAGAAGGCTGGCTTCACCCTATCCAACTGCCATAACTGCGAAGTGCTAAGATGTTTCCATGTCACTTGAATTCCGTAAGCAGCTACGGATGCCACTTTGAGCGTAAATAATGTCATGGCCGTCTGGACGGACAACTGTGTTGGGTTTCTGATACCCGCTGCCGCGATAAGTGCTTTTCTACAACGCTCAGTTACATGCTGTGAAAAAGTTGTATCTCGAGACGAGAAAATTACTCCGAGATAGCAAAAGGTCTCTACAAACTGCACTTGCTCACCGTGAAATCGCAGTTTATCTGCGCGGGCTCGTTGCCCGCCACGCCGAAACTTAACAGCCTTGGTTTTTGACACGTTTACTATGAGGCCATTCTGCGAGAAATATTCATCCAGTGAGCAAAGAGCAGCCTGCAGGTCAGTACGGATTCTGCTGAATATTACCAGATCATCTGCCTAGAGCAGGGTCATGACTGTTGAGTGCCGCTCTTTCTTGATGCGTGGCAGATCACTGAGTAACGCTATAAATAGCAATGGGCTGAGATTGTTGCCTTGCGGATACCCAGTCGTCTGATCAAACGTGTTATGCTCGCACACACCATCATCGAGGATAATTTGGTTAGCTCTCAGAAGTGCGCAGAGTAGAGTGAGCATTCGCGGTCCGACTCCGGCCTGTCCCAACTTCTTTAAGACAATGTTACGGGGTGCGATGTCGAAGGCAGATTTTAAATCAATAAAAACTGCAAACAACGGGAGTTTTTTCCGGTTTAATGAGATTGTGATCTGCTCGAGAAGTACTTCGCAGGCTGAGATAGTGGCCAATTTAACTGCGAAGGATTTGGAAGTATGAGAGAATCTGGACTATGTAACCAACTATCAGGATTCGACGTCGTTGTCCTGACAGAAACATTTTCCGTTCAACGTTTCGATGTACCCGGGTATTATAGTTTTCACTGTTGCTCTCAACGAGTCGCTCGCGGTCGTCCCACAGGTGGCGTATCTGTTCTTACTGGTCCTCGCCTTGGAAACATGAACCTGCTCTACTCAGAGAATAATGTTGTAGTCCTTTCGTCATCCACACTCTTGTTGATTGCCATGTACAGCAGTGCTAACTCGGGAAGCGGTGACAGTACAGACCAATTACTGGAGAAGATTAGCATTGCTATGAGCTTCGTTGACGTTGGTCAGACAATACTGCTAGCTGGGGACCTCAGTTGTCGGCTGGAGCAAGACCCTCCGAGTGAACGGACTACCGCTCTGTTAGAGTCACTCGATGCATACGGCTTGAGGGTGTGTACCGATAGGGGCACCCCCACTTATTATGCCGATGCCAACCTGCAACAAGTTGGCTCTATGGGAAGAACGGGATGCTCAACAATCGACATTTTTCAACTTCAGCCCCACCAAATTGTGTGACATATGAAGGGCCGGCTTTCCACGTCTTACTGACGGGGATTAAGAAACATATCCCCGTGGTTCTCAAGCTCTCTTGCTAATAAACGACGCACCGGCGTAGGGAAGCGCCTTGATAACAACATGGTTATTTCGCTGCTTTCTCGGATGAACCCGGACAGGCTACAGCACGGCCCCCTTGATGAGGCAATAGCTGAAGTCACCAGCGTCCTTATAAACTCAGCTTCTAAATCACTTCCAAAAATGCGGCGCTCTCCACGCTGGTACGACAGTGATTGCTTTGCGCTGAGGCAAATTCTACTTAGAGCCCTCCACCAATCGTCATATGACCCAGCTGCGGCGGCTATTTACGGAATCACACGACAACATTATCGGAAGCATCAAGACCTCAAGAGGCGGTCATTTGCTGACCATCAAGAACGCCTCCTCATACTAAAAGTAAGCAGCTTTTTGCTCGCGGCTAAAATTGCGTTGTCTATCTACCCGTTATGCGACGGTCCTGATTACGGAGCTCCCGGCAAGCATTACTTATTTGTTCGTTATAGGAAGGGGCGGCAGTAAGGAGTTTAAGGCATAAGAGAGAGCACCTGCTCTTAATCCTTTGACCGGTGAGAAACTACTACTATCTGCCGTCATACTATCCTTATTTTCTATAGCCATTTCCACGCCGTTTTATACAATTGAAATATGTGTGCTTTCTTCTCCCGAGAAATGCAGCACTAGGGTCAAAACCAAATCTAATAGAGCCGACAAAATAGAACAAAACTCATCTCAACCAACTCAAACTCGATCACACGCTAATCGGCTTGGCAACTTCCGTTTTTTTCAACAAAGGTATTTGCTGACGCCGTCGGGAGTGCAAAAAGCGGCTCTGATGGCAGACGGTTATAGCCAGACAGGAGTTGGTTATCAAGTACATTGACTTCACTGACCCTCTACGCACATTTGTAGTTACCAATCAAAAGAATGTTCGACACCGGCAACAGAACCACGTGGTACCCATTAACTACATTCTCAGTAGTGTCTGCACATAACTTGTAGCCCCGGAGCATTTGCCAGGAACGTGTACTGTCTATTGTTCAGATGTTGGTCATCTTTCATTTGTGCATGTCGAGTTAAAAGAACTCACGAAGGACCCATACGTGTGTCGGATCATGAGTGGCATAATCGTGCACTTGGATGCACGCGACATTGAGCTTGGGTAAGCTGAGCAAGGCTGGTGGTGTTGCTACTGTTTGTTCTTTTTTAGCCATTTAAAATAGAAGTGACGTCAATTGTCATCTAGCCATCCGACTTTCCAAGATCAATGTCATTTGCGTGCATAGAAAAGAATGCATATTGAAAGAAGCCCAAAAAAGAATTGACATTTAAGTCAAAAATGCTAAGTCACCCGACGACACCGTTTCGGACGTGGTGGATAAATGTTTGCTAGCCGTTCTCATCTATACGTAGTTTCACTCAATTACCTCTATGCCCGTTCCCTATTTCGTCGCTTCGCTCGAATGCCCCTCTTGCATCGCGTAACGTAAGAAGAGTATGACATCAGAAAAATCAATCGCTGTCGTTCAGTGGTGGTAATAACGGTAGGAACAGGACACCTACTTACCTAGTTGAACGCTATTAATGACAGCCACACCGTCACAATCATAGCTACAGAAGCCGCGCCGCTGAAAGACGATGACTTTGACTCGTGGTAATTAAGACGGCACTAGTTGTTGTAGTTAAATTATTGCAGCAGTTCTGGTAGCAACGGCAGAGTAGTACCGGTGATTGTTGACCGACTCATTGGGAGGCACTGGGGACACTGAGCGTCTAAAGCTTCCAAAATGGCGCGCGGAGAGACAAACGATTGATTCACGTGCAATTAACAACGTGCTGGTTGCTCCGGCTGCTGCTACTACTGCTGCTGCTGCTGTTGTTTCCCTCTCTCACTTCTGTGTAACTATGCATGCCGGCCACCCTGCATGTGCTATACTCTTACCTGCGTGTCCTGCATGTACCCTATTTGCGTGCGTCTCATGTATGCACTCTGCTCGACGTGCGTCTCCTGCATGCACTCTACTCTACGTACAGCGCCTGCGTGTACGTGGAACGTAGAGTATGTCGTATCTCGTGTTGCATATACTGCGTGTAGCCCCCGTGCAACCGGGAAACCTATGGGCATCTAGTTACCTTTAGACTAAGGACATACCGGATCCCTCCCGTAAGGATGGACGGACGGATCTTTCACGGACAAGCCACAAACAGATCAACGTACAACGTGGCAATACACGCACGCGTTACATGTGTGCATGTGCTTGACTGGCGCAACGTTGCCAATTATGATTAAATTAATTACGAACTAGTCATATTGTAACGAAGCTGACCACAGCGTAGCAACAGAACTGCCAGTCACTGAGACGCCAACAGATGGCGACGTCAATAGACCAATCTATTATGGCGTCAGTAGACCAATCAAACACCCAAGCTGATGTGAACCACAACGACTTACGCCGCCGATAACTGATAAGGCCAGTAGGCCAATCAAGCATCCAATCCAACGTGCACCGTGACGACCGAGGAGACCGCTAGGCTGCGTGCTGGTGACAATAGGGCACGTGCGCTACCGCCGACCAATCTGCGACGTCGAAGATTCGAGTCATCTTTTTAACGTTATTACTATACGAACGCTACGGCGTCTCTTGAGCACGTAAATAGCCCGGGATAAGGATGATCATAAAGCATTCTCCGTCCGGCAACATTGCGACTCAGACCTTACTCTGTGTGTTATCACTCATTGCCCCGAGTCTCTCGTGTTCTAGTAACCGCCTTGCTGAGCTTGCATCCCCAGCTAGAGTAACAGACATCGTTACATTATTATAGCTTACCAGCCAATCGGTGTACAATCTCCTCGGTTCAAACAAAAGACGGCACTACAAGCCGTCGATGGAATTCTACTCCAGCGGCTATCTCTGGCGGTTCAGCGCGGCAATGCGGCAGCAATTATGGGCACAATGAGGGGCTGCCTCGAGGATAAGCTCGATTGGTAGCACCCCTCACAAGCCCAAGGGTAGTTAGATATTCATATTTCACTGTAACCACAAAATGAAATAAAACTATTAGCCGTCGATGGTGTGTTTCGCTTTGGTATGCAGAGAATCAGAGAGAATTTTCTGCGTGTAAAAAGTGTTCTAAGCTATTCCAAACAGCCATAACAGCCAAAGCTATCAATATTCAATCAACTCTGATTAACTTTCCTCGGCCGCCGTTTCGCAAATTTTAGAGCATAAATAATTTCACAGCAAACTTAGGCTCAGCGGCTAAACTACAGCAAATCTTAAGCTCAGTGGCTATATTACGCATGCTGCCAGAAACTGCCTAATTTTATTTTTAAGTGCCTTATCATTAAAGACACATATGCGTAAATTCAACTATATATAGCGCCAGTTAAGCGTATAGTCCTTAGAGCATGCAAAGTTACCTGGTTTGGTAACATCAGCCACATCCTTATTTTCAAGAGGTAACACATCTAGCTTGCTTATTCTGTCACAACTCTAACCAGTCACAGCTATCGATCAGAAACGTCGCAGTCTTCCACTGGAACAAAGTACCGGCCTCCGTCAGGCAGAAAATGTCTCTGCTCAAATTAAAATGCGACCTTAGAGAGCAATATCTCAAAACTCTGGTATCTGGTTAAATGTAAATTGAGTAATACAAACTGTAGGATAGCAGTGTCCGTCAAGCAGCGCGGGCATAGACAGCATCGATTGGCGGCAATGCCGAAGCAAGCTAAATACATGGCGCCAAATAGAAGATGAGGCCACCCTACTAGCGAAGACGCGGGAAGTCACTAAATATGCGGGCAATCTCTGACTATATAAGGAGGCATGAGAATAAATGAATCAGTAGTCGTTTGTTCGAGCCAGGCAGAAGACGTGTGTTGTTTGAGCGAGAGAACTTGTAACGATCGCCGCCCAGCCATGGGGGTGGTGGGACACTATACAAACCATATTACAACACATTATAAATAGGTGAAAATAACAAATATAATTTATACATTAGGATCTCACAAAAAGAGCTCCAAACAAGCTTGGTGCTTAATGGAGCTCGGAATTATCATGTGATTATTATATTGAAATTAACATGTTAAAATTATCTCATTAGAAATGTAACTAAACACATTCAATGGCCAGCGGACTGCATTTCCTGTGAGTACTGTTCTGGTGAGGTGCTCCACAAGTACGTCCATAATACGAGTACATGAGACCTAGTTGGCCAACCTCCTAGAACGCCATAACATAGGGAACTTATCTCGGTCCCCGTCGTATTTTTGATATTCAGATTGAACCGTGAGTTTAAAGGGATTCCTCCCGATTACACTTAAAACAGTCGCGCGTACAGGGAAGATTAACAATATGTTTGCCTGGCGTATGGCGAAATGGGTTTCGTGGAATATTTGTGCGTATATTCTAGGAGGGGAGTACCCTAGCCTGACATATGATCTTGCTTCCATCTAGTTCCTACAGTTCCTGTGTATCCTGCCCACCCAGCCTATTTGTTGGCCAATACAGCCGCTTTTTGTTATATTACTAAAAGCACATTTATCATTATTATTATTATTATTGTTATGACAATATCTGCAGTACGAACTTGCTTTTGCGTAGATTGCTCGTATTGTTCCAGACACTTTTTCTACAATAGGTGCTAGGTTTATCTCGCCTCCAGTTCCTAGTGCTTGGGCTTCCTCTTCTTTTCTGTATGCCCGGCGACCCAACCCACCTCTAGGGCACTGTCTTGCAAATACGAGGACCACTGAGCCACACACGGTGGCGTGCATTACCAAGCATTTGCCGTTGACCCACAACAGGATCGTGACACCGTCAAGTCGTGCGTTAAAGTTGAGTCTCAGTCTGGGCTCAAGCTCACTTGGTACACGAACCTTGCTGCCTATCTGGACCTCACGCAAAATCGTTTTATAGCCTTTTTTAATGGCACGCCATGGAGAGGGGTCACTTTATTTGTGTTAGGCGATGCGCTTCCCAGTGAGGTGCTAACATACGTTAATTGACGAGCTGAACATCCCTAGGCTTAACAAAGCTCTTCTTAGAGGATCCGAGTAGGTCTAAGGCCTATCTATGTACGTGAGTCGCTCTGCTAGCTGAATTTACTGGTTGTTTCTCACGCTGGGACAGACGTGATGCTTCTCTGTAGCTCCACCATCCAAGTAGTAGAAGCTGTGTCTTAATAGTAATAATAATAACAACAACACAATCAGAAGAATATTATTATTACTATTATAAAAATACCGGCGGCAGCAACCCGATAGGCGGCACAAAAACGAAAAAACGTAAAACGCAAGAGGACAGCGTCCAAAAACTAGAGCAAATGCTGGATGGACAACTAATGGACAAAACTATGCACGCAACTCGACAAATAATCGGTTAACCAGTCAGCATATGGTGACTCAAAGGTCAATTTAGACAACAATTAGAACGTCGCATAGTCGTCTCCAAAGTGTCAGTGGGCCGCGGTGTTTCGCATCAAATAAATACTATGTAATTAATGTACAGGGATGCGCGACTTTTATATATGCTGTTTTTCTTATCAATTACTAGGTGCCTCTCTACCACTCCCTAAGCAATTATCCGACTTTCTCTGAGCACCTGTCCTCCACTCTGCTCGAGAATGACCTAGATTTTACATCATATAGTATACTACTACTAGTAATACTATGCAAGATAATGTGAATATTTCTACACATATAATCGAATTAATTATTATCTTAGAAAAACGCGCAAGCACTCCTCTTTTCCGAAGCTAGCTGTAGGCGTTGCTGTCTGAAAAAGCGTATCGAGTAAAGCCTTGAACACATCAGGCTCTGAGGTTTCTCGTTGGTCATGTGCGTTTGCCTTTACGCAAAGGTCCCGTCCGGTGTCTAATTTATGGCGAATGGCTGCAAATGTAGTTACATGAACTTACGTCTGATACGAATATCCGATTTGCTTAATCCTCTAATCCTTTTCTGTTTTTTAGTCACAGTGGCATTCGGATGGTGCGCTATTGACGGATTGTTTTAACACTGAATGTGTTCAAATGTATGTAGCAACCCCGCTAAGGGAATGCAACCAAATGTATGTAGCAACCCCGCTAGTCAGTATCGCCTCATGAAAAAATGTACAGAAATTGTCATACGGGCTGTAATAAAATACATGTTCTAACCGCAACCTTGTTGAAATAAAAATCAACAGTGGTCCTAGTAGATTAAATATTATCTTAGGTGTTACGCAAGCAGACCCAACATGTGTGAATGCCGCAAATTTATTCACATGACTGATGATTAGCAGGAATTAGCAGAATCGCCGCTGATTCGTCATAACTTGGCACCGCGGAACAGAATCTATTGCCACAATTGGACGAAATTAGCATTCAGTCGTTATTTAGGTTCGTCATTTCTACAAACTTGTGAGCTGCAAAGGACAGTATTTGTTCAACCTTGTTCATATATATATATATATATATATATATATATATATATATATATATATACGTCACTTGGGATATGACCAGACTATAATTGTATACTGAAATATATAATGAATTGATTTATAGATGAAAGTGATTAGAAACTCCAAAATGCAATATCCAAATACTTGAGCAGTCGGTTTCAAAGTGCCACACTATTCAGACTGGCAGGTGTGCATTGTTAAACGCTCGCAGTGGCCGCCTGTTTTGATCTTGACCACCCTTTTTCTTGCAAGGAAAAAGGCGTTGGTCGACAAACTACGTTTTGTTTCGTCGTGTTGTTCCAAACAGACCTGTTTGGATTGTTTCATACATCGAAACGTATTGTCGTATCGGTATAGGTAAGACATGTCGACATCGACACACACACACACACACGAATCGTTTCGTGCCACAAAAATGTCTCGTCGATACCGTTCCGTTGTCTCTGCTACTACAACGACGCCCGATTGCTCAATCATCATCATCATCATCATTAAGTTCGCTGTGTCGTTAACATGCCTAGAATTAAAACATTTTTTAAGGAGGTTGTTTTTTAATTCTAGACTATCCTCCGTCCCCTACGGGCTTGGAACTCAACCTGAGGTATATCATCTTCAAAGCACCGAGAGCCGGACATGTTAAGATATCTAGGGTTTTCCTAACAGTCCTTGTGGCAGCCGTTAGCATGCCTAGGCATACCTAACTAACTACGTGCCACACATTTGATTGTTACATCGCAAAAGCACCATATAGCTAGTTAGCTAGCTAGCTAGCTGTCTGTTGGGCGCGCGTTTCTATTCAAAAAGCGGCGGCGGCGACGACGATAACAAAGACCCAATAGCTGGCTGGCTATCAGCGCATCTGCGCGTATCAGCGCACATCTAGCCGCTAGACCGTTTTCTGCTCGATTCAAAACAAAAACACATATTGTGTAGTTTATGCTTATTACTGCTAGCAGCGCCAAATGTTCATTCAGCCTCTTTTCTGTTCGACGCGTGGGGATGGCATGCGAGTCGGCATACACCGTAGTCAGGTCGTCGCGTCAGTATAATGAGAATAAATCATGATAGTCATTATCACGGTCTACACGCGTCGTAGTAAAAGTAAAGCCTAGAGATGATAGACTGGGGGGAATGTCAGTTTTTTTTTTGACAGTTTAAGGCCGCGTGCGTGTCAGATCCGTTCAGACGTGTGGTGTGATGGGCTCTAGCTGCTTTTGACAAAGACACGAGTCTAATATGAATGTTTAGTTTACACCAGTTTGATATAAATAAAAAATGGGGATACGTTCTTACAAAGTAGAGTGAAATAAAGATGACAAAGTAAAGTTAAGTAACGTTTTACAGATATATATATATATATAGAGAGAGAGAGGGAGAGAGAGAGTTAAATTTACATAAAGCGAAATTTTATCGAAACGTATGCATTTGTATAAAGTTGAGTTTTATAGAAATATATGCATTTATATAAAGTCAGTCTAGTAGTAGTAGAAGTAGTAGTATGGCAAAACAAAGCGCACGAAAAGCCAGTGCAAGCAGAGTCGGAGTAGTGGATGAGTTGGATGGTTGTTGTTGTTGTTGTTCTTGTTCTTGTTGTTCTTGTTGTTGTTGTCGTCTGACAGTGTAGTTATTGCAAGCCGCCGGCTTTATTGAGAAGAACAGAGGCTGATTGCTAGCAGTCGCCTTTGCTGCTGCCGCCGCTCAGCATACGCGCGCCAAATCATCTTGCAGCCGATCGAACCCTGTTTTGGCGTAGAGGGTGCAGTATTATTCGTCTGCGCCTCCGGCGACACCGGACAAGACACATGCAGCAGGTTGCACACCGATTTTCAATTTATGGGGGTGCGTCTCCGTGTCCGCAGTCCCGCGAAAAAGCAGTCTCCCCCCCCCCCCGTGGACGTTAAATCATGGTTTAAAGAGAGTCATTATTTATTATTTTGCAGCCGACCCCGCCGCGGCTGCTGGACAGGGCTGCTGCATCTAGTTGTGGTCGGTCTGCGCAGCTGACCGAACGAACAGACGAACAGCAGAGAGAGAGAGAGAGAGAGAGGGCTGGTTAGATAGCTAGCTAGCTAGCTTCTTTACACAATCTGCAGAACCTGAATCTCTATCGACAGGTCCGTTTACTACTCGACAACATCATCATCATCATCATCATCATTATTATTATTATTATTATTATTACCCCCCTACCGCTCTATGGCAAGACCGACCATCAAGAATCAACAACATTATCAACATCCTCTTGTTCATCATCATCATTGTCATTGTCGTCGTCGTCATCATCATAATGGTCATGATCATCAGACGAGTAGTCATCGGGGGTGGCACTCACAGCAGGCACTCACAACGTCCTTCCTGCAGCAAAACATCTCTAGAGTAAGTAAGTAAGTAAGTAAGTCGGTCGCCATTCAGCCGACTAAGCAAAGTCGGCAACAACAACAACAACAACAACTATCATGATATCAACAGCAACAACAAAAACTGCTACAACGACAACTACTACTACTACTACTACGACGACGAATACGATAACATCGTTACCAGCAACAGCAGAAACAAAAATAACACCAGCTGCCACAAACGCATTCATCAGATTCGTCTATCATCTATTCCGAACCAACAACATCATTGTTAACGTTGACCGTGGCGGACCGTGGTAATAAACATGATGACGCTGACGATGACGGTGATGGTGATGATAATGATGATGATCAATCAGAATGACAATCTCCGTAAAGGTGTCAGAGCTCTCCATAACGAAGAAGTGGTGACAAAACCGCCCTCGGTGTTGTTGTTGTCGTTGTCGTCGTCGTCGTCGTTATCGTTGTTGTCGAAGAATTTAGTCAACATCGTCGTAACCAGCTCGTTGTATTACTAGTTACTACGATCTCGGCGACAGCAGCAGTAGAACACCAGTCGGCCGCATCAGGCCAGACAATCACGAGAGCAGTTTGCCAACGAACCCAGTCGTCTGTTGTGATTGACCATCATCGTCGGATGATTGTGATTGATTGGTTGATTGATTCACCTCGTGATTGATTGAACAATTGATTGATTCACCTCGTGATTGATTGAACAATTGATTGATTCACCTCGAAGTCGTCATTCTGCTTGCTTGCGTGCGTTCTGTCTTTCTGTCTGTCTGTCTGTCTATCTGTCTCTGTGCTCGTGTATGTTGTGGATATCTTCTCAAACATTATTCGTTGACGTTTTTACTTCAATCGTCTATCATCGCGACTTCTGCTATTGTTGTTGACTCCTGCTATTGTTGTTGACGTCGTCGTCATCGTCGTTGTCGTCGCTGTTGTTGTTATTGTTATTGTTGTTGTAGGGTCAACGGTTAGTTGAACTGCCAGTTCAGTCTAAGGAACCACGCACCGACGCCAATGCTAGGACGGTCATGCGCATTAAGTAATGGAGGCTAAATCATAACATGAAAAACACGACGACGACGACGACAACATCAACAACATCAGCAGCTGCAGCAACAACAACAACATCATCAATAGCAACAACGACAACAACAACAACAACATTTACCATTTGCTTGTTGTCATCGTCGTCGGCATCACCATCATCATCATCATCATTATGTTACATGATCAAGAGCATCATGTAAAGGGATTCGTGCTGCGCTGAACAACAAACAGTAAACAGGTAAGTGTGTTGTAAACAAGTAAATCGCCCCGACGACAACGTATGTGAGTGTATGTTTGGCTATAATCATAAGACAACCATAAGCCATGTTACCAACACTATGCACAATCATGTTTAACTTCATCATTATTATCAGCATCGTCGTCATCATCATTGGTATCAGCATCAGCATTGCCATCATTATTATCAGCATTATCATAACTATGATGACGATGATTTATATGCAACATGCAACTGCACAAAGCCTACTTATTAGCCAGGCTTAGATTACGCGTGGCGAGTCTATTACTACGACGGTCGGCGTTAGATAGGTGCGTACGCAGGTTATAATGATTAAAATGATGATGACGACGACGACGACTGACGATGATGACGATCATAATAAAAGAAGCAAAATTAAATCAATAAAAAGTAATAGTAATAATAATAATAATAGCAGCAGCAACATACCGATCGCTAGTTACCACGAATTGCTCCGACGAAGTAGTGCATTGTCATCTATATCTCTCTTTCGCGCTCTCTTTCTCTCACTAAGCTGCAATTGTAGAAAGAAGTCTAGCTTCTGTTAAAATGATTATTATTAGTAGTAGTAGTAGTAGTAGTGATAGTAGTATTATTATTTTTTATTAATTAGTAATTATTACTATTGCAATGTTGGTGGGTGCTGCGTCGTAATCGTTTGTGCGTGTTATTTATCTGTGTACCATGCACGTCTATTTCGACTGCATGTACTGCACTCGCTATACAGTATGCAGTAGGTGGTAAGAAGCATACGCTTTTCGATGCGTAGTGCTGTATGTGCTACTACTACGACGACGACCATAGCCTCACCCACCAGCCCTGCCACCACCACCACCACCGCCATCACGAACGAGCAAACAATACTCTGCGTGTATTTCTCTCTCTGTCTCTCTCTGATCTCTATAGTTAGCTGTGGCTGAATCTCTACGGTCTCTAAAAACGGTCTCTCGATCTGTCTGTCTATCTATCTATGTATTTCTGTGCGTGTATCGGTGTGCGTGTATCGTTTCTCGCGATGATGCCACTGCTATACCTATAACATACTGCCTGTAGGTAGCGGCTGCTGCTCCTTCTGTTGTGTCTATAGGCGACATTATACTGATGTGAACATGTCATATGACGCAGCTTGAGTTAAATCTACTCTCTATTCGCCTTCTTCTTCTACTACTTCTTTCTCATGTTCTTCTACTTTTTCATTTTTTCCTATTTTTCATTTTCTTCTTATTCTTCTTCAAGTGCTACTTGTTGTTATTATAAGCATATAGTCTAATAAGACTTTTCTGCACCAGCAAGCAAAAGGCGCAGCCATTATTGGCTGCCTTTGAGGTCGTTGTTATTGTTGATGATGTAAGAGTTGTTGTTGTTGACGATGTTGTTGTTGCCGTTGGTGGTGTTGTTGTTGACGATGATGATGATGTTATTGTTCTGATATTCTAGTTGTTTATGATGTTGCTGCTGCTTGCTGCTGTTTTTTGCCTCAGCCTAAACCCAGCTAAACTCTCTGTCCTTTCGGTGCGGAGACCGGACGGCTGCGTGTCATTGAGAGTATGTGCCGCCAGTTGATCTGAAGGGACTTACTGTTATATATATATATATATATATATACGAGTATATATATATATATATATATATATATATATTATCTACATCTGTTATCACTATGCTTTCACCGTGTTTGCTATACTTAACGTCGTGGTAGTAAACGTATTGTTGTTATTATTATTAGCACCATCATGATTCATAATCAGTGTTCCTGTTTTTTTTTTCCGGCAACGTTTTCCAAACAGTCATTTGTTATTGACGATCTCGTCGTTCACCTGCAATTGTGCTCCATGTGTCCGTCCGCATTCATGTTGAGCTGACCAACTATGGGGAGTATTTTCATTCTTAAGTCAAAGCCCGACAATTGGAGAGATGCAGTTGTTGTTGTTGTTGATGTTGTTGCCGTTGTTGTTGTTGTTGTTATTATTAGGACAAAGAAAGTTCAACAGCATTGAGTCTTTGACACCTCATCGTTTGTTAGTACCTCTTCCTTTTCCCATCCCACAAGATAGAGATTATGCCCCCCCCCGCCACTTTCGCTATTGCTATTTCGAAGTTCTCGTTGTTCGCGGTGAGTACTGCCGTGGCCACTGTGTTCGTTGTTGTGGTTGCTGTTGTTGCTGCCGCTGTTGCCGTTGTCGTTGCTGCTGCTGTTGTGGTTGTTGTTGTTGCTCCTGTTGCTGTAGTTGTTGTTGTTGCTGCTGTTGTGGGTGCCGTTGCTGCTGTTGTGGTTGTTACTGTTATTGTTGGCGGCGGTGGCAGAACAATAGCAGCAGCAGAAGACCCCCTCATCAACTCCAATTACTCGTGGGTGAACTATTGCAGTTATAGGTAGGTGGTAATCTAGTTGAATATGGAAAAGAAACAATAGTAGTGTAGTGACAGTCGTAGTAGTAGTAATTGTTGTTGTTGTTATTGCAGTCATATTTATGTTTACAGTCATCTTTAGCTTTATCTTGGACATACATCTGTCATGGCACCGACAGTCGATGAATGGAGGAACAGTGAAAAACTTACTGTCGACAGACAACGAGAAACACGACGAACCGCTTCTCTATATAGCTGTTCCTTCTGCTGCTGCAGTCAACTGCCGTTAAATGTCGGCTAAGCACGCGATCCCTTCAGGGAAAACGAGACACAATTATCTCGTATGCTATATTACAAACACAATTACTACATTGGTTTGTTCGTTTTTGCGCCGACGTTTGCGCATGCACTATACGCCCTTATGCAGTACTGAATGGTAGTCATATGACGAGCGCCTATATCGTAGTACGCAAAGTATGCATGTAGGATTCTGTCATATGGTGTTGGGTGAGGTCGTCGATTGCAGAGTAAATGCATAATTATCGTTTTTTTCTGAGTGTCGATTTAGGTGAGCGTGTGATCACTTTGCTGCAGGCTTTGCGTAGACGTTGGGCGCTAATTTGGGACAGGTCTGGTGGGTGTTAGGGAAAAGATGCTGCCTTTGCCGTTGTCGTGTTGTGTTATCACTATATTTGTCGCATTGATGTTGTTTTTGCCGATGCTGATGTTGCTATTGTTCTTGATGCTATGGCGCTGTAATAGTTGTTGTTGTTATTATTGTTAATATTATTATCGACCTTGCTGTGCAAGTCTAAATGTTATATAATACTGTTATCTAAATTTGATATAGTACATGTGTCTCTCGTTGCCAACAAAACGAGCAGCTGTTACTGCTCCCACAGCAGCAGAAACAACAGCAACATGATGCATGGGGAGTCTATGGACATAAATACCACAACGTAGATAGGCCACAGAGGTTTCCGAGAGGCAAGTTTGCCAATAATAGCGTCAACACTATGAACTCTAGTGTGCGACAAATACAACATCATCATCATAGTAGCATGGTCAACGCAGCAGGCAGTTGACGGACGCGAGGGCGGGGTTGACGACGGCGACGGCACTACCAATCGGGCTACTATCCTCTTCTACGGAGTGTTATTGACTGAACTGCGTTCCGCTAGTTAATACATAATCATAGATTAGATAGACCAGGGGACATTAGGTCAGCAACAGTAAAAGCGAAAAAAAAAAGATACAGCCATCCTTTTTTTATTTAAATTTTTATTAAAACATTTTCTACATCACACACATTTATTATATCCAGTCGTGTAAAGACTACAGTGATACATGCTCATAGAGTAACGGCGAAGACTTCCATCGACATTTGGGGTCTCGGATTACGTTGAAACACGAGATCTCCACACTTGACACGGCTACACCGCGAAAATATGATACAGCCACTAGCAGTATACATGTATTAGCGAGTGAATTGAGCGGCATAGCGACATTTGGGCTCATTTCACGGCTCGACGGAAAGGCAGACGTCCTATCAGAAGTTTTTCTGTATTAAAACGATGGGCCTCGGGCCGGCGCCTCACGAGTGACGAAAGGGCCCAAATCAAGGCTTGTAAGGACGTCGGCCTGTCTAATCGCGAAATTTCCCATCGATTGGGGCGTTGTCCCCAAGTAGTGAACCACTTCGTGAATTTAGGTTAAAACTACGCCGTAAAAAAGATTTCCGGGCGACCAAGTGTCATTTCGGAATGAAGCAAGCGTGCAATTCTGAAGAAAGCGTCGAACTCTGCGCTCTTGGCAAGGGCAATTGGCGGCTGGTGTGCAAACGAACGTGTGAAATGGACAAAACCTCCTCAGAAAGACTCCTTGGCTCACAAGAAAAGACGCAAGAGAAGACCACGATTGACCGCTAAGCATCAGAGAGCTCGTCTCGACTGGACCACTGAGTGGCACTGGGTGCCTTTTCGGATGAAAAAGTTAAATTTTGGTGGACCGAATAAATGTAACTATTATTTCCACGATGTGCGCAAGGAAGAACGAATTTAGTCAAAACGGCACTCAAGTGGCTGTTCGATGATAATCTGGGGCCGCTGTCGGGTATCATACAAAGTCGTCGATTGTGTTTTTAGACGGTCGTGTGAAGTCGACGCGCTATAGGGACCTACTAGAAGTGTAATCGGCGCATTTTGAGCTGATCGGAGAGCCCGACTTCGTTTTTCAACACGATGCCTCCCGGTTCACACCGCCAGGCTAACTGCAAGCTGGTTCGAACAACGTCCCAAACGCCGTTATTCCGCTCAGCATAGCACATTTAGCCGTCGAGTTGGCGGTCGGTGTTTCTGCTGCCGTTTTTATTTGGCGACAGTTTTTGGAACTACAGTCTGACTATGATTCTGGACATTCGCCTGACAGGCATAGACCATCGCGAGCCGGTTTCTCTGCAGCCATGCAGCCAATCTTAGAAGATACCATGGCTGCTGAGACATGAGCGTATATTAACGTGAAGTTTATATTTGTATGTATATATATATATATATATATATGTAGAGAGAGATGTAAATGAAAACGTTTAGTTATTGCACATATGTATATATCCACCGAATTGCATTTATTACTTTACTGTTTTATAATATTTTACATTCATCTGTATTCAAGCGTGCAGACTTCCTGGACAATTTCACGAATTTGGCATATATATATATATATATATATATATATATCAAATTCAAGGAACATGTTTGTTAGTTTAATTGTAAAGTTGCAACATGTGGAATATTTCTTAAAATACTAGACGCTTCGGTTAGCAGACGATTTGCCGCCTGCCTATGGCTACGGAACGAGGATTCACATGATCGTGCACGACGGAGGACGGATTTAAAGTTGTTGGTTTACTTGTGTCACGAGTTATCTCAGATATGCAAGCCCATATATGATAGTATATGTTGACATGTTTTTATTTGGAGTACCATCTAGAAAGCGGGTCCGATCGCAATCGATATATTTCACAAACAACCTAGAAAAGGGTAAGTTTTATCGAATGGTGATCAGAGGTAGTGTATTTGTAAACATGACGTTGTCGAGAACATGTTTGTTGGGGTATTGTTGAACATGATGTCGGCGAGCCATTCTAGAGTGCTATCGGAGACACTTCAATTGGGATTCAGGTGGAATTCTCCTGTTCTGCGAATGAGATTTAACTTTGCCGCCGGGCACTTTTGGGTGGGTTCACGCCAAATATTCATTGGCCTATACATGTAGTATGGTCCATCCGTGCGCGTTTACGATAAGTATTAGCTAATTACAGCTAACACTTACCGTTGTGATGTTATACAGTAGGAGCTGGCAAAAGCTTGTATGCGTATGCATATGTCGATTTTGTAAAGCGGTTGAGTACATGAGTTACGTGCTACATTAGATCATTACTATCTTATGATGCTCCAAGCAGGTGCACAGACGTTTAATACGCACTGTAGCTATTACAGGGATTGTACGAGCACTTAGCGTCAAGAGT
>QVRM01003770.1:0-45580 GCA_003439945.1 Dermanyssus gallinae | reverse complement strand
CTTAACTTTGTTGGTGGGACTTCCCCTTTGTCTTGGGTTCGCATTGGGCCACCCGGCGCATCATACACCACGACGACGACAACCACAGCAACAACAACAACAATAATAGCAATTAACGCCGATGCCGTAACCACATCCACGGATATTGTTCTAAGCAGTGCATAGAAAAGAAAGAACAGATTGAACAGACGAACAGAGAGAGAGAGATGATCTGTTAGTTGCTAGCCTGCTAACTAACATACCGTATGGATAGAGAACCATACGTACAGGTAGATAGATTGAAAGATAGATGTATAGATGTAGGATGGTCAAGAGACAGACAAATGAGTGGTTGGCTGGTTGGTGGGTTGACTGGCGCTTGATCAGCGGTGACCAGCGCCCGCCTCCGCTCGTTTTGCCAGTTCACTCATTCATCCATCTGTCTATTTATCTGTTTGTCTCTCTCTCTCTCTCTCTCTCTCTCTCTGTCTGCTTGTTTGTTTGTTTGTTAGGAGTAGTGTTGTTTCATGCGGTAACAGTAACACAACCAGTAATACTACCACTACAACTATTACTACTACTACTGCTAAATGTATGAAGAAAACAATGCGGTAAAAAAGCATCTGTCTTCTGTCTGCCTATCTGCCTATCTGTCCGTCCGTCTGTTAGCGGTACCGGTTCGGTACCGACCCGATCACAACAGCAACATCCGCCGCTGTGGTCGCGCCGCTACTGCAGTTACTAACTGCTGATACAGAAGAACAGCGAATAGGCACAAAAAAAAACGAGAAGAACCATCAGGAACAGCAACAAAAGCAGCAACGGCAGTAGCCGCAGATTACATAGCGCCATCAATAGCAACAAAGCAGCAACAACGACGACGACGACGGCGACCGAACAAAATAAATGAACTCTTGAAATCAAAGTCACTCCCATCCTAGTCTTTGTGACGAAAAAATAGGTCAAATCGAACACCCCTCGTCGGTTGTCGGAGACGTCGTTGCAACAACAAAAAATCAGTCAGTTCGACTTTGAAATTTGTCAAACTAGAGGATGCGAGTATATAAATGTATAGCACATGCGGTGGCAGCAGCAGCAAAAACTACCGCTGTGGATCGAGGAAACGCCCCCTTTCGACCTCAGCGACTGCACAACGATGGGCAGGATGTCGTCCACCGGTGCTTGATTCCGCATTAGCAACAACAACAACAACAGGAACAACAATAGGAACAGCAACGACAACAACAACAACAGGAACAACAATAGGAACAGCAACGACAACAACAACTACAGGAACAACAATAAAAGTAACAACGACAACAGCAACCACAATAAAAGTAACAACGACAACAACAACCACAATAAAAACAACAACAGCAACAACAACAATAAAAACAACAACAACAACGACAGCACCAACAACAATAAAAACAACAATAACTACGACAACAACAGCGGTTGCGCGGAAAGCCAAAAATGCAGTACGCCATAAACTGCTATTGTTGAGTGGGCTGTGCGCAAAAAAAACGTTCGCAATCAGAATTTGTCGCGGTCCGCCGCATTTAACAAGAGCACATTGTTTGTTTCACTATACACGTATATAATTGTTGGGCTTAAAAGTGTGCTCAAGAGCATTCATTATATCTCTTTTTTATTTAAATCTATATCATCTAAGAGAGAGGCTACGTGCTACAAACAGCCAAGAGAAGCGTCTGTATAAAAACTGCCTTTTTGCCCATTTGCAGTAAAAGGTTTCTCTCTGTAGGCGTTTGCAATATCGTTCCCAAGCGTGTCCGAACATTTTTTAATTAGAACCCAGTGGCTCCAAGGCAAGTTCGGTTGTTTCTCTATTTTAGCGAGTTTCATTACCCATCCGGACCTTAACAAGCGATGACACAAGCAAAACAACGTAGCCTCACAAGCGTGCCGTGCCGTTACTTCTCAAGTAAAGCTTTTATCGTGCAACGACAATAACGGAATGGTTTATCTCACCCGGCACAGTTGCGTCCCAGTGGACAATAGGTCGTTTCCGTTCAGATGTGGGAAACACTTCTGCTCTTTAAAACGGCACACATTTAAGTATCATGATGTTGAACTTGACGTGCATGGCAGAGCGGAATTTCAACGGGGAATAACCCAACGAGTGTAAAAAGTTAGTATCCACCATCCTGCCGCATGATCAGCACGGAAAAGTCTTACATACTGGGACTCCTCAACACCATGTTGAACAAATTGAGATTAGGCATAGTGCCATGCTTAGATGAAAGCAAAGCTTACTGTGGCTGCGATTTTATTCGCCCATTTAGTCCTGAAGTCGCCTTAACTTAGTGGTAAGCTTGTTTTCTTCAACGAGTTGCTTTGCATATTAACGCCTAAAAGTTTTGTTAAGACTGTTCCACTAGCTTTATTATAATGGAAAACGTTTGTGTAACATATAACGTGTGGTTGAGGGCTGTAAACTAGCAAGCTTGTAAGCATGCTTTTGTAGGGCACATGCAGTAGTGACGGTGGACCATGCTGATGAATGTATTTGCTATGCGTCAAGCAAAAGCTAGTTTACATCTCTGTCCAGAAGGTAGTTTATGTGCATGATGCGCTTTTCTTTGGGGTCACCGAGATGCGTCTCGTTAGACCTCTCGATTGTGTGTCCAAAAGTGATGGACAATGCTAGCCCGCTGAACCTCAACTAGTAAACAAAGGTTTTTATATATAATAAGGTCATCAAGTCGGCCAAGATGTACTTCTGTCGCCATTAGAAAGCAACTTTAGCGCTTTATACAAGTACTCCAGTGAAGTACCGTTAAAAATGCCTTTGCACACCTTCAGACAAAGTAAAGTATCTCTCTAGGTGAGGATCCAATAAGGAAAAGCATTACAACAGCTAGTTGACCGGCTACCGCTGTTTGTAAAATTGAATATAAAAGCGCCTACACATCTAGGCATTAAATGTGTAACCGCCAAAAACTGTATATATGAGTACTGAAATTGTGATCGATCGGCTAAGATTTCGACACCTAGATCGCGTTCAGTAGTGACGGGGTGGGGGCAATGCCAGCATTGATTATATGTATAGACATAGTCTTGATTGTCATGCTTTTCAATAACACATTTTTAATAAGAGTCGATACAAACGTGCCACGCTGTCAACAGCCTTTTGCAGCGTATTGTGGGTATGGTGAGATCTGACAATGTTAAAAACTATTATTATTATTATTATTATTATTATTATTATTATTATTATTATTATTATTATTTTCTTCAGGAAGTTCAATAAGATACATATATTTTTAATTGAATTAAAGTCTTTTTAGCGAGACTCGGCAAGAAAAAGCGCGTGAGACTGCTGTGCTCTGGGATTTGCATGCATTTATTAAAGAAAGCTCTACTTGAGCGAGGTGGTCAGATTAACACCTTCTTTCTGCAGCCCCAGTCAGGTGATATGTTGCATTGCGACAAATCGACCTAGAGCCGACTGCTCCTAAGCTATACAGGTGCCTGTATAGCCGTCCTGTGTATTCCTATCATCTCGGCTCTTCTTTTGGAGTCTGCATCTGGTGACGCAGATATATTGGTGTACACACATCATTACTTAACGTTGCCTGGCTATTTATCGTAACCTGGCCGCAATGCCCTGCAAGGCTGTTTAGAGACCTCTCACTTTAGCTCGATTTCTTTACCTCTTCCACTCGCTCCCTTTCCCTACACACACAACCAGTGGAGCCAACTATGATATAATTTGCGCGTTGGTCTGAACTAGTTTGCATTTAGCGCAAACACCACGCGCTAAAGACAAGTTAATTCAGCACCCAATGCGAATCGTCGTGTTTGTGATTTTGTTCAATAAGCCCTCGCTTAGGAGCGTCGTACCTGTATTTGCTTTCAGAGGCACGGCCTCAATATATCGTTTTGTATGCATAGGCGGCGCAGCTATATATATATATATATATATATATATATATATATATATAACTCTTGATTGATAGATAGAAAATATTTCATACATGCTATTACGTCTTAGCATTAAGGGCCACAGGTGGGAGCACGCAAATCGTGAGTATAGCAACCCGCACTATCTTGCCTGCTGCTGCTAGCTACAGCAATGAGACACTGGCCGACAATGAAGCGCCGGGCATCGACCGCGAATCGCTCGACAACCACCTGGTTTGCCTGCATGGCACGCATAAGGTAGAGCGGATTTTACGGCAATGTTCTTAGCTCTATTGGTAAGTGCAGCGCAAATGAGCATTCAACAGTTCGGGAGTAACTATGACTCTCTTTCCGCGTAACAGCCTGCGGTGCGTGAGTTATGTGCGCTGCGGTGCTCGCAAATAGAAAGCTGGTCCGATGTGTAAACTCTCTGTAGTGACATTGTTTAGGCCCGTTTGGCCATATGAGGCAGGGCATAGGGTATAGTCTATATATGGCATGAAATGTATGCTGTCATATTGTCGTGGTCCACCCGAGGACCGTAAAGGTTTTCTGCGTAACTGCCAGATATATGCGCACTGATTCGAGACTGAATAGTTAACGCCACGGGTTTAGACAAGCTAAAACTTTTCGGGCTGACCCTCAGCCAAGATCTAACGCTCCCACGGGACTGCGTTGCGCAGTGCTTCATAGACAGGCCTCCATAAGTATAAATGTGCAATGGTGGGCTCGAACCCGCCCACCTACGTAGGCACTTTCGAATCCCACCGATGCACATTTGTACATCCACCCTCGCGAGGTCGCCGGGCCTAGTCAATCTAGGGGATTTTCTTTTGCATGCACTGTTAGGTGCGCCATTATAGTTACGGTTTATTGGTGTACAAAGTACGGCTGAGCTTGTCCACGTATGCAATAAATATATGCCAAATTACAATAACATGGATAATAGATAGTGAAGTCGGGTATTTCCGAAGTTTTCGATTCTGAGCCCAGGCGTTACGGGAACGGGTCGTTCGGTCTATATGGTGAGCAGACGTGGCGACCTGCCTTTGAGATTTCGAAATATTGAAATAGGGTAGCAAAAACGTCATAAGGCCTGAAGGTCCTCATTTAATAAACGTGCATCGAATTACAATGACACTCGTAGTAGAAGTGAAGTCAAAGTCAAGTCTTGCCGCAGTTTCCGACTTGACGTTAGGAAATGTCCCGTTCGGTTCTTTAAGTTTTCGAAATATTGGCTAACTCGGATGGGGTGGCGAGCAACTTTGACCTGTAGATCCATACGGTTTTCGCCGATGTGCGTTTGTTCTGATGTCTTGCACTTGCCTACACAAAGAGTTTCTTCCGATCGACTCTGAAGTTTAGCGTTGAATGTCCAAATACACACCAAACCGAAAGTGCAGCCGAAAGTGCCTTCTGGTCAATCTGATGCGTGTGCACCAAAACATGTGTGCGGAACCTCACGCAAAAAAGTGTATCCTGGTAGGTCGTGATTTCGACTCGAAGTACTGGTCTTCGTTTGATTTTGCCGAACATGGCCAACAACTCCACACGTTGTCAAAAAGTGCCGTTTCAAAGTCCTTCGATAGATATACGTACCGCAGCCTTTGCATTCAGTCAATAGTACAAAATTTCGACCAACTTAGAAATCACGAATTTTGATCCTGCAGTTCTTCAGCAATAAAAATTGTAACAGCAGCTGTAGCGGTAGGAAACCACTGCAAAGCTATTCCTTGAACAGGTCATAAATAGTCAGACCGCCAGCGACCAAACCAGCTCTCACCGCTCTTTCTCTTGGTGGGCGGTATTTGGGCTCTGTGCTTCAATACCGGGTCTTGATTTGGCCACTGATAATATCGTGCCGATTCATCGGTCAGATAACAACAGAGAATCAAGTCGATAACAGGATCTATAAACTGATTACGAAGTGTTGACGCCAAAGCTAGCTCATAGAGGTTGAAATCTTCAACCTTATCTCGTTCTTCGTGTCACTCTTAACACACCTTGCACGGTCTCACGATACAAGCGAAGAGCTAAATTGATATATAATTAGGTTATGACCATAGGCATTCATTTACTTATCCGTGTGTACGATTCAGCAGCTTTCTACTCCCTGACCAATGGCGTGCTTTTGTGTAGGAAGGCGTCTTTGTTGGTAGGACAGAGCACGATCAGGGCAAAATCGTGTGCACCGCGCATAGGATTCACGACCGCGCAGGAAAGACAATTCAGAAATGAATGGTTTAGTTTGTGGGTTCGCTTTAGATATTTATTAGAAGGCCGCGTATTAGCAAAATGTAGAAAATTGTGCCAAGCTGTATGTGCACAGAGATGACACTATCGATCCGCTGCGATGTGAAGCGAGTACAATAGATATTTACGAAAGGTGTCTATCTAAGACCTATCTATCTATCATCTGCCTGTTCTAAGGTTTGGTTCAAAAAGAATACGGAAAACAAGTTGAGACATTTATCAATAATGGCAGTATCAGTATCAGTAAAACTTGCTGTTCAAATGCGCCAATTATTACCTAGGCAGAAAATATCAATATTGATTTAAGGTATTCATTTTCGTCCTTAATCGGGAATTGCAGCGAGGGTAAGTCGACAACATTCAAACGAACTGAGGCAAGCATTGTGAGTCATTCCCAGCAGCCCAGCAGACTTGAACTGTACCGTTGAACCAATGCCAACTTTACCTGATGCCCTCTTTAGGAGTTGGCGAAGTAGCTTGATTGATCGTCAGTGTTCGATCGGATACACAATATCCACAGCTAGCAACGTGCTGATCGGTGTGGCGAGCCCGAAACTATGGCGCGCAGGGTAGTTTTGCGCTTTTGCCAGTCTAGCGGCGCGATGCACATCCTTGACAAGTAGGCGCGTACTCATCGTAGGCTAGAGCTTACCACCTTCGGTCGTTCAGAAAGTTTGCTGCGTACCCTCTGCGTGTCTGTCAGTAGAACGAGTCATCCTGTTATCGGAATCGTGCCAAGGAATGGTCCTATTTACGTGCCAAGAAATTGTCCTATTTACGTGCCAAGGAATGGTCCTACTTACGTGCCGAAACAGCGCCTACTAATCATTCCTTGCACCTACTAAGACATTCCTTGCACGCATTCGCCAGCCAAAGAGAGCGTAACGATTTGCAAGACGAGTTGCTCACGACAAAGGGCACTTTCTCGACACAGCGCGTTTGCAGGCTGCAGGCTGTGGATCGCGGCACTCGAATCGAAGTATCCGCCTGAACCGTAATCCGTGAAGGTGCGCCCCGCACTATAAGCTCACTGCATCCTAGCTCCTTTTGCTATTCCTGATGGTGCCGCTGATGAAGTCGTCACACAGATACACTCAGACACACATACACACACACAAATACGCACGCAAACTCGGTCGATGATCGTAGCATCTACAAGAATCGACACAGCCTTGCACCAAAGTTTGAGTTCCTACGTTAGTAAACGTGACGGCGAGGTATTGGCGTACGCACCTCCCACCCGGGACACACATTCAATGCAATCAATTCGAGTTCGAACACACAGAGAGACACTCTCTCGACTCACACACTTGTGTGACACATCGACACTCATCAATGCTCTTCGCACTGCGAGCCTCGTAAGATCCTCGCGAAGAAGAAGCAGCGATTGCCCTATGCGCGCACAGCATCTATGCATTCAGTGTGCACACCTGGTCGAGGTGGTACGATGACTGGCGTAGCGTCGAGACATCGTTCGCGGAAACGGTAAACGTAACACTCAGTCAGCTTCGTTTACTACTGCTACTGGTACTGCACTGCGACCACTAATATGATGAATGCTACTGGCTCTGGACGGCTCCGGTCGGGCAGTAGCTTCTTCAGGACGAGACGAAGAAGCAACAGAAGAGACCTCGGTCGCCGCTGCTGCTGCCGCCTCCGGGCGCGGGTGCTTCTGCGCGGGTTACCAGTTGCCGCCGCCGACAGCAGAATACCGTCGTACAGACGCCGCCGTCGTATGAAGCAAATAACGACGTCTTCATCGACAAGTGTTTCGACAAGCCATTGTTCTGGTGCTGCTTTGACTTCACCATCACCATCCTCATCCTCATCCTCCCCGTAGCCGTTGTCGTTGCCGTCGTCGTTGTCGTCGTCGGTGAAGTCGGTGAAGTCCTTCTATTCAGTTTGCCTTTGGTCTCTTCCGTTGTTGCTGTCAGTAGATACGGTTCTGCACAAGCATGCATGGATACAGAAATAGAGCGAGCTGGCTGAAGATACGGCAGCGCAACAATGACACGCGGCGGCTGCGCCTCCTCCTCCTCCTGGTTAGTATGTTGCTGCCGAAACTTTCCTTCTCTGAAGATCCTTTCCTCTTCTCTTTCCTCGTTGTCCACCCTTTCATTCGTATTGTCCTTTTGCTCCTTGTTCCCTCTCCTTGCCTCCAGGGCGGTCAACAGCAGCAGCAGCAACAGCAACAACAACAACAGCAGCAGCAGCAACAACAGCAACAACAGCAGCAACAACAGCAACAACAGCAACAACAACAACAATAACAACAACAGCAACAACAACAACAATTACAACAACAGCAACTATCGCAGCAGCAACAACAACAACAATTGCAGCTGCTCTGGTTGCTCTTTGACGTTAGCTGTCAGACCACCATCAGAGAATGAGCGGCAATGAATGGCAAAGTCCAACAATTGATGTGTCGTCTGCTTGAAGTACCACAACAGCAGCAGCAATAGCAGGAACGGCAACAACAGCATCAGCAGCTTTGGTTGAGCGGTCGATCGGCTGAAGTTTGGCCCGATTTTCCACCACGACCACCGCTGTTGCCGCCGAGACAGGTACATAAAGGTACACTGACAGTTGACTGCCCACTGCGTGGCGTTCGCAGTCAACGAAGCAATAATCGTTGCTGTTGTTGTGGTTCTGTTTTTTTTTGGGGGGGTTTTGTTGCACGATCTTGACCACAACCAGGCGTGTCGCGACGGTGCCGTGATGATCGTGATGCTCTTGCTCGCCGCACTAGAGTTGATTCGGTTGTTAGGCCGTCTGCCAACTCCGCTTCCAGCTCGCCACGCACTACATAGCCCTTTCTGAATTGGCATGACGCATGGCTGCGAACGCTGCACGGGGCGAAGAGGTGGAGGGGTAACTCCGAAATGGGAGATAAAGATGCAAGGAAGCTAAAGGGACAGGGAGAGGGGGGAAGAGAAAGCGCGAAAGGTCGAAAATTTCAGTGATTGCAGAACATGCCGAGGTAGACGCAATAACGTTTAACTCGCTACAACGACAAGAATGATCGAAGATGTCTCCTCCCCTCTTTCGGCTTACCTACCAGCCTACCCGGATATTACCCCCGCGCGTCGTCTGTTATTGATTGAAGTGCACGACTCACGAGCGTGCGGTGATGATCAGCCATCACGGCGTGATGCGACACATCACGCCTTAATAGATCTAGATGTGACACTTCGATATAGTAGAGTTCCGTCTTTCCATACGTCGGCCCACGGTATGACAATATCACCACCACGACCACCAACCACCACCTGCAATCTAACAGAATCACCACCACCCGCAGTCTAACAGAATTACCACCTATACTGCCAGTTCTCCTCTGTCTGTCAGACGGAGTGATTGATTGATTCAAATGCTACTAGTGCGGTTAGCAGTAAAATGTGCGCAAAATGATTGGATTATTTGTACTTTCAGAACATGTCTCATTTTAAAGGACTTGTATTCCACCATCTAGATCTATCACCATATTTAATTATCTGTGGCTAATTACCATGATCTTGATGTAAGCATATGTAAGTCATCCCGTGGTTCCGATCTATCAGAATCATTTTTGGCGCGCATGCAAACATTACATTATTAGGCCATTGAGGTGTCGCCCATACCCTTTACGTGCAAGTAATACACGGTGTCCGCATCTGCCTAGACGATGGAGCTCACATTGCTGGTTGCAACAACGTTTACATCTACAATCCGATCCAGGGACAGAGAATTCACCTGCCCGCCACAGGTAACAATGGTACCCATGCGCTAAATAGCGGGTTGTGAGATGCATCGTAGATTGCAAGGGACCCGTGATCCAGTGATCAGGTGATGTTCTGCGGGTGACTCTGGTGAACTTCACTAGAGTACATCGTTTTTTGCTCGAAGATTTGCTTAACCAGTGTTCGCGCGGATGGCACAGATAACATGAAATGTTCGACAAGGAAATGCATAAGTGCGTGAGGAGCGTACAAAATGTAAACTAATCGATTTGGTGAGCTTTTCGGCAGGCACAATAACTAAAGAAAAACGTGCTTTACCTTATCCAGAGAGTTTTGTTTGTGTGCCGAAAAATGCTTCCACATAACTTCAATATCATGGCTTGCAACAGGCGTATTCTTGATACCGAACAGTTACAGAATCTCAAGATATCTACGTGTTATTGTTGTAACAGAATCTCTAGAGAAAGGAACTGCGGTTTTCTAATCATCGCTACAGTAATCAATGTACAACGAACGCTTTCCGCAAATGTGTGGGCCACAGAAGTCTCCTCGCCTTGAGCATTGTATGCAGCAGACGTCCAGTTCGCAACGTTTTTTTTTAACATGATAAGTAGCTCAGGGACTAATATGACGACACACGTCTGGAACCGCAAAAAATGCAAAATTGCTTTTGACCCTCAACTTTCACTGCGCAAGACTCATAGTTGCAGAATATCTACGTGTTATTGTTGTAACAAACGTAATATATTGTAAGAGCAGAAATGCCAATGCATTCGTGCAAGGAATACGTCGTGTAACTAATTCTATTTGCGTTATATACGCTCCCGCGGGAGTTGATGTGGACTGTATATTCCTATAGTGTACATTTCAAGCATGCAAAAAGATTCAGCAGTGGCTGTTTAGAGCGCTAATTTATTGGAGATATTTTAAAAATGTAGAAATATTATTTAGTGCACTCAGGTTGTCTTGATATATACACATAAACTATGCATTGTTACACATCTAATAATACATATTATTCTCATACGTTGCTTATATATTGCTTCTTGACGCCTTTTTTCGGACGTAAAAGAGCAGGGAATGGGTCTCTAGGCTTACGTTTAGGAGCCTAGAGCGCCATCGATGCATTTCGAGGTAATGCTTTTTACAATGTGCATGTTTGTGGAACAATTACTATAAACAACGCTTTGTACTGCCACAATGTAGCACACAAATCGCCTGTTGTTGTGATATTGTTAATACCAGCACACATACACCAAGTGTTCTTTTTTTTGCACGGTTTTCATTTAAATGTATATTTGCGCGCACTTTTAAGCGCGCGTACACTTCAAATTAACAGCAACGGCATCGACCAATCTTGGGCTGATACATTTATATTCAAATTAATATAAATGTTTACATAACACCTTTGCCAGAGACGTATATATGTATATAATACTTTTGCCAGAGGCGTATATATTGTATATACTTCTCTGGCAAAGGTGTTCCCTGCTTCTGTAGGACTAGAAATGAATGCCATGGGAACAAAGGCTGTAAAATTTGATTGGCTGCCAAAGACCTCAATCTTGGGGTTTGTCATTTTTTTCGGTTTTTGGAGCTTTGGCTTGATTATACTGAGACGATCTTCACTTCGACGCACATTGTCGTCCATATTAAGAGGCGACTGTCCGTTTCGATTGCAGTGGCACTTTTTAATTCCAGGTTGTACAGACTATGGGGACACCTCACTTGGGCACACCTTGCTTGAAAGTTGTTTTGCAATGTACATGGAGCGAGTACTTTGCTTGTCAGAAGCAGCATCGTGTGCCTCATGTCAGGCTGTACGCCAGTTGTTGTAACAACATGATTGAGGGTGAAGCCGTTGAATACACTACCATTCGAGAGCTTGGCCTCTGGTAAAACGAGGTTGAACAAGTCCGACGGGAGTTTGGAGATTTGGATATATGTAGTCCTTCTCGTCTCACCTCCGGATATCTCTCCTCCTTCCCCTGATGGATGAAGTAGTAGCCACCGCTAGCTTGTTTGCCGTATAGAGTAAAGTCGCATCGACATTAAATGGCGCTGAGAGGCTTCGCGACCCGTGGGTTTGAGAAAACCGTTCTGAAGAGAAGCGCCTATTTTTATTCGTATTCCTGTGTGTGCTTTTTTGCCCCGTCTTAGTGTTCGTTAGGAAGATAGTAGGATAATCACCAGCGAAGTGGCCTTTTAGCGTCATCTTCCTGTGTCTAGCCTGCTCGGATTCGTATGATAGCGGGTCCGACAGACCGGTTGTTGATGTCGGCAAAAATGGAGACTTCTAGCGAAACTATTAGTAATGCTCGTAATAAACTTAAGATAAAAATTGACAATTAGTGTTACAATGATTATAACTATTATTCATCGTGCCGGTGCTGTTTTTGCCATGCCGTATGCGAGCAACGGCAACGGCCAGCGGTGACGGTAAGGGCGGAGGGGTATTCATTCAAGGCATTATCACTCCAAGGTGACGATATAATCCGCGTGAGGTTAAACGAAGTGATTCGTGTCTTGGCGAACCAGTATCGACCCTGTATCTTTCTCTTGCTGTTCTAATCTCTGTGTTTTCTCTTGTTTACTTGCCGCCGCATCTTCTGTGCTGTGTTTTCCCCGTTGTGTGTCCCCTTTATTTCGCTTTCCTCATCTCTGTTTATCTGTATTTGCCTTTTTTTCTTTTAATACTTCTAATGAAATTAAAGGCGTTCCACAACAAACACGCCAGACAAGGTGACCGGCCGTTGTCTAACAGACTCAGCATAGCTGCTGACAAATATCCCACTTCTTCTACTAGCGCTACTATAACAACAACAACAACAACTACTACTACTACTACAATTACAACAACGGAAGTTAGTTGTTTCCCTATTTCCATTTCTCGCTATCACCACCCGTCTCTCTCTCTCTCTCTCTATATATATATATATATATATATATATATATCTATCGCTCTATGATTATCTCTTTCTCTCGTTCTTTCTCGCATCGGTATCGGAAGCTCTTGGTTGTTTACGGTTGGTTGGTTGGTTGGTTAGTTACTGAGCCGCGCCGAAGGCTGTCCGGCGTTGATCATGATGAGTCGTGAGGCGGCCGTGAGTCAATGGCCCACCAGTCCTCCCGGCCGCCAGCCCTTCAGGTAGCCAAGCAGCCAGCCTCGCTGTTTCTCTCTGTATTCATCCCACCGTCATTCATTGCGTCCGGCGCTTGCTTCGTTCGTTTGTCCGGCGGTGGTCTTTTCTTAGCGTCGTTGCTGGCTAAGCTGCCGCTTCAGCTGATACCGCTGTTGATGTCGCTGACGACGGTCAGGTCGGTGATCGTGCCAGGGGCCTACGTGGGGCCACCGATGCACGCCACTGCTCCGTGCCATCTCCATCGGCTCCTCGTGCAGCTGCTCACTGTCTCCAGCGGTGGCGCGGCCCCCTTAACCAACAACAACAACAGCAGCAGCAGCAGCAGCAAAAGACAACAACAACAATAACAACAGCGGCAGCAACAACAACAACAGCAAAATACAACAACAACAATAACAACAACAGCAAAAGACAACAATAACAACGACAACAACAACAGCAACAGCAAAATACAACAACAAGAACAGCAAAATACAACAACAACAACAACAGCAAAAGACAACAACAATAACAACGGCGGCAGCAACAACAATAACAACAACAACAGCAAAATACAACAACAACAATAACAACAACAGCAAAAGACAACAATAACAACGACAACAACAACAACAACAACAACAACAGCAAAATACAACAACAAGAACAGCAAAATACAACAACAACAGCAGCAAAAGACAACAACAATAACAACGGCGGCAGCAACAACAATAACAACAACAACAGCAACAACAACAACAACAGCTGCAGCAGCAACAGCAACAACAACAACATCAGCAACAACAACAACCCCAGGAGTAGGGCTCCTGAGTAACGGGACCGAACGCGATAGCGGCAGGTGCCGACGAATACGTCTCGCAGACCATCTCGATAGCTTTGCCTCCCTTATGATTGTTGTTGTTGTTGTTGTTGTTGCTGACGTTAGTGTTTGTGTTGTTATTCATGCTGTGGTTGTTGTCGCTGTTGATGCTGTCAATTATTATTATTATTATTATTATTATTACTACAATAGCTTTATTAGTGTGATTACAGCGCATGATCTTGGCTAGCGGATACCTAAACGGATGTCACAACAACGGACGACGTCTCTGTTGTATGTAGCAGCTGCACCTCACTTAATTTCGCTTCGATTACTTATTTCAACGTCGGCAAAGTTATTTTTATTTATTTGTATCACCTGTCCCAAGGCAAAGGCGCGTCGAATGTGAGAAAAGAGAATTCGAGTGAGAGTGGGCGAATGCTTCAATCAATACCCATCTCTCACGGGAAAATTTCGATATATATATCTACATATATATATATATATATATATAGCAAAAGAGAGAAATACTTACACTCCCGCCCTTTAACCGCGATTTAATACGCGCGGACCCGAACGGGAGTGCCCACCAGCCCGAATTGACAGGCCGGCAGATCCCCCACCCTCCCCCCAATCGAGGTTCGGAATGGGGGTACCACACTACTCCACCGTACCGATTAGACGCATTCACCTCGCGATTCCGCGTTACACCCCAGAATATACATTCCCCCCGAAGGAGGTCCGACCACTCCAGAGCAGGGGTTCCCCGTAAAATACGGGGCCAGAAGGCCCTCTCGACCGGTGGTCTGCGTTCGTGTGGCCACTTCTCACTCATTTTGCCTATTAAGCCAAGGCAGCAGGCGTCCCGGACGGTACCACCGAGTGTCACTCGGGGCGTTAACCGTCCAGCCCGGGGGACTTCTATGCAGCACAAGTCCCCCGTATTGGCAGTAGCCTTAACAGCCCTCGAATGGGCCACGACAGGATGACAATATAAATTCGTTGACACCCAAATCTATCGTATGCCTTGCCCCCCGGTTAGTTGTTAAAACACGGGAGTGTCGGTTTAGGGAGTTTGTACCGTCTGACTAACTTACAAGTGGGCCCGTGAAGGTCCCCGCATCGCGTGGTGGTCACGCCCCAGCGGACCAAGGCCGGTAAGAGAGTCATAGTTACTCCCGTATATCTATCTATATATATATATATATATATATATATATATATATATATATATATATATATATATACATACATATATTCGGGGGTTTGACCCGAACAACAAGTTCATATATTTCCAATTCGCTCGTTTACTTCGCTTTTCGAACTCTGGTTGTAGAGTCTCGTAGCAGCAATGCCAGTCTACTGGACCCCCACTTAAGTACGGAGGTCATCACTGGACCCGTGCCAGTTGTCGTCTTCGCTGACTCTGCCAGAAGCCACCCAAGAAACTCGCTCTGCGGTGCTTTGAGATATTCTGGCAAAAACTTGCTGGGGGCCAGTGCATACAAGTGTTGACTGTCAATTCATGTCAGTGTGGATCACAACAATCGTCGTGAACTTAGCTCGGTCTTAATCCTCCGTAGCTCCGTTATTAAACACGGCTTTTAGTTGTGTGGAACGCAACCGGCCAGGATAAAAGCATTAAGCCTATAGCTCGAAGCCACTGTTAGATGTGTAGCCACTTAACTTCAGGGCAAGACCTTTATAATGGTTCAAGGTAACAACATCTGACTAAGTTTTTTTTTCTATTATACTCCTCCTTTTACCTAAACGCATGCTCATATGTTGTCTAAAATGTACACTGCGGACTTAAACATGTATACAAAATTGCCATACAATAAAGAAAAGGTTGAGTTGCAGAAACTGTCTGGGCCCAAATGAAAACAATGGAACCATTAATGTCATGGTGTGCATGGTAAGTGGTATGCTTAGTAAAGCAACCTTGCAATATGTATTTCCTGATAAGTGCAGTGTGAATGTTTTATACCAGTACGAAAACAAATTATAAGATACGCAAATAGACTAAATAAATGCAATTTTTAGCCTAGACATTTTCGAGCTGACTCTCAGCCAACACTTAACGTCTACGGAATTGCTTTCGCATTGCTTTGTAAAGCGACCTCTTAAAGATACAATTTTAGCCCTTTTCAATCTAGGTGTTAAGAACCTCATACTGCTGTCTAGTATAAAGTACGTAGCGTTAAAGTATGGAGCCTTTAAATATGATTATACCGTAAAGCCAATAATCTTACCGACAGCCAAACCGACACGTAATCTGAAAGTTCATGTCAATATTGCTGCAAACCTTGATTTTAGTTACCATCCAATGCCGTTAGTCAAGACCTGACAAACTCGTCAGCATGATGTTTCGTTGTCCGACCACCAATGACCCCGAAACTCGCATACGGCGTTTATATTGGTCTCTTGTCCTTTCCAAGCTCGTGCAATACATCCCTGTTTGGGGGCTCCAGCCGAATAAATGCCAGAACCTCGATGAAGAATCAGTATAAACTTTTAAAACGGGTGCGGCAGAAGCTCTCTTTAGGCACAACTGCAAAAATTATTTTGTTGTAGACTCCGATTTTGAACAATGTAACGTGACTGCTAAAAAAAATCAATGTTTCTCAACATTAAATCCCATTGTTGCGGCTCATTCGAAACTCGAAATAAATGTCACAGTCTGTTTGTCTGTCTTAATGGCAATTGGCCAGGTGGGCACATATTCTCGCCCAATTCGCCGCAGCATATTTCGAAGCTAGTAAAGCAGCAGGTTTTCATTAGACAATTGAGAGACATATGGAGACAAAATGACAAATAAAAAACAAACAAAAGCACTAGTTAAGGAAATTACAATAATGCAAATTACCATATTACAATTACAATTTTGCACAAAAAAATACCAAATTACAGATACAGACCTCTGGTCTGACGATTGCCGTTACCTCGAACGGTGGGCCCCGAAGCAATGCAACTACGAACTGTCTAGTTGGCATTCGTCGTCGCCAGTGTACCGCAGTGTACCAACGATAACAATGATCATGGCAACGAAGTGTTAGTATTAGTGGTGGTGGTGTGGTGGTGGTGGCAAGTTGGTGAGGTGAGGGACCAGCGCAGTCTTGTCGATCTTGTCAAACAGTCTGGACGAAGCATCCTCAGACAGTAGATGACAGTGGAAGTTTGAAAACACTGCTCCTCCTTCTACTTCAGCTCCAGCGCAGCCTGACGCGGGTCGCATCACGTAGTCACCAGCGCGTTCGTTGCCACCTGGCGCCACACCATCTGCTACTTCTTTTCTCTTGTCTTGTCTGCGTTAGTGATCCGCCGAAAAGCTTGGCAAAAGCCTCGCACACGGTTCGCACAGCCAGGCGACACGCTCCCCACGCACCCCGACTGACGTACGTATATACGCTTGTCGACACTCACTTCAATCAGACTTGTTCGGAGTTGATCGACGGCAGTTGAAAATTTACACTTCCCGCTGTTAGCTCGGGTGGCTCCGGTGCAAAGAGAAGAGAGCTGAAATAGGCGGACAGATTACTTAACGGCGAATTTGTAGCTTATTATTGTCGTTACATGGAAGGACATTTCCTTAAGGAGCACACATATACGGCTGTGTACATCCTAGATTTTAAATAATGTACACGTATATATATATATATATATATATATATATATATATATATATATATACGTGTACATTTATATAAATATAAGTTTTATCTAACGTATATATATACATGTATAAGTTTTATCTAACGTATATATATATACGTTAGGCATCAGGTGTATGTACTCAAAGGTAGCTCTACGGGAGGGGACACGTTTAGCATTCGGTAAAGAACTGCGAATGCATCAGTGTTCGGAGGTTTTGACTGCTTCCGTCCAGCCGCTGCTGTTAGAAACAGACAGAGCAAGCCCGGGATCGAAGTCCGAAGTCCGCCTCCCGCGGGTGGGCAAAATCTCATCCAATTCGAAAACACATTGTCGATACAGAAACATCCTCGCCATCTGCTACCGGCCACGCAGCAACGTCGCCAACAAATGGAATGTCAGCACAATATGATTTAGTCGACAAAAAACACAACGTATATATATATATATTCTTTTTGCGCAATACTTAGTTCCATGTAGAGCCGAATTGGAACTTGATTAGAGAATTGAAGATACCCGAATTTAGTATTTTTTAAATCTGAGAGACAATTAACCCTCTTTCTGCTCGAATGTAATACATTGCCGATGTATGCCCCAATACCAGCTTGGTGGTCGCATTGGTGATCGTGTATACCTGGATACAGCAAATTTTGACTACGTGTGGACTCCAAATAAGTGTATGTGTTTTCACAGAAACTATTATAGTTACGCTATTAATTTAATGTTTTTTACTCAGAGTGGCTGCGGAATATGCCTTGGGTAAAAACGTTAACTTGTCGAATAGCTTTACTTCTAACAGTTTATGGATTTGTTGTTTCGTATATAAGTTTAAGGCATGCATTTGGAAACTGTCATTGTGTTTTGCACATTGTACATTTACATAATTGTGCATAAACACTCGTAATATATTTGATGGTGAAACAAGTAAATTAAGGCGTCTACATGTTAGTAGATAGAAAAGAATCTCCGTAAATTAGGGAAATTCGAACCCGAGTCCCCTACGTACTTGAGTGTCAATATAGGTTTCACAGAGTTGTACGTTTCAACGTAGCAAGCCACTAGTTAAATTAAGGGGTCACCGCAAGAGGCGCGTACGGTATTGTGCAATTATATATATATATATATATATATATATATATATATATATATATATATATATATATATAATAGAGTGCTATAACAAACATTATTATTCGAAGCTGTTGCGCACCTCTAGCTATATCGGAGACGTTGTCTTGTATTATGTCCAGTTCGTGTCAGCGCATACATTGATCAATATACTATTTGGCAGACTATATAAATATAGTCTGTCAAAAAAAATTGAAACCCTAGAGAGAATTGAAGAGCTCGTTAAAACAATTTTTTTTCCAATAGGACATGGTTTTAGAGAAGTCCTGTTTCGGAAAGAGAGTGAAATTACTAAAATCGGCGACACTGGTGTCATTGCTCGACATAGGAACACAACATGTGCTATTGCGGGACAACCAGCTCTCTTAAACTAAGCGCATCGGCGTGTTCGTGAGAAAAGTATTTGATTCCTCTGAAGGACATAGGACGCCGGCTAGAAGATGCGATATGGTCATTTAGAAGAGAATTCGCAAACGTGGAAGTTCTTTTTAATTTTGACGTTTAGCATTTCGCTCACGTGTGCAATTTCATCACGACGATCAGTTTGGTATTAAATCTATGGCGATCCGATCCGTGGTTGCGGAGTAATTAAGGTTTTCCGACGGGCATGTCGAGATTGAGAGCATGCTAAATAACATAGAGTGAATTATTTGATGGAGTAGGTCATTTAAACATGCACTCAATGTGGTATTAACGCGTAATCCATCTTGTATACGTTTTAGTTGTTGCTTTGGTATTATTAGGGCTTGCTAATGAAGCTAAAATCTTCAACTGACCTCAGAGCAAAACTGACCAAACTATTTATAGTAAAGCAATTGGCTCCAAGTGTCTCCACTACTCTCCTTTGTGGAATAATTATTAATGGTAACTCTTTTCAAGCATGCCGAAAGTAACCCAAATGATATAATTGATATAATTCCTAAGTTTAAACTTCACATAATAATACCAAAGATTTTACAACCGCGTATTTGTATACGATCTTACCATTATAATATCTCGGCCGACGCCACCTTCGGTGCCCCAGCAAAGTGAATCCACGACCACGAAAAACATTGCAAGCGGCGTGCACTAATGCATAGTTTATTGTTCTACAAGCATATTTTTTATATATATATATATATATATATATATATATATATATATATATATATATATAATGCCATTATTTATTTATATGTAGCAAAATATACATTTGTGATGTAAGTACATGTGCACAGCCCGCTCGGGGCATAACTTAAGGCGTTAGGTCCGGTCGTGGGCTGGTCCACCTAGCCAGGGTACCTATCACCGAAGCGGCATTCCCCCTCTGAACATCTAAGGTCAGACGCTGCAGTAAATATTCGCCCGCTCTCTTGTCTCCTGTAGTAAGCACCAATTTTCTCCCGACATCTTTGAGCAGTTTTTTGTGAGCAACCCAGCCCCCCCTCCAATGTCTCGAATGCAAGGGATGAGAACAAGTGTGGGTAGCCGACGCTTGAATACTTTCTGCACTTTCTTGACACTTTGTATATATATATATTTTTTTCCCATACATACTACACAATAATTCAGATTCTCGAAGATCTCTCAAATATAGTCAAAAATACGGAACGAAACGGAATAAATACGCTGGACGTGAAACAAAACATAGGTTTGAGTCTATTGCCATGAAAACACTAGGACCTATCAGTTAAGAGACCGAAGTATTCCTCAAAGAATTAAAAATGCAAATTCAGGAGGGTCAGTTCTTGATGCATGCGTTGTATTTGGCAACAACTAATATTATTATTATTATTATTATTATTATTATTATTATTATTATTATTATTATTATTCGTTTTTCCAAAAGACAAAGCCGAGACAATCATAATGTGATAATATCAGTATACATCAGATATCAATGATGGCGATGACGGATTCGTTTGTGGGTATATTTGTAAATTGGGGTTCGCTGCCTGCCTGTCCTGTCTTACCGTTTCTCTCTCTTTTTCTATCTGCGGTTGACATCAAGAGAAGATACAATCGAGAATCGCAAGCGGGTGCAGGTGATTTTTAAAGAATAGTAACAACAAGGCGAGTAGTATTCGCCGACATTGCTATTCTATCGCCAAACGAAAGCTATCATCATTACTGACAAGATGCAACGCTTGGCGAGGCTAAACTGTCACACACGCACAATTGATATCGACACAAAGAGGCCGTTTGTCCAGAAGCCAGCAAGAAATCGCGGAACAAAGCGGAAGAGAAGAGTGAACGGCAAGGGAAGTCTTCACGATCGTCAAAGACGGCATTGCGTGTACGTAACCCGCCATTGTCTGTGAGTCCAGGCGCGGTGGCAGAGCGAATACCCAACGGCGTTTCGCTGCTCTGCCTCAGTTTATACTGTTGCTTCAATTGCTGCTTCAATTGTTTCTGTCGCGATAAAGTGGTCGGGTCGCCGCTAAAGTGGTATATTTATACCCAGGCATATCAATACAATCTGGCAAACTGTTAGTCCTATTTGCGGCCCCCAAGTAGACAAAACGAAGTCAGTAAGCTAGTGTCCGTTACTGCTATGAGTGAATACGAGTGTACATTAAAAGAAAAACATATGTAATATCTCTAATAACACAATTTAGGGTATGCTTATTGTTTTAACAAAATATTTTTTAGATACTTTTTATATGTTTTGTTTTTAAATTTTGTTTTGTAAAGTTGTTTTAATAATTAAATGTTTCAAACAAAGATCCCGTACTAGCCATATAGTAGTGTGATGATGATGATGATGGTGGTGGTCGCAGTCCTGTGTGAGGTATCATACTCCGTGATAAAGCGACGGCAGCCGGCTTTTGCTGGAGTAAGCGGATGCCCGGGGAGCGCCGGCCCCAACACGTTTTACTAAAGGAAAGCATAAACGAAAGAAAGTGTATTAGAAACGTGCGTTTGTGGTTGCCGTTACTTTTTTTGCTACTACAACTGCTACTGTTGCTGCTAATATTTGTCGCGTATTTGAAAGCGTTACACGACCGATAACGAGCGACACGCACTATGCGATGGTGATACTATCGTTCTAAGATACCAAGTACGGTAGATCGTGTAGAGGGAGTACATTATCTGTACGTAAGTTACAACAAACAAATTAGAGCACAATACAAAATAACTTTTGTCGGAACGCTGTGTCGAAAAACATGACGCTCTTAAACGACGAGCATTATATACGAGTTTCTCTTCAACTTAAACGCACTCAACGATGCAGCAATGAAAGCACACACAAAACTATAAACACAAAACTATATAAACTATATAGACGATACTCAATACAACGGTGCGAGATAAGGTCAAAGTAAAGTATACATCAAAATTGTTATTTCTTTAACGTTGATGAAGCTTTCCACAATTTTTCTTTTCGCATACAGTTAGCATTCTACTTGTTTACCCTATGCTATATCTCGAGTCTTCACGTTGCGCTTCACGATATTTCTTTTATTTATTTTTCCTTTAATGAATTTCTTTAGACCACTGCGTCGCCACCCTTCACAATTCATACAGATATCATTAACCATACAACTGGTCATTGCATCTGCTACCGAAGGACTTGGGTTTGATTTCGGCTACAGTTGTTACTCCTGTCGCGTATCTAAGATATATGTAGTAGCATTGGCTAGGAGAAGTACTAAATATTATAAACAGCATTGAATTTATTTGTGGGACTTTAAGAGTCACTTAAGTAAAGCAAATATCTAATCTAAATAATTCTAAACAAACTAGTACAACGTCATCAGTGCTGCCTTAATCAAGAGAGTTGAGAAAGAGACAAGGCTGTTTCTTGATTCCAGCGGTCTCTACTAGGCCATATATATATATATATATATATATATATATATATATATATATATATATATATATTTTTTTTTTTTTTTTTTTTTACTAGAATTTGCAGCTAGGGAGATTGGGTACAATAGTCAGCAATGGGTCAGAGCGGGAATATCGGAGAAGATGGTGAAATTGAGGGTGAAAAAGTCATATACAGGCAAATGGAAATTGGCGATGGGTTCCAGATCGAGTTTGGCAAGTATATATGGAAAGGAAAAGACGGAAAGGGGCGGGGTAGAATGGGTATACGATAATTCAAGAGCGAGCGGGCTATTGGCAGATGCCAGGGCAGGGATGTTGGATACAAAGATACAAAGAGCTAAATATATGGAGGGACAAAGTACAGAATGTCGAGCATGTGGGCTAGGGAATAAGTCAAGTGAGCATATTGTTAAAGAATGTACAGCCCTAGGGGGAAGCAGAGATATAGAGCTGTCGGATGCCCTAGCTCTAGGACCAAACGTTAGAAAGGACCTGGTCGATATTACAAAGAAGAGGCTGTCCCAATGGAAAGCAAATTTTCAGTAGGTATGGAAGTGTACATTGATTATTCAGATGCATAGGTAACATATATGCTGCCGCTCTAAGCGCCCCTGATAAAAAAGGGAGACATGTGTATTTAGGTATGCATGCCAAGCGAATAATAAATCAATCAATCATATATATATATATATATATATATATATATTAGTTACTTTGAATAGCTCACTTGGTTACCTAGATGCTTGCTGTAATGTAATAAGAATACAAAGCAGGATAGAATAAACGGTCGTTTTCGGCGGCGGACACAGAACGGCCTCCATTTGACAAGCTTGGACCGTGCGAATCTTAGAGCTTGGCTTACTGCTGTTGTTGATATCATTTCTTCTTGTCCGACCGCGGTTGACTGATTTGCCGTTGTCGATGGTTTTGATCCATCCACGCGAATAGCGGAACTGGAACAGACATTGGTCCTCGATTAACTTGCTGCCCTATGGGCTTCCTTCGGCAACGTCTTCCGGGGCTGCCAATGAGTCTACTATGGTTGTTGTTGTTGCTGGTGTTGTTGTATTCCCGTGTCGATGTAAATGTTGTTAATGTTGTTGTTGTTGTGCTAACCAGCTATAGGGGTAGATGTATTGGTTATTGGTACTATGGCGTGGTCTGTGGCAGAGTCTCCGATGCGTAGGCAGCGTAGCAGAAAACAGCGGGCCCCCACTCGCCAACACGATAGCAATATTCGATCGCAATGGCCCTGCATAGGCAGCTAGTGATAGACCGCCCTTCGAAGACGGCTCATTCTTTAGTGAGTAGTGGCCCAGAGTAGATAGAGCTTCCGCTGTTCTCGTGTCTTCTTTCGAAGGATAGATGGGCATCTTGACGCGCAGATAATCTCGGCGGCCACGTCGGGCGAGACACACGGATGACCGAGATGAATAGACGCGGTTTCTCAACCCGCGTCTTTTTCTTTGTTTCTCGATTCACGCCTAGCTTTTCGCTATAGTCGCGAAGTAGAACCGCGTTATCCGCGTAGACGGGCTTCAGTGACGAGAATTGTGATCATTGTTTGGAACTTGTCAAATGTACTTACGAATACAGTACACTGCTAATTATCAGAAGCTTCAACAGGTGTTAATTTGTATATACATAGAAATATCAGTTATTTACTACATAGTGGCTACTGCTACTACGACTCGTTATTTACGACATAATAGCATATTTTAGTGTCATAGTATGGCACGTTAAAGACTTAGGCTCTGAATGTGTAATGTCAAAAGTATTTGTCGGAAATTTGCGGAATAAACGGTATTACTCTTGCTCCATACGCCCCTTCTTGGCATATCGGATCGAGCTTGAAGCGATGATTATTATCTTTAAAAGGTATGACCAAGATATGAAATAGAGGCGTAATATATATATATATATATATATATATATATATATATATATATATATATATATATATATATATATATATATATATATATATATATATATATATAATATATAACGCCATTTAACTTAAAAAAATCGAAGCCCCTGTAAATATATGCCTAGGATTTCTCTTTATGTGTCTGTTCTAACTTTATCGTAAACGCACAAATTTTAGGGCACAGCGAGAGAGGGCACAATTGTAAAATTAAGCTAATCGTAATGATCCTAAGCCTCGTCGTCAAAAACGGGATACTGCATGTGGCTCTATGCCTGTCAGCTGAGGCAAAATTTTGGGAAGAATATAGTCAAATAACTTACGTGGCCTCACAAGACCGCTCAGGCTACTAGAACTGCCACGTCATTTTCTGTAAACGAACAAGACGGACTAAGAATGTAGATTTCTATGGGCGTATGTAAGTCCATGGTTCATAATCGACACGGTGAGCGCATCTCTCTTCTATTATGAAAATAATTGCAAATATAAAATCGTTAAGCGCTATATTTTTGTTCAAACTTCTATGATCTCTGTTGGTTTTAATTTTTGAGTTCGTAGCGTGACTACAGCTTTTTCCAGCATTCTCTAAATATGTTATTTATTGTAATATAAAACATAACAAATACAACTCAACTATTAACAAATACTCTAAATATGTTATATATTGTAATATAAAACAAATACAGATTCACAAGTGTCCGGTTCCTCATTTGAACCTATTACTTACCCAGTACAAGCTAATCATATTGCCTGGAATAGAACCTGCGTCTTCTATCGCCGCAGGTTCTGTCGCCAGCTATCGTTTTCACTTCGCCCTGTCAACGCATGTATATATATATATGTGTGCACGTGTTCTCAGCTATGAGCCATGTGTTCAGTGAAGAAACTATGTTTAAAGAGGCATTCGGCAAAGTATATTCAATATACGCACGCATATCTCCTTCGCTCTCTCTATATATATATATATATATATATATATATATATATATATATGTGTGTGTGTGTGTGTTTATGAGTTGTCAGCATTTCCTTTACGGCCACGTAACCAGTGAAGAATTGAGATTCTAATATATAATTTGTAAACTCTCAGCAACTCAGTTGGGTTTTGTGATGAGGCTGGGTACCGCTTATAGCAACTGGCGTGGCATCATCACAAAATTAAACATATTTCTTAAGGCTCCTGTGAAGAGTTTACAAAATATATATAATTTGTAAATATTTTTTAGGCTACACTCAGCCTAATTTCGTACAGACGCCGAGTACCGCTTATGTCAAGTGGCGTGGAATCAGCGACACAGCGTTTGAACTTACGTAGACTCGAAAAACATTGGCGCTAGTAGTTGAGACGGTGTTAAAAGGACGCTCGCCGAATAGTAAGCAACAGGAAAGAACCATCATCCGCGTGGGGGGGGGGGGGGCGCTGGGAGGGGGAGGCGACACAGCAGACGGAGAAACCCGAGTGAAAGATGTTGAGGCGTCGTTCGGCGGTAGTGTGTGAGCTTCCAACTTAGCAATCAATTCCGTGTTTTGCGTCCAAACTTGCGTCTATCCGTCCGATGCCGACCAACACAGAACTACGTTACGGGACGAGACGGGACGAACTCCGAGAGCAGCAGAACGAAGGACCACATTGACAATAACGACGACAACAGCAGCAGCTGCAGCTGCAGACGGCCAAGAACGTGGACAAACTTAAGAAAGACACGAAAAAAGACGAAGAGGAGGGCGTCGTCGTCATTTCAAAGTCTGCCGCCCGACTGTTCCGACGGACTGGGCTGTGCCCCTATTCCCCCCGCCCACCTTCCCTTACAGAACCTTGTGTCTGTGTACAGCACGCGCATGTGTGCCCATGTGTGAGTGTGTTTTGCGTGCTGTCACCATGCGCAGCGACTGGAGGTGGTGGATGTAGTTCCCTAATAGCGGGCCGCCGGGCTGATCCCATGAGATCCCACCAACCCGCCGGATGGGATTGACGCGGCGGCCGCGGCAGGGGTGAACAACGGAGGAAAAGGCGATGGAAAGAAATCGGAAGTCGCGACGATCGTTTCGTGTCTGTGAACGTTCTGTTTTTTTTTTGTCTCATCTACACCTACACAATACTCATACTCACCGACGAACTGACCAAGAGACTCATCATTCTACACCCCCCCCCCCCCTTCCCACACAGAGGGGAGGCCGGAGGGCCGCGCAATGCTTGTTCTTATCATTATTGGTCATCATTCGGAATCTCACACAGCCACAGTGTGTCTGTATATCCACCAGTCCCTCCGTCTATATATATATATATATATATATCTGGCTTGGCTGTCTTAATGCGTCCCGGGCTAGCCCTGGCCTGTCCGGTCCTGGCTCCGCGCTCCTGGGCTTTTTTGGGGGGTTGCAGATCGGATGGCTGAAGGGGAAGAACAGGCGGAACTGGGCAAAGAACAAAATGGGCAGGAGGGGAGAGCCCGGGGAAGGGCCCAGATGTCCTCTTTGGCTTGATTGGCGACTACTGGCAAGGAAATAAAGTAGCAGCAGCAGTAGTAGAAGAAGTAGTCCTTGTAGTCGTGGCAATGGTGCTAGCGAGAGTCGCCGCGAGTTCCTTTCATCGGCGATGTCTCCATTCATTTTGACCGCCAGGGAAAGAAGACGACGACGACGACGACAACGACAGCTGCGGCAACAGCAGCACCAGCAGCAGCAACAAAAAGGTCCCCTGAGACATGTCGTCTCCTCGTCATCATTGGTGGCGGCCCTCGACTCGTCAAAGAAAACAGGAGATAGAAAAGAGCGCGCAGAGGGCAACAACTCTCACCAGCGCGTCTTCTATGGCGAGCCGATCGTAGTCCGTCTAGCCCCAGATGAAATAGACGGCTACTAGTTAAACGCACGCGACATGTTGGCTAATATAGTTTCGAACAACATGTACGTCGATAGCTGGACAGGCCAACCGACGGATCGATAACGAGTGGCAGAAATCAAGGGTGGAAGGAAACGTCTTTAGCAATGCAAGCAAGGACAAGAAAAGCCTACAACAAAACTTCTAACTGCCTAATCACGAACCCAGATGTCCGGAAGGTGGCGAAAAGTTTTACGTTCGTTCTAAATCATGTTTATATATAGAAATAATTAGGTTTTCAGACGGGTAATAGGTTTATTTATATATATATATATATATATATATATATATATATATATATATATATAAAACTATATGGCTCATTAGCTTTACTATAAACAAACGTACGTATCGTAAGCACTTCTATAAGTGGATTGAGACCTAGGCGTATTTCGTGTCAACTTCATCAGGTGGCCTTAAGCTTTTAGTATCGAATTAAATATGTATAAATAGATATATTAAATACTTCAGATGCACACGTGCGCCTTCAGCCATTCATCGCTAAAGGCTGATGAGACGGGTGATTATACGATCGAATGATACGAACTAGAACAAGTATTTACACTAGGTGCAACACTGTTCCTTCAAATAAACCGTACAAACACTTGAGATGACACTGAGCCCAGAAGCAGCGCTGTGGTACATAATTAGAAATGTATTCTTGTGACCTTTTTACGACAACCTTAGCTATAAGCAGCTTGACATGTCGCCAACGATGTGCTAAGTATAGCATGAAGACCATGTTCTCGACTGGCTAGCAAGACATTGCAACTGCTCCACAGCGTCGAATGGACTTACGGTCGCGATACAAAATCCTCTCTCTCTGTCTATGCGACACGAAAACGGCAGACAGGGAAGGGATGCGAGACGGTGGCCATGTGTAGACGGAGTATGTGGAAAAACAGATAACCTGAAAATAAAAGGCTAGAAAAAAAACAAGAAGAGGAGGAAAGATGGCAGGAAAATATTGTTGACGCACCGGCGGCCACCTTACGACATGTAACTCATTAGCGGGGTGCCATCTGTGTCACCTACAACTATTATAATACATCGTTAGGCATCTTTACTAGCCTCGGCCTTCTCCAGTTTTATCTCTCTTTCTTTCTCCCTCCATCCACATGTCTCTCTTTCTTTTTCCTTCTCACATTCCCCATGCGCGTTCTCCCATTCCATCCTACGTCCATCCCTCTCCTTCCCGCGCCTGCAGTCTATGTCTGTCTCTATGACTTTTCGCCGCTTTCTTTCAACCTATCTCATGTAATGTTTTCTCTATCTCTCCCCCCTCCATATATATCTCTTTTTTCTCCCTCTGCCTCTGTCTTGCGCTTGTTGCAAAACGAACTTGTACCGACCCCCTATGAGGCCAAGAAGTATAGAAGTGAGCACGTTGGATGGCCTTGGTGTCGTTAAGTTTTTGCTGCTGTTAGCAAGCCCGTCCCGCAGCCCTATATGGTGAGGTGTCTGCGGCAAAGCAGTCTCGCTGAAGATGGTCGAGATCTGCTCTTTGGCGATGAGCAACAGACGCCGGGATGGTGGCCGGGATGCTCGTTTAAGCTCGTCGTAGGCGTCTCGGGGAAGTCGGTCGCAAGCAGGAATAGTGAAGGAACTAGAAGTGCAGTGCTGGGAACAGCCGTAGGAGTTGAAGTTGTCGGATTGAGAGTAGTGGCACGGTGGGGCAGATGGAAGGCATACTCGTGTATGTCAGCCTGTAAGCATGCAGGTATGTCTACGCCAACAGGTGCTCTGTATGAGTGTCGAGCTGCATACAGCGAATGTAGCCGGGCGCACGACGTTCAGGCACTCAACCGCTGTCAGGAAGCAACGACCACGACGGCTAATAGGTGTGGTAATAGAAGCCGTAGTAGTAGTAGTAGTAGTAGTAGTAATAGTAGGTTGCTACTACAACTTCTACTTACAGCGGTAGCTGTTAGGCAATCGTTTAAAGCTACACAGCTATATAGATAGGTAAGACCATTTTACGAAGCGTGCCCCGTCGACCCATCCCGACGACCTAGCCCAACGTCTGCGTGAACGCGTGGACTAGGCTGCCCACCCAGGGGCGTCGCGAAGTTCGCGGCTTAGCGGTGCACATATATGGAAAAAGACCTCCCCCCCCCCCCCCCCGTCTCCCCGTCCAGATTCTCTTGCGTGCGACATTTCAGGTTGAAAGCAAAAAAGAGTAAGAAAGAAAGTCAGACAAAAAAGAGAAAGAGAGAGAGAAAGCAGATAAAGCGAATGCGAAGTGCCTGCATGTGTTTGCGGGCGACAACAAGCAAAGCCCCGTATCCACCTTAAGGAGCTAGGTATGCTGCGTCTACTGTTAGACACATTTCTGTTTATCACCTGAAAATTGACCACCCAAAAACTGCCACAGACCGAGCACGCAGAAGGTGATGCGAATTGTACCCTATGTACTGTACTGGTCAAGCTAGTCGCGGTCAAGGTGGTGCTTGATTAGCAACAGCGACAGTTGCCTTATGATAACCTGATGCATGACCCCGGCCTGATGCATCCGACGTTTTTTGCGCTTCCTATTTTAGCATTGTAGGCTTCGTAAGTGCACACACACATATATATATATATATATATATATATATATATATATATATTGTAATGATGTATTAATCACTTACAATACGTTTGCACACTCGACAGTGCTCGCCTATATATATATATATATATATTCGAGTGACGGCGTGGTCTAGGGGACTAGTGCGCTTAGTCATCATTCCAGGGTGTCGCCTGTCCGATTTCTGTTGTTAATCGAATTTTCTTTGAGCGATGCTCATTAAGAATAGATGCTAAATCACAGCGTTAAGAGTCTGTATCGACTAATGCTGCTACAAGGGCTGTTAGGGAAGCCTTAGATATCTGAACATATACGCCTATGCTGCCGCGCTAAGCATCTCTGGTGAAAACAATCGCGCCATGTCGCCTGCTGATTTTCTGCACCAAAACAAATGCATCGTGTCTCGGTATACTCGTATACGATCTCGGCGGAGCGACGGGGGGAGATGTTGGAGCGGTACAACGAAATCGTGCCCGGCCACGCTATTTACATAGGATTTCGTTTTAGATCAGTCGTTTCGCGGTTCCGTGCATCGGCTAAAAGAGGCTTGAAGCTGCAAGCGTGTTTTCAGGAGTAACAGTAGTCTGTCGACAACATCGAGTCGTCGAGGAGATTTGGCCAGCAGCATCAAATACAACTCTCAGTGCGTACGAAGGCAACATCGAGTGCATCAGTGTACTTCACTTTTTTTTTCTGTCGTGGTTGTCCGCAGCGAAGCCGTTCGTTGTTTCTAGTCCTGAGGTTGGACTGAATTTCAATCCTGTACGACTGAAATCAAGGCCCGTTGTTTTCGTCTTACCCTCGAGCTCGAGCTTCAGTAGGACGAATATATAACAGACGAGTTAGGCGACGCGTTATGAAAAACGAACCTAAGCTTGCCGATCGACATGGACTAAAACAAAGACACAGTTACTTACTTAGTAGTCATTTTTTCTCAATGTCATGCAATTATTTACGCTACCACAGTTATGCATCAAAATATTGAATAAATATTTGTCTAAATACCGATAATTACTACGCGTCTATTTAAAGTTCTTCGATACGACTGTTTCTAGTTGCAACGACTAGGTGAATGCGATTGATCACATTATTTGATTGCGACTTATCCTACCTGGCTTCGCTATATGACGCGATCCGACCGTGTTCCGTGTCAGCGAACGCGCCGGAGCCAGGCTTCGTCATTGATCGTGCATTTTGGCTGGGGCGACCGGTAGAATTGACCGTTCGATAAAGGCAAATAGCATATTAAAGCTCAATCAGCATATATACACACACATACATGCATACTCTCTTCGTAACGAACGAACAATGGTCCAACGACTCGTGACGATTTACATTTTAACACGGACACAATTCTTAGGCACACAACAAAATTAGTTAGTTGCCTAAGTCTGACCGAGAACCTGACGGCGCTAAAGATGAACGCCGATGATTGCAATTTAGTCTTGTCGTTCGCCTGCCCCGAGTGCTCGTCTTTGCCAGTTTACTTCCAGCTTCCCTGAGACACCGAAATACCACTAGACAATTGCCACTTTTAGCCGTAGCGGTATCGACTGCAGAACGTAACCCACACATTATTGTATACATCGTTGTACGTCTAGATCTAAATGCGCGAGATACGTAATCGGGTGCAGCGTTGTCCTGAGTGTTCTCCTCCACGTGCAATCATAAGTCGCAAAGTGCGTATTCAGTCAATACCTAGGCGGCTGCTAGGCTAATGTGCCGCCTCCTTGATTGCAGCTTGCACAGATGGCAGTAGTCACACGCGTTCATGTCTTTTCAGGACTTCGTCCTTCCGAGTAACGCCGTTTGGGACTGACTGACCAGCCCTGACCAGCTACCGTGACCGTTCTTCTCCTTTTCTCCCAGCAATGTGGGATACATTCATAGACGCTGCAGCGGGATCCTATCAAAGATGATCGAGAAGTGTGTTCTTATTGTTGCTGCTGCTGCTGCTGCTGCTGCAGTGGTTATGATTGTTGTTGTTATTGTAATGGCTGCTGATGTTAATAGTCTATTGATCGTAGTAAGGAACACGATTAAGCATTGTCTCAACCCTCCGGTTTTTTCGTTGTTGTTAGGGAGCCTGACGGGCTCTGGGAAGCGACAGGTGGAGGCTCACACATGTGGAGGTCGATATGGACCGGAGACCGGTGAAGCGGCCGACATGATGTCCCTAAGTGGGTAACTTTTGCATGCTCGCGCATAAAGGGTCTGGGCAGATAGTGGTAGCTCGGATCAACACATGAAAAGGAAGCTATAATGCAGCTGCGATCAGAAAGCCGTTAGTTACCACGACTAACGCTTAGCAAACTGCACCTCGTCATAGTGGAGCGCCGTTTGAAATGAGCCACGGTGACTGCTCTCTGCAATACCCACACCGCAGTGGAATATATATGTACATATGTGTTGCCTGTCGTCTAACATCCCTGTACAGCCTTTGGTTGCATATTTGTACGACGATTAACCAAATAGATAATTACACCAATTAGTCGTTCCTTTCAAGCTACATTTCGTTAGTTAAGCTTAGATAGTAGATAAAATCGGCGTATATATATACATATATATATATATATATATATATTTTTTTTTTTTTTTTTGAGAGAGAAGAATCTACAAAATGAGGGTCCTGGGATATCTACTTTTCTTACTTTCACGTTCAGTAACTTGCATACGTAGTGTTACGGTCAACATCCACAGAACAACCACAAGAGCATACATTTTACATTATCATTTTGGTAACGTACTGATGTTTTTTTATTCGTAAGCCCGCTGACGTCGAACTCGCATAAGATTCCCTGTTAACAGAGGATGAATATTACCAACCATCTACACCAGTTTAGCAGATGATGATAACTTCGCTTTCACTCCTAAAAAAGACTTTTCCCCTACTTTATTTGGCAAAATGTGCTTTGGGAATAAGCTCTATCACCTTATGTGTATATATATATATATATATATATATATATATATATAAATATGTTTCACTTGTTTTAGATATGCATATAACATTGTTACTTAGGCGCTTCTCAGCCGCTGTTGGTTTCTTGGTAAAGACTAGGCAAGCAGCCGCTTGGTACCTCGTACGCGCTTGAGAGCACCGTTGACAGATGCACGTTGTGTTCGAGCAGACCAGATGATGATATCCATGAACTATGCATCTGGGATGGACGTGACGATTGTCACATGCAAGGCCAGACCGGAAATGAGAGGCACTTAGTATATACAGTTCTGTAAACTCCCGTTGAACCTATTTAGCTATAGGTTACTATAGCTATATTAGCTATATATTTGCTATGGCTATACTTCTTATTCAAAGGCAAAGTTTTTGAATGGTAGTCTCCGCGGCGTCTTTAACCGAAATTGAATTCGTTTTGCAAGCGGTGCACAGCCTGACATGACTATACGATTATTATTATTATTATTATTAAGATTATTATTATTATTATTATTAAGAGCGCGTCTATGTAATAACCCACCGAGCAGTTTGTCAATACATAACCAGTACAGCAAATACAAATTGTTTGACAAAATGTTATTTGTGGCAATTGCCTCGCCGGGTCCTACACTCTAGTAAACTGAATTTTATTTTGTTGGACTGATTCCTATTCAGTCAAACTGAATTTAACTGAATAGGAACCAATCCATCGTTTGTAGGATCAATCTACTAGCGGTATTAGCTCACAGACAGTCTTTATCGGAAGAGCGCGGGATCGGGTAGGGTTCGAGCTACAACTAACCTGAACGACCGCGTCTTTTAATAGTAGTGTTCCTCGAGTATTTGTACCAGCGCGTGCTGTGAGGCAAAGGTTGTGTAAACGTGACTGTTAGAGCCTACAGGCCCCAGGCTGCATATCCACAAGTGTCCACAGCCCACCCGACAAGCTCGATGCCAGATTGCGCAAGATCACGGTACATGGATCGTTGACTAATAGCAAACCGTTCTCTTCTCGGATGAGACCAAGATGTCTCTATACAGTAACGAACAACGGGAAATAATGTACTGGAGACGAGCAAATCGATTTTCATTTTCAGGAGAAAGAAGTTTAGCTGCCAGTGGTACGTTAATAAAATTCTGAGATCTCACGTCGGCTTTTCTACAAGGACTGCCGATAATAACTTCCCCTTCATACACGACACTGCTAGGCTCTACAGTGCAGCATTTTTTCAAAGATTACCTCGCAGAAGCTTGCATTAACCTGATAAAGTGGCCTGCATGTTCTCTCAACTTGAATCCTATCGGACTTTTGTGGAGATGCTAAAACGATAAGTTGGAGCCAGAACTCCAGCCCCAGCAACAATTTCAGAGCTGTGTAAATATTATGTGCGATGAGTGGAACAACATTCTACATAAATCTATTGACGAGTTCATTGGGTCAATGCAAAATCATATACCGGCTGTTACTAGGGTACGCGGGGGAGGGGGGCAACACATAATTAAATTACATGAATGATAGCTTTAAAACAAACACTTCCATGATACATTCGTCAACTAAACATTCTAGACGTAATTTAAAGCTGATTGAATTGCCTTTCGAATGGTGTAGTCACTTTTAATATGACATTACTGTTGTTAGTACACAATTTGCCCAAACTCAAACTTTTGACTTTGAGTAAATTGTGAACGCGCAACCGTAATACTATATATATATATATATATGCTCGTATACACAAGTTCGGACTATCCAAACGATCTGTTGTGCGTTTGATTACCTCATGGTTTGCCACATGAAGCATAAAATAGGCGTCATTCTGACTCAAGAATTTCTGGGTGGTGACACTTAGTTACATTTCTATTCACTCACAAAGGTGATACAACAACGGTGTGGTACAGTAACAAGCGATTTATATAATATACTAATGTCTATCAAATTTGGCGTTTACAAGCAAGAGCTTCAAAGCTCAAAACAAGGTCTTCACAAGCAAAAGCCGCTGCCGCCAAGGAGTAATGCTAGAAAAAAAAGAAAAACGTTATTGAGTAGAGGTGTAGTTCAACGGTTGGACGCCTCAATAAATGCATAAAAATTGGTGAAAATTATCGTAAAATCTAAATATTTATTCTACTTTTAGAAAACAAAAAAATATAATATATATATATATATATATATATATATATATATAAGAATTGCAAAAACTTAGTTAAGTTTCCATGCATGTAATATGGTCGGCGACGTATTGTTCTCTCATTTTTCTCCATGGTACGGAATAGAGCGCCCACGATCGATGCAACTGGTGCCGTACTTTAAGGCTTTGTGCCGCTTCTTGCACATCTACCCCAGCGTAGATTTATTTGTCAAGCTTCAGCACTTGTCGACTTTTTATATCACTCCTTCAAAGCCTTTTCCTAGACCATCATCGGTCTACTACTTTAGCTTTAACGAGCCGTCGAGCCCTTTTGCTCTCCACCGCTAGCTACTTCACGCTACTCCCAATAGGCGAACCTGCGCAAATCTCCGCTGCGAGAATATATCTTTGCTACGTGAACTTTCGCTTGCTGTCATTTTGCGCGTTCGTTTCGAAGCTTCGGAGCCCTCACGTCGTTATCGCATTGACTTCAATTCGCACGGCTCCTGTTCTCGGCGATCGGACAACTCAACTCTCAAGCGTCCACCTCTCAACGCTCTGACTCACTAGTTGTTTGGCTGAACTCAGCGTGCACTGTCTCAACTCCCGTTTATGTACAGCCAGAAAATAAAGAAATGAAAAATTAAAGAGGAAGAAGATAATCAATAAAGATGTAGTGCTTTAATTCTGGTGGATTCTGCCCAATTGTATGAATCGCAAATGATTTTTAATTTAATATAAGAACAGAATGTAAACTAGGTACAATTGTTTATAAGCAACATTTTTGAATGTATTTATTAAATATGCACTTTATTTAGATATGTAAATATGAACATAATATATATAAGACAAGTGGTAAAAACGGTTTATGGGTATTCTCGCTGGAGCTGATAGAGCGACACGGATTCAGTACAGTCGGTGAGGTGATACAGGGGACATGGACTGCTACAATGACGACATTTGCAGTCCTTTCTAGGTTTATGAAACCCAGCCAACCGACATAATCGATGATGAAATTTGTGAACGGTGTAGCGAGTACGACGAGATGAAGACATGGACGGAGAGAGTTCTTCTTGGCTTGGTTAATCATAGCTGATGATAAATGATAAATTCTCCAAAGATAGAGACGTGAATAGTGTCATGGCCGTCTAAATTAACAGCTATGTTGGGCTTCTGATATCCGGTGCCGTGGTAAGCTTTTTCTACAACGCTCAGTTACGTGTTGTGAAAAAAAAATAACTTAGATATGAAAAATTATTCTAAGATAGCAAAAGCCTTCTACTAACTGCACTTGCTCGCCGTGAAACCCCAATCGACGCGGTGCATATCCCTTCAGAAGCGGTTCTTTTTCGTAAGATTTGGACTAAAGTTGTTATAAATAAATGTATAATATGTAAGCCTGCATCTTGCTTACTAATATATATATATATATATATATATATATATATATATATATATATATATATATATTGAGAGAAAGAAAAAGAGCGAGAAAGAGAGTAGTTCGCCACTGGAAATAAAACACAACATTGTTAATTGGGGATCTGTTATCGTGATTTTGTTGCTGCAGGGCGTCGCCGATGCTGATTGATCTCGCATTAGACTTTTTCTTGTATGTGCTGCTCTATCGTCAATACATATGATCCTCCTATAATCTGTAGTACGTCGCGTCTTATATATATATATATATATATATATATATCAATTGTAGAGAAGCACATATAGGAAAACTCGAATGCGAGATCAATCAGCAACAACAAAAAAATCATGATAACATGTGATTAACAGTGACTGATTCAGCTATATATATATATATATATATATATATATATATACGAGAGTTCTTTCAGTCCGGTCACGTGCAAACAAAATTTTGGAGGCCCATTTTCAGCCGAGGTTACCGCTCTCCTGGACACATTATGATGACATACGACGACGGAGTGCCTGACTGACAGCTCAGATTAGCTTAGTAAAGCTCAGTACGGCCACCCACAATGGTTAAAGTTGGGCTTTTGGAGTTGGGCCGAAAGAAGGGCCAGAAGTCAAGCCAGTCTGCTGCCAAGTAACACAACCTCTATCGTTCGGTGAGCGTCGCTGTGGAAGTACAGTCATCATACATGTCACATAGGGCAAGAACAGCCACATAAAACCTGAGTTTGACCTTATGTCGTCGCTGTTCGCTTGACTCGGCAAATAGCGACGTGTGTTTACAAAGGGCAGAAAGAGCGTCCGTCCACTTCGTCAGTTGTGCGCGCGATGGAACTTCGAGACGGCCGCGTGGCAGCGTGAGCAATTATGATTATCTCTGTATGTATGCAAATGATGACAGCGTCGCTTTATACGTCACTCTTCGAGAGGCGAAGCGTAAGAGCTCGTCTGACCAGCTGGCATGAGTTTCCATCCTCACAGGTCTCTCTCTGTTTCGCTTTGTCTCTCTCATACGCACACTCACATACATTTGCAGCTTCTTGTATACGGCGATGTCCCGAGAGAGAAACATTGTGCACGTTGTAGTTCACACAGATGGACGACAATGCGTTCATCTGGAGTGCCAGGGTCGCCGCCAACATCGACATTCACTGGACCAGGAGCGTCGCGTCAAAACAGCAATAGCAAAATCATCATCATCATCTTAACCACCAAGATAACAACAACGTCAACATTATCAACCACGACAACAATATGTACTCACAAAGCTGGCCTCAAAGACGCTTTCCAGCTACAATGACTTTTTTTCGTGCCTCTAAAACTACTATTACTACTACTAGTTACGGATAAGCACTCTTCGGGACGCTCCGTAACATACGACGTATTGGTCGGTTAGTGGCGGCAGCAATGGTCGCTGGGCCGGTAAATGGCCGAATGAAAAAACGCGCTCGATGACCAACGGAATCATTTTTTTTTTATTAGTGAGGTTCGGAAAAAATGCTTTACGCAACCTAACGTAGATGGTAGGCGCATGGGTAGTGTGTGGAGCTCCTTGGTGTTGGTAAGGTGACTTACTGAAAAATCTTACTCCTTACTTTCCCCCCAGGGTTCGGTACTGTTTCCCAGTTCTTCGAGGTGACCGATCGAATCCTGCTGATTACTTCAGCCAGCCGTTCCACAACTGGCCGGCGAGGTTAACCGCGCCTATGGCCCGCACGCTGGCCGCGCTAAAGGCAAACACCTCTAAGCAAACGCCACTACCGCACGAGAGACCGAGAGAGCCGAAACAACACGGGCAAAGAACAAGAAGAACACACAGTACTACCTCTTACTGGAGACTTCTACTACGACGATACTACAGCGTGTCGTCAATCTCACTGATGCAAATGCTAGTTACTGCCGTTAAAGCGGCATGCACGCGAGAGATTGCTTGTTGTTGAGTTTCGTCTTGTTCTCTTCGTCTTCCACTCACCATCATCGACAACATCGTCATCACCGACAACATCGCCATCACCATAACCACCACCACCATGACCGCACAGGTATACAGATACAACACGCACTGGGCTGGCTGCTAACTTTTGTCCCGGCTACTGCGTAATACGCAGCAGCAGCAGCAGTCGTAAGAGCAGGCGGTGACAGGACTTGCTGCAGGACCGCAGGCATCGAGGAGAGCCCCCAGCATACCGCAGCTTTATCCTGCTCACGGCGCGCCGCCGTTGCTAACCCCGAGCCCCCGCTGCCGCCGCACGAGGAGAAGCGGACGCAGCAGCAGCAGCTAGAGCCCGCGTCCGACGCGACCGCAACGATAAGAAACGAACGCGAGCAACAGAGGAACACAGAGGCGGGCTTGCTTGCGAGTAAAAGTCGCTGAGTGTGTACCCTTTTGCTTAAACGCGCACAAAGCTAAGCAATGTGCGTACAACTTTTACGCTGTCTGTCTAGGTCGGCGCCATCGTGGTAACAACTAACTGCACCTTGATGAAACAATGCTATCAGCTTGTATTTTCAAGTCTAGTGCGTCCAGCACAATTGGCGCATCTCACATTCACTTCAGACTCGAAAGCAGATTATACAAATTAGCAGTCAATTAGCAGTCAATACACACCCGCTAGGCACATTGGCCTAGCTAATCTTTTGTAATATGTGTCCCACAAACATAATGTAATATACGAAAAATAAATATATGTATATAAATAAATTAGCAGCTCTAATGTAGATATTTAATATATATAAGACAAAACAAAACATGACTGATTGTGTTTTTTTTCTTTTAACAGTTGCACAACAACAAGAACCACAACAACAGCCACAATCACTACTAGAATGTTACTAAAAAGTAAGGTTTTTGCGCTGACCCTCAGCCAAGATATAACGTCCACGGAACTGCTTTTCGTTTTATTGCTTCATAGACGGACTCCTTTATTTTTTAATTAGACCGACCACACTTGTGGTACGGAAAGTTTATTTGAAGACCAGCGGAAATGTTTTGCACTTTGCTTCGCGGAGAATGCTACTACTACTACTACTACTACTACTGTCACCACCAGTGTTGCTACGAAAACAACAACAGCGATAATAGTAATAGTAAGTACCATACGACGACAACAACAAGAATGTCAGCAGCAATAATAAAATGAACGGACAAAAGGAGCATCGGCAACAAATACAATAAAAACAGCAGCAATTGCGTTTCAACACTAATATACGAGTATCCTGATATATTGTTAAGCCTCTGTCAACCAGACGTTCTTCCGTGCAGAAAAAGCACAATTACCACATTTGTGCAGTATTGACTTAATTAACCTAATTTGACTAAGCAGGTACAGCTTGTCGCTGGCTCCAACTTGCGAAGCAACGTATTAAAACGTGTTTGACTGTAGAATTAAACATTTTTAAGGAGGTTGTTTTTTGTTAACTTTTTTAAAACTGTGTTTGCCCCTGCCTGGATGCTATTCTCCGTAGCCATAATTGATATTTATCAATTTGTGTCACATTCAGGGAAACCTTTACGGGTCTGGCACATAAATAAAATATTTTAGGATTACCAACAAAATACATAAATAATTCTTCCTGCATAATACATATGTATATATATATATATATATATATATATATATATATATATATATATATATATCTATCTATCTAAAAGCTCGTTTTTTTGTGGAGGAGGGTTAAAAGCAGTTATGCACTACCGCTAGGAGTAGGGAATCTTATTTTCCATCTCTAGCTGGGACTCGACCCCAGCGAATGTCACGCCGCTGAGATTTATACTCACTAAAGGCACCTGCCCCTTTAAACTTTACTCTTAATGGCCCTGATTCCATAGAACAGTGCTATGGGTCATCAAGAGAAGTGACGAGTGTCTATCGTATCGTTTGGCTGTGTCCGCTTATGGGTTCCCGTACCTGTCAGGCGCACTTTGTCCCAGACCCTGCGAACCCGTTAGATTTAAAGTTGCACTTTCTTCAGTCGCGTCGGCCTCGAAGAAATTCTGTCTCTCCTTACATCTTTCATGTTTTGTTCTTAGCACCTCCTGTGCTACTTCCGCGTCCACTTCCCATGACTATGTCAAACCCAGAACGTACTTCCAGAATTCTTTTATACCATTTCGCGGGAGTCCTAAGCATCGGAATGGGTTATTCCCTCTCTGGACCACCTCTCGCGAATCTGCCTAATCGCCACGGTTCTGATTTCTTCCTATGCCTGTCACTTGAGGAGTATGTATTGTGCAGTGTCTCCCAGGGCTTCTTTGCAGAAAGGGCAATGTTGTTTTCTATGGGGCCTTCCATATTCAGTGGAGGCCCCGAGGGCAGATAGAGAGAGAGCCCCGTGAGAACCTGTGTCAGAAAAGGTTAGGTCTCCTGGCCTTACTATCCATGCGCGTATGTTTAGCTGCAGTTTGCTTAAGCTCATTCCGAGGGCATAAGAGGAAATGGCGTCCCACTTGGCTTGCTAGCCTTCTATAGTGGCGTTTTTCGTTCATTCTTTGTCGCCTTCTGTGGGTGTGCCAATATTCCACAGGCGCTGTCTCTCGGGCGCCTTGCGGTCACAGGAAATGTCTACAGCGAGCAGCAGAGCTCCGTTTGTGCTAATCGTCCTGTACACTTGTACTACCCTAAAAAGCTGCAATCCGCTGCGTTCTGTGCAGAATCAGCTTTGCTTTCTTTGATTTAAGGGTCGCTCTGGCCCATACGGCAGCCCTGAGAAACGCGATGGACACTGCTACCGCGATCAGTTTTTCGATCAGTTTTTCAGTCCGCAGATAGACGAGTCAACTTTAGGGAGGTAGTGGAAGCCTTGGGAACCCGCTTGGCTAGTGTGCATTCTATTCTGCACGATAATTTTAAAATAAAAAGTTTAGAGCAGAATGGGTGTCACGTTTGCCCAATTAAGGGCAAAAAACGCGCTTGTTTTCGCTTCTCGGTGAAGTTTAGTCAAGATGTTGACAACATAAGAGAATATTATGCTGACCTGTTGGACCGCCTGCAGCAAGAATCATTTTGAAAGCGGCCAGCCTGGCAGAAAAAAGATTGTCCTGTTTCATCAAAGCAATGCTCCTGCACAGACGGCTAATACTAGCAAAACTATCCGAATTAAGGTCAGAACTTTTTCGAACAACCCCCCTTACTCGCCGGACCGGGCGCCCTGTGATCATGTTCTCTTCAGAAAATAGAAGAATAGGCTCGGTGGCAAGCCTTTCTCGAGGAGTATTTCGTATAAACAAATAAACAAATCCAAAAAGGTTTGGAGGGCCCAGCATATGTATATATATATATATATATATATATATATATAATTTTTTTTTGTTACGGGGCCGTCTTCTCTGGATGATGAACTTATTTAAATTCAGTTATTCCTCATTGAGCTTGAAATTTCCATAAATAAACAATTCAATCAATTATAATCCTTCAGGGCTTTTTGCAGAAAAGGCTACTGCCCGTGTCTGTGAATATATATAAGGCTGAGTAGAAAATGCGTCATAGTTGTTTAGAAAAGAACTGGCAAAAATTATGTTCCTTTTTAACCTTCACGCCCAATACCTCAAAATCTTAACCCTACGATCATTCGCACATTCAGCGCATTTAACGACAATCATTTTGGTATCAAATCTATGGCATTGCAAACCGTAATTGCGGAGTAATTACGATTTTTCAGAGGGCATGTCTAGATTGAGCGCATGCATAAATGACCTAGAGTGCTTTATCTGATGGAGTAGGTCACTTATGTATGCACACTCGATCTCGATTACTCTGCAATTACAGTCAATAAAAGTTGGGTTATAACTTTGAGGTATCGGGCGTGAAGGCTAATAAAAAACTTAATTTTTGCGAATTATTTTATAAACGACCGTGTTGCATATTCTGGGCGACATTGTCTGTTTTTCAGAAGAAGCAGAAATTTCACAAACACGAAGATGTGTTTAGTTTTTGTTTAGGAGAACTAGTTGTCTTGCTATAGCACATTTCATGATCCTATGTCGGGCAAAAGCACCCGTGTCACAAATTGTAGTAATTCACAAACTCTCACTCCGAAACAAGATTTCTTAGAGACCATGTTCTATTGGAAAACAAAATATTTGCTTTAACAAGATCTACAGTTCTTATTATCGATTTTCAGAATTTTTCCTAACATCCTTTATATATATATATATATATATATATATATATATATATATATATATATATATATATATGTATATATATATGTATATATATATATATATTTATATGTGCGGTGGGTGCGAGAGTCTATATTGCGTATTTGACATCTAAAGTGACAGCGTGTATGCGAACGCTAAACAAAATCTTCTAAGAGGCTTTCGCTATGATGACACGCACGACATTTCGTTGGTGCCAGTGCGCCAGATGGCGTAGACAGGATGGGCCGAACGTCGCTGTTCGACTTGACTGCAGCCGCTGCGTCTGTTATTGCGGCTGGCGGCGGCTTCGACAGAAGACGTGCTAAAGGAAGCGTCTGGGAAAACAACGGGCAGAAAGAATGGATAGATCAGGCCGCAAAGGAAGCTGGAAAACGACGGCAACATCTGGAACAGACGAATTCGTTCGTTACACCGGCGAGTGTTCCTTGCTCGCACTGTTAATTGGAACCGGACAAGCAGTATTAAATATGTGCAGTGCAGTATTATAGCGGAGACGTGATCATATCGCGAGATGGCGGGCTTAACCGGACGCTTTCAGCTCTCAGCAGAGAATTTGGCAAAACACAAGCTGTACAATCAGAAGGCTCCGTGGGCGTATAGAAATATAGATAGAGGGAGAGAGAGAGAGATAGATACTGAAGCCGAAAAGGAAAAGTATTGCAGACATCGCAAAATTAGACCGAATTTTTAGAATAGAATTAAATCATCCGATTTAAGTGTACACGATCCATAAACTTATTCTGCTTTCTGCGTAAATGAGTAGAAACACGCTTTTTAACCCTTTGCAAAAAGAAATGAAGGGATTTTGTTGTGGTACCCGAATGTTACGCTAATTGTTAGATTAATAATCAAAATTGGGTCGTCTCTAAGTGGCTGGATTTCGTCGAGCCATAGCCCATCTGGTACGCGAGGCCTGCGGAAACGCTAATTTCAAGCCAAATGTATATGCTGTTGTGTGACATTGGTTCCAAAATAATGTCATAGTAGAAATTGAGCTGTTCTAGCTTGTTTTTCATTCATTTACTCATCAGATGATTGGTAGAAAAATTAATAACGACTGTCTCGTGTATGCATGGCTTCTGTCGCGATCGTTGCCGCCGAGGAGTTGTTCTGTTTCGGGCCGTTAATTTATACCTATTGTTTCACGATACCTACATACATAGTCATCCATATGGAAACGGTAGCGCTTCAGGCGTACCTTGGTGTGCCTATGCGAAGTTATCTTGCAAAGCAGTGCAAGATAACTTGGCATAGGCACCATCGAGGCATAAGCATCAATTTTTTACGATGGGTCGCTCAGCGCAGTTTTTATATACGAAGTTCATATTGCGTTCCTCTTAATATGCGTGCTAGTACTCTATAACCTTGTCCTGCATAGTGTTACCGTCCCGTACAAAATCTTCGATAAAAGTGTTCTTGCTGCAGTGTTGCACTGCCAGTGATGGAAAACTTTTGCGAAAGATTTAAAACTTGTTTTCATATATGATCCTTGAACTTTCTCGATTCCGTTCACGTTGTGTCCGAAAAAAATGTACTACCTTCTCTTCTTGTTTATTTAACGTGTAAGATTGTCGATGTTTTAATGGTAGGAAGTGACGCCAAAAGACAGCGAGCGCTTTGCGCACAATGCACCTAACAGGTTCCCGGCTGAACCCGAGTCACCTTCATGGACCACTGTCAGATTAGCCCTTTGGAGTGTTGCCTTTTCTTAGCAATTACGCATCTAAGCCTGGTCAAATCTAAACTTCCGAACTGCTCGACAGTCTACCGCCACTCGGCTTAACTGGCAGCGCGCTAGAGACCGGCTCAGGATCAGTCTGTGTTGAACATGCGTCAAGGATATTTAAATCGTCCGTCGAAGATCGTAGGCACAGTGGCACGTTTGGTCCCCCGACCTGTAGCAAGCCATCGCTGCGCAAATCGGGGGGTTCACACAAGATCACAGCGTCAAACTTGCGTGACTTTGCAAGATCGACCGGACTTTGCCAGCGGCCCTGTAAGCAATCTCCAGCTAGCTACCGAAGAGAAGAGAGGATAGTCCAGAATTAAAAACAACTGTCTTAAAAATAGTTTTTAATTATAGCTAACCACCGAATCTCCAAGCGCGTTCGAAGCCCACACAAAATTAGGTGTGAGATAGGCCACTATGCTAAAGCTCACCGGCAAAATCAGTAACGGCGTAACTGTAGAACTGCTAAATCAAAAAGCACTTATTCCATTCGTCCGCTCACCGTTTCGAGTTCAGCTCAGAAAAGAGGGCGTTTCTTGACCACCTCATGTTCTCTCACCCTCCCTCGGTGTCTCTCTCCCATGCGGCATCATGCCGTGCAATTAAGCGCAGGCTTTTTATTTTCTAAGAGTTTTCACTACGTCTACGCGCCGCTTCGCACTGAGAGTCACGGCAAATCTTTCAGAAGCAGGCGCCGATTACGCAATTTGCAGAAATATTCATTCATTCATGATTTATTCACCATAGAATTGGTAGTTACAGTCACAATACAACAGTGTGGTCTGACATTATGTAATCAACTCTGGCTGTTAGGGAGGTTCCAACAATTTCCTTACATACAAGCATGTGGTACCGCCCAATATCGGACTGTCCACAAAAACTACATACGCATTCTTCAATGGTAAAACAATTTGGCTTTATGCACATAACAGGGTGGTATCCGTGCCATGTCGTTCGGCACACATTTGTGCGATTCCGTTGGCGGCTTCCTTTCCATTTATCAGAACAAAATGCTGGGCCCTCAGTGTAGTTTCCAATGGCCAACTGTATGTTTCTTGACTCTCTGAATGTTCGGTAGTACTCTAATGCTTCTGTGTTGAACGGGACCTTGTTGAGAAACCAAGTCTTCCGTGAGTGTTCTCTCTCCGCACAGTTCTAAGGCTAGTGTGGCAGATGCGTTTTGCTTGCAGAAATATTATCGACGAAATCGATCAGGATAAATCAACAAACTACTGTCGATACAATAGCAACTTCAAGATCAAAGCGCGTTCAAGTGCTTGCCGCGCACAAATTCCCCAGCAAAGTCCCAAAAAGCCAAGTGCTTCGCGACAGCGGTACCGGCTTGCACAAATTATCTCCAAACTATTGCACTGATCTAGTTCACTCTGTAAATCCACTTCT
>QVRM01003769.1:0-121153 GCA_003439945.1 Dermanyssus gallinae | reverse complement strand
CGGCAATGCCCTATGTAGGAATTCCTACCAGAGGCTGACTTCGCCTTCTTGGAGTGTGGATCTGCTCCGGCCTTTGTTTGGTTTTAGCAAGCCAAGCAATTCTCTGTGTCGGAGCTAACAGATCCGTCTGAATCACGGCCGGAATCGCCGCGGAATCATCCACTTGGTTGCTTTCTGCGTCACACTTTGCTGACAGTAGGCATCCACATCACCTCCGACGACGGACGACACCCTCAATAGCCACAAGAAGAATGGCTAGATCGAGTTATCGGGTCGGCTTCATCTGTAAACGTTCTGCTAAAAAGCGTTTATACCCAAAGCAGGAACGCGTACTACAGCTTGTAGATGTTTTTTGCAGGAAGCTCCGGAACTTTAAAGCTCTGAAGCTCACTACTATCAAAATTTTGACCCAGCAAGTCTATGTTACTTTTGCCGATATGACAGATTTAGGTAAAGCTATTACGTGCGTTAGCACACGCAACCCCCACATCATCCATAAGTTGCAGGAAAACGTTATTTTTGTTGTTATTAGCCCCGTCATTTATTCTGCAATTACAATCACCTTCGACAAATGTTGGATAAGTCAAGTAACCTCAGTAACTTCAGCAGAATTAAAATTTAAAGGAAGATAAAATGCGATAATATTAATTCTTCTAGATGAAAGAGTCATACAGTGTTTATCTTTTCATATACATCGTATAGGGAGCAAATAGTCACGCAGATAAACAGAATGTCATAACAGCTAACTGGTCAAACGTTTGCAACTCATCGAAATGCAGTTTCCCAGCTCAAAAGTCTCTACTAGAAAGGCAATGTCCATTTCGCAAAACAAATCATCTGGCATTAGATGCATTGTCCCTTTGTGACCCTCGCAATCATGAAGTAGTATTCATCGAAGTATGATTGCCTCCTCTTTGGCGGCCAGGCAACCCCATAGGTCCGACGCCAACCTACGTGCAACTATTCCATCCACTCGAAGTACTTTGTAATAGGTTTGTTGATTTCTGCGAATATTTTGCATTTTTTCAACTCAACAATACTTTGTGCTGCAATCGTACCTATGTGTGGGCAAAAAGGTGGGCTCCAGATGGATGAGCAATATAAAAGTCTAGATAACACAATTCATTTACACTTTGAGTTCCTTAATGATGAAACAACGGAAAAGGCATGTTTACAAGGTCAAATGTGGATTTGCCTAGATATTGAATATGTGCAGACAGTGTAAGATTGATATTAATACAGATTGGTCGCGTGTGACATTTGTTATAGGCAGTGTTGACCCGTTGAGCTGATAGTCCAGATCGGGAGAGCCACGTTTCACAACGAGACATTTCGCAGCGGAGAGCTCCATGCCATTGTCACTACACGAGGAGTTAATGCCGTCGAAAGCGGATTGCAGCGCAGTCAGCGCTGAGGGAGAACGCAAACACGAATATATTTTAGGCCGTCAGCGTATAAAATGCAGTTAACATTCGATGAAATACAAGAGTTTATGTCTAATATAAGTATCGCGTACAGCTGTAGAGAAGCGCAACTGCCCTGTGGGACGCCAGATGGTGCCAGTTATGGTGTCGAGGAGCTTCCCCTCGTCTCGCTCGGCACTACTGATGTGTAAATAGCGGCAAGCCATTCACGTAATGTCAGTTAATGGACCTGGAGCGTCTTCATCTTGTAAGCAACAGTGTTATGATCGATATTACCCGATTTGCCCGGTCAAAGAACATTTAAATATTGTCCTTCTTGACATTTATGTACAAGGCCCAGTCGTTTGTCATTTCGTAGAACGTCAAGGCACAAATCCGTACTGAAGTGTGTCAGATTTATGGAACATTGAGACACAGGGCGATAGTCACCACATCATTGCACCACATCTGCCTCATCATTTTGGAATAGTTTTTTGACGACATTTTGACACTTGTTGTGGTCTATGTCGGCAATTCCTTCGCAAATACGGTATTTCAGCTCAGAATTGATTCGGGGCATCCCTGTATGCGCTGCCCTTTACAAACCCCATAGAAAGAGATCTAAATGCGGGAATCTTAGCGGCCAGGCAATGACTCCTATTGAGGAGATAACGCGGCCCGAAAATTTTGTGCAGACCAGCTCGATCGCTGTGTGACTTGTAGATCCATCTTGTTGAAACCACATTAAGGGCCGATAACATCACCGTCCCGAAATCCCAATCAAATATTGACTATCTATGGATAATGCTCCTGTTCGAAAATCAATCTTGGATTGTCGGAGCCCCAAATGCAAAGGTTTTCCGTATACACATATCCATAAATGTAAACATTGGCCTAATGTAAATGAACATTTTGTTGTAAAAGGCATCGTCTTGCTTGTTGTGGCACTCCACAATCTTAACGAAGTTGTAGCAATCTTAAGGGTCAGCGTGTTTTAGCTGTTAAGTCGTCCTATAAGGGTGCAAATCCAATTTTTATTTTATAGTTCCTCGCAACCTTAACCTTGAATGACCTAATTCCTAAGCACGGCGGCGGATTGAAGTCGTCCGGTTCTCCTTTATACTCTCTATTCTCATTTATTCTAACGGCCAAAGGTGGTTCAAGTCGTTTTTTGTTCTCAACAGAAGCTGCAGCCTCGAATTTCTCAATGAAAATCTTTACCGCCCTGGGGAATTAAAACACCACATGCCCACCCTATGCGTTACTCTCGTTAAGGACCTCCGTAACTATAAGAACTTTAAAGGTTCAGCTAAAAAATGGCACATTTTTTACTTATAGGGGAGATGCCGTCAGGTGTATGACTGCTTTTGGGTACCAGGCACAAGTGTAACGGTTAGCGTCGCAGTATTCGTTGACTCGTTTCGTGTGAAAGAGACTATCACGGGAATTCGATGCATAGAAGTAGCAGAGGCGAAATGTGTTATGCTGAGTGAGTAGATCGACCGCGATGTATAATAGATCAGGTGATACGGGTACAACATTAGGCGAGCTGAGGCAAGAACTACACACTCCTTCGCCCCTCGAGACACGATCCAGCCGGAAGAATCGGAAAGTGTTGTTGAAAGAGAGAGAAAGCTCGGCGTCCGTTATGGATTCGTTGAATCAGGTTTCACACAGAAACATAACATTGTTGGATACATTACAAAAGGGCATATACTCAATAACACCTTATTTTGCCGTTAAAAGTTCAGAATACACTTCAGATTAATACAGTTTAAACGTCTACTATTTGTTCGGAGGTTGCCTACAAAAGTGATTGCATAAGTTGCACGCACCACAATCACGACCAGTAACGCATCAACGCGTATGAGCTAATAAATACTTCTGTCATCTCGTAAATATCTAGAGTGTAGAAACGCTGAGTAGAATACCTCAAGCGATTATGCACTTACAACTGTGGCCCTGTCAGAAAGGAAATCACATGAAAATAATGTATTTTGCAGTGAATTCGCAGAGAACTAGATTATCGGTAAAAGTTGTATGACACAAAGGCAATAAGTTTGACCTGTCTAGCAAGATCGGTAATGAACATATATATGCATTTATATGCATATACGTATATAAACTCTGCCGCGCCAATAACTCGTTGTAAACTCAAAGTTTTGTTCAGCATACTGCTGTAGGCATTACGCATTTTAACCCAATGGAAAAAAGCATTTTGCGGAGGTAGAGAAGTAAAACTCCGTTGTCTGTTTTAATTAAACAACTTTTATTTCCTTATATGTTATTACGAGTAAGTTTAGACAGAATTCTTAATTTTACCAAAGTAAGTTGAGTATCAACGTGTTAAAGCGAAACTCAGGCGGTTTAGACACAGTCAATCAGTTTTATTGACGTGCCCAACAAGTTGGCAATCTGTCACCTTTCATTTAAAATATACATAATATACGAGTGTTTGTACTGATCAAAAGTGTGTACGCGATAAAGCAATAAATTAAGGCAAAACTCAAGCGGGGTAGACACAGAAAAGGAGTTTATGCTCAGGCCGGTCATAATATAAATTGACACGCACTATGACTGGTTAACAACTCTAGGTATTTGATTAAACAAGGACGCTCAGCCTCGATTTTGCATGACACTGATGATTTAAGTTCACGGCTGTAACACGTTTATTTAAATTCCCGTCAGTGGTAACGTTTTTGCAGCCCCCGAGCTCACATTAGACAAGTCTAAGAAGCTTGACAAAATCAAAATTATGTTTAAAAAAATGCTTTTGGGGTGTCTAAAATCGCCCCATCTTCTTTGTTTGTACTATTTATGCCATTCATGTAAACAAATCCTCACCTCAACAACCCACAGGACGTATGATGCCACAACAGGCAACACAGCAGTTAATTATACGGAGGAACCCGCTTTTGTTAGCAACAGGCGTAAGGACGGCCTGTAGAGAAACAGAGCAGTGCTACACAACCTAGCGTTAGGCCCGGGTACCGCCACGAATGTAGATCAGAATGCTATGGTGAAATCGATACCAATCGACGCCACGAAACGAAGTGTATACAATTGAACAATAACTGTCACAATAACTTCGCAGTTTGCCCATTGGTCAGAACAATTCTTGTATTCGCAAAGACCAAAGCGTCGCTAAAGAATTTCCTTGACAATTTTATAACGCTATGCGATTGGTGTTCTTGTTGTCATCATCGCTGGTGTTGTTTAACGTATAATTTATATATATATATATATATATATATATAACACTCCTTCCTCCAGCCATGTACCTGGTGCATTGCTGGTATAATACGGCAATACCTGACGAAAGCAAGAAATCTATAACAGAGAATGCAGGTATCTCAAAGTATCGCTTTTCCGTGTGAAGTAACGACGAGATGTGGCTGACTTCACGGTGTGCGCCAACCGCGACCTGCAAAACCTGTAATGCTGGTCAGCGCCGTCCGCATTGTTTCATTGTCCGGTAACACAACGATCTGAGAACACATGAGGTCTACCACTTCCCTGCCCCACCCCACACATACGTGTAAAGGCTAGGCGCGTGGATGAAGACATAGTAGGGCAAGTTGCTGGTAAACGAGCTGAAACAGTCTGTTCTATGTGGGGTGAGGTGGGAAGCGTCGACACGAGATGCATTGTGGCCCTACGACACCCCTCAGTTCCGACTTGTCTTGCTTTTCGGCCTGCGACGCGTGGCCCGTAATGCCTGGCCGCACGAAACGCAATGTTCGATCTGGCGATGGCTGCCGTGTCGCTTTTCGAAGCAATAACGCAACGTGAAGACACCCCTCATCCAAACCAAAGAACTGTGCCACAAATTGAAGTACAGCCTCGGGCATATATATATATATATATATATATATATTCGAGGTGCAGACTGTTCGCTAGCCTCAGGACTCGTTGAATGACTCAACGACAGCGCGCTGGCTACAGTAAAGGCGTTGCTGAATCTCAGTCTATCCGCTAGTGCACGCCAACAAGCTCTACTTCTTGTTCTTTGGGGTGGCCTAGGGTTACCTAATGCGACTGTCCTATTAGAAATAGCTCTGCCAGCTCGCCCCCACAGGTCTTTGCAACAGTCTAGAACGCTCCTCGATTCTGTCGCTCTAACAGATTTAGAAGCTTGATTGGAAACAAACCGCCGCAGAGCAGTTGCCCTGTGCAGCCACGAGCCCGTCAAAGCGGGACACCACAGAGAACTTCAGCAACTTTAGATGAGCAAAAGGTCGAAAACCTCATTGCGGGATGCGCTACGGACGCCAATAGGGCCAGGCTGCGCGCCCTCTCCTCCATTGAAGCGGGTGCACGGCTTTACGCCATACTCTGTGCCCGGATAGGGACCCTGTTAGATGACGAGTCGATAAGGATCGCGGTCGGACTTCGTTTAAGGACAGACCTTGTGTGCATTCATACCTGCGTCTGCAGAGACGTCGTTCGGCCAGACGGAAGCTACGGGCTGTTCTGTATCGTCAGCCTTGGTCAGACGTAGCTGTGATTAAAACCAAAGTTCCGATGAGCAACGTTGTGTCAGCAACTGAACACGTAATCTTAACACTCACTGGCAATCACTTCCCATCGGATATCAGCTTGGGTCTGAAGAAGCATGGGGTTGTGGTATACTGCGACACAATGCAGTGTCTTAGATGCTACAGCATGAATCACTTTGCCGCACACTGCAAGGTTCCAAAGCCAAAATGTAGAGGGTGTGGCTTGCTGGAACACTTTAGGAAAGATTGCAAGGCTCGACCAAATGTTACCTATGCAAGGGAAAGCATTAAACCACGCGAGGTTCGTTCAAGACAAGAGATCGCTTAAAATCTTGCAATGTAACTATGAAGGCATTAAATTAAATTACCTACTTCCTCCTTTAGCTGAGCAATGTAACGTGTTGGTCCTTAATAAGACATGCGCCACCAAGCCCACGGTCGTCCCCAGTTGGTGTATAACCGAAAGTCTTAGTGCAAACAGAGGAACCGGGTAGAACAAGTAGAGGGGTTGCAGTGTTGTTTAACACCAAGCTCTCTGGTGCAAAAATATTCTACCAAAAAGATAAGCGTAATCCTGACAGGAACCGCCGTCAACGTGATTGCAATATACTCTGGTTCTTTAAAAGAGATTTTAACACTACTGAAGAAATTAATACTTTGCCTCGACATGGTGGACTTACACAAAATGACTGTTTTATGTGGTGATCTCAACTGTCGGCTTGGCAAACCAAGATGTTTAAGACCGGTGTCACTACTCAACGCCTTGGCATCTCGCAGTATGTGGGGTTATCCACAGCTGAAGATTCGACCTTCGTCGCGCCTCAGGGACAATCTACGATTGACATATTCGCCACGAATGCTAACCTATGTAATGTCAGATACAGGGGTGTGCAGGAGAAAACTTTGCCGTTTGCTGCGAGATGGCTACCCGTTGCAATGGAAATATCAATTGAACCGCAATTTACGTATTGCGGGCGGCCTCGTATAAGTTTCAATCTTAATCTAAATGTTACTTGAAGAAGCATATTCCCAGTGCCAGATGGCAGCACTGGTAGCGCTCGGCCAAAGCAAATTAACAGAAAGTACGCACCATGGTTCCACCAGGAGTGCGCTTCTTGCAAACACTATATGAATCACGCATACATTTTAGCAAAAACCTGCCCGGAGATTACGTTTTTTTATATTAGATCTAGTCGCGACTACAACAGAGTTGTAAAGAACGCCATAAAATAATATGGAAACCAAAACAATGCAAGCTGCTTTTAGAGGCGTAACAACAACTTCATAAGTGGCGGCATACAGACGGGCGCGTTACTGCGTGTCCTATCTCGCATGATATATGAAATGCTCATTGCCGTCGAATGTTTGCCAGTGCCATAACCGTTCTGAACTGTGCTCCTGTGGAAATATCAGTGTGGGACGAGCGCGTCACTGAAGCCCGTCGAGCCCATGTGGCGGCATTTTAGTGATTCCGCAGTTATTGACTCAATAATAAAGGCACTGTCAGGGAAGGCCCCACGGCCCGCTTTGGTCACAAATGAGTATCTCAGACAAGATCTTAGACACTTTGCGGCTTGTCTCACTATAATTTTTGACGAGGTGATAAAAACGGCCCAATTATCCTTGAAATGAGAAAAAAGCAACCTCTTTAGGATTATTCCAAAAGAAAAATGGGATCCGTTGGCTCCATCGTCTTACCGAGGTACCGCAAAGAAGAGCGCATTCTGCAAACTCCTATGCTAGCCCTTCGATTAGAACATTTCTTTGAGGTTAAGAGAAAACTGACAAAGCAATAACATGGCTTCAGAAGGGGCCAGCCAAGCATGTGCTGTACTTCTATATTATATACAACGGGCACATTGAACTTGAGAGCCTTATCTGCTTGCTATGTTCGTAGACTTCATTGCGGCCTTTGATACGGCCACACAATCGATTATAGTTGACAAACTGGCTTTTTGCAGGGTTTTGTTGAATATATTGGAACTTAATGAAGGAACTTGACAGGGAAGACAAGTTATCATAGATGATGGAGCCGCTAAACACATGGCGATTTTACAGGCCACTGGTGTTATCCAGGGTGATAATATTAGCCCCCTGCTGTTTTAGGTGCTCGTGCGCAACCTTCCTGAAGCGATACAGAGTCGCCAGTCGCAGGTGGACGCCCTTATGTATGCAGATGATTTGGTGCTATACTCTCGCAGCCAGTTTCAGCAGAGACCGCGATATGACGGACGTACTCCGAAGAGGGCTTGGCATTTAGGGGCAGTGGGTCAGGTCAAGGTTTTATGTAAGGGGTAATTTGAAGGGTTCCCAGAGAAACTTGCCGAGAGCGTGCACGACCAAGGGAGCAAGGGGCTAGTTATCATCGGGAACTTCAATGCCGCCAGCAGGGCATGAGGGAACCGGCATATATCTGTCTGGGCACTTGTTTTTCAAGAATGAATAGCCGAGAGAAGCCTAGAGATACGTAGGCTTGACATGGAAAGCCTGAGAGTTGAATTAGACGAGGGCTGTGGCCGGCTTACGGAGAGCTAAGTGGACAAGCTCGCTGCCATGCTCATTGCGGCATGCGAGAATGCAGAACCGTGCAAAAGCCGGATCATCTGCCGGATGGGACCTCGGCACATGTAAACATGTGGTGATAAATGTCCAGGAGATCGCCTTACGTCTGGCAGGGATTATGCCAATTATTAAAGGACTACCAGTGGGCAACAGATATTTCTGGATCTTGCCAGGGCCAGGAATGCCACTGTCGCGGCCCGGTAGGAGGAATGGGTACAGATTACACTCAGGGTGAGCAGGGGAAGCTGAACCAAGAGTCTGATATCGGACGTCACGGACGTCACAGCGGGGCCACCTCTCACACGGCTTCGAAGAAATGCCAAGTATCACCAAACCTGGAAGGGTGAAGAGGAATCCGGACTTAGAGGGTTTGTGAGTTCGAAAGTAGTTGCGCATGTACATTGTGCACGCCATGGGACCTTGAAGGCCATGCTCGTTGTGACGCTGAAAGGCAAAGGAGATCTAGGAAATCCTAGCTCCCGAATCCAATGAAGAAAGAATACAGCAGAATAAACTTTTGCTGCAAAACCACCATCAATTTATTTTTAAAAACTCTCTTCTCGATTTTACTTTTTCTGGCCACTCTTCTTGCTATTTAGGCCGCTCGACTTTGTGTGGCGGTTTGTTCACCTCGGAGACGGTTTCTGCAAATCGTTTTACTATAATCCAGGGTTTATGATATTTGAGGAGCGCCTCTATAAGGGCTTGGCATATCAGGGGGTTCCCAAATCGTAGGTTCCGGGACAGTAGCTCTCGCTCAGTGTCGAAAACGGCGCAGCGTTCATAGCAGTGTCCTACATCGTCAGGCTCCCCTGAGGTGCACCTGCGGCATACAGGGGAGTCAGTTGTACCAGTGCGGTGTAGGTATTACTGAAAGCAGCCACCGTGACCTGTTAGCAGTTGCGCGAGTGAGTAGGTAAGCGAGCCGTGTTTGAGGTTGTACCATTGTTTGAGGTCAGGGAGTATTTAATTTGTTAATAATAATAATCCAGGATGGCCCGGCTGGATTGCTTCCTATTGTTGGCTCCATTTGTTTAAAGTGGGTGTTCTAATTAATGTTTCTGGATGTCCCAGGACTATTTGGAAAGCGATATAAGGAATTGTAAAGCTCGTTAAAGCAAATATTTTTTTCCAATGGAACCTGGTCTCTGAGAAGTCCTGTTTCGGAGTGAAATTACTACAGTGTCACACTGGTAATGTTGCCCGACATAGGAGCACAAAATATGCAATTGCGAGACAACTAGTCGTGTTTGTGAGAAATTCTGTTTCATCTGAAGAACATATAACGCCGGTCAGAAGATGCAACATGGTCGTTTAAAAGAGAATTCGCAAAAGTGATGTTCCTTTATGAGCATTCACACCAGATACATTAAAGTCATAACCCTACGACCGTTGTGGCTGTGGCGCGACAGGTGGCGCGACAGACGCGCCCAAAAATCTTAATTACTCCGCAACCACGGCTTGCATTGCCATATGTTTGGCACCAAAATGATCGTCATTATCGCGCATTTGCGCATCTGAAGGTGTTAGTTTTAAGGGCAGCGAATGTTCGTAAGGTTATTATTTTTAAGTATATGGTGTGAACGCTAATAAAATAACTTCCATTTTACGACTTCTCCTCTAAAACGGCCATGCTTTAACGAACTCCACAATTATTTTTATGCTTTTCTTTTTGTTTCCTGTCTTTCGGAATCATAAATTAAGAACGTCAATTGAGTAGATCCTTTGAATTTTTCTTTAGTTTCTGTATAGGCTTAAAATGCTGCCCCCTCAATGTTTCATCATGGAACAGGAAAAGTCACAAAAAGCCAGATCCGGTGACTATGAGGGTTGCTGAAATGTAGAAATTGAAGGTTTGTCGATCTGATATATATACGCTTGCGAAATTGTGTTCCTAAAGGATGCAGCGACCACTTCGTCTAGAATAAGGCTAGACTTCATCAAAGGTTATAGCCCTGTTCTTAACTGTTTAATCAACTTTTTTTGTAATAATCAGGGATAGTGGTATCAGATAATCGCACGGCCGAATAGTAGGCTTAAATCGAACTGTGACTAAGTAAACAACCTGCGGCACTTACATCGGTGGACACCTTCCGTGAACGGGGTCTAGTGGTACCACTTAAGCTTTTGTTTGAGTTGGATATAAATCTATTATTACGATTCAGTAATATTAGATTTTTGTCTAGTATGGCCCTGAAGCATAAATCGTTGCACTACTTCTCTCACCGGAAACGTAAAGAAAATAAATAATTATGAGAACAACATTATACATGAAGTGTACGTTATATTACATTTGAGTGAAATCAACAGAATTGAATTAAATAACTATAATATTTTCGGATTGTCTTGCGGTAAAAAACACAGTTTTAGAAGAGTTTTTATATGTATTTTTTCTCTACGAGCTTCTTCAAGATGATTAGGCTTGTCGAACGGTATTATACATCTTGTGAATCCACCAATATCCGCTCCAACAGTTAATGAGGTGCGTAGTGTAGCAAATGCTAAGGTGCGCTGAATGCTCTCTGAAATGAAAAAAATAATAAAATAAAATGTTAGACATTTGACGAGACAGGCAAATACTGAGAGGATTAGCGGGAGCTCGGGCTGAGCGGAGTGACGTTTCATTTGCATATTACAGATCGTCTCCGAGTTTGAGATGTTATTTCTATGCTGTTTCGTAGGTTTTGTATTTTATTCAGTGTATGGGTATATGTAGAGCCAACACTACTATGGCCCACAACTCGCTTCACTTTTGTTTATGTCGGATTTCTTAAGGTGACCATCCATTTTTGGTGCATTGGCCTTCACTAACCTGTTCGCTTTTGAGTCCACGGGTCAGAAAGCAAGCGAAATGTTGCAAAGGATATGACGACTTGTGTGAAACAAACAAATGGACGAACGAGCAAACGAAAAATTACGTTCAACGTATGTGATGATTGCCGTAAATACTGTGACGTAGGATTAATTACATAGAGAAAATAACAAGCGGCCAGTAGGCCGTGCAGTAGTGCTCCCTAGATAAACATCGGCGGCGAGCTGAGAGCCAAAGAGTCTCTGCTCAAGCGTCAAACATTTAACCATATACCCAAATAAAGTAATAAAAAAATATATCATCAAACCCAAAACAGCATACAACGTCAAACAATCCAAAACCTTTTGTTCAATGGCTAACCTCCTAAAAATGCCTTCTTCGCAGATTAGCACTCGATTCAATTTCAACAGAAGCCTGCAACAGAATGTCTATATTTTCTGTTATTAAAAGAACCCTTTATTTCCCAGATCGAGTGATCAACTCAAAATCATTTGAACCTATAATGTGTATTCATAGTAATCAAGAGCCGGGAGATACATGCTAGTGACATGAGCAAAGGAACAAAATAAACAAGAAAAGGCTGGCACTTGAGGGCCAAGGAAAAGTATACTCAACTGCGCCATGTTTGTGCACCAGTAGGCAATTATTGAAACTTCTCTGCGCTTAGAATAATTCGTATCGTGTTTCGGAGGATGATATATATATATATATATATATATATATATATATATATATATATAATTCTTTCAAATAGTATACTTTTCATTAACTTAACACCACAATTGCCCACGTGTTGCTAATGATAATGAACATGTTTATGCAAGATGACTTATACAGAACGCTTTGAATAAGTTAATTTTTGAATTGTTATTTTTTAATATTTACCTTTTTTTAATCAATGTTCTTAATCAAAAGTTGTTAATAATATTATCGTCAAAAACAGACAATATCAAAAAAAAATATTTATATATATATATATATATATATATATATATATTTATATATATACAATTGCAAATAATAATATATATATATATATATATATATATATATATATATATATATATATATTCAGTGCCTATTTAGTGAAATAAATCACTATTCTTATTATTGAAGAAAACCGCGGTGCGTTATTCTGTGATTTTCCGTGGAGTCAATACTTGTTCAAATATATGTTCGATATAGTTATTCTGATAGTATGTACGTAGTTCGGACCTGCTTCAAATATATAGCGGCACCGCGAGCTTGTTTTCTGTAGCATTGGAACAAGGCCATAGCACATTTCCTGAATTCACACATTTTTTAAAATTAACTTATTTAAAACAGCTGTCGTACAAACCCACATTTCAACTGTCGATACACTCGAATTGACTCACTTGTCACATTTTATTTTCCGCTGTATTTTCTATTCGTTCTAGCGCATTTGTATTTATTTTCAATTCGTTTTTAGGAGTCTTCCTCTGATCGTTCGAGCACCACTATGCATCGTGCTGCTCCAGCGCGGCTAGTTTAAACATTCCCGCCACAACGTCAACCGCCTGACTAACGTTGTTTACATATGGCAGGTCGGTCGTGTGAGTGCCCGGGACAGGTGCTGCGTGTTGTTGTTTTGGTTATTTGTCGTCCGCCACAGCAACAACTACGACGACACCAATACCATCAGCATTAACAACAACAACAACACCAACGTGAGCAAATCGATATCGAAAGCCAACCCAAACACAAACGACGACGACACCAACAACAACAACAACAACGATAACAGGAACAACAAAAACGTGACGAAAGCGACGTCGAAGGCCAACCCAAACACAGCAGACGACGACAACAACAATAACAAACAACGACGACGACAACATCAACAACAACAACGGCAATAACGACGACGACGACAACAACAACGACAACAAACAACGATGAGCAAAACAAAACAAACAACTGAGCGGCGTGCAGACGATGCGACCTACGACCCGCAGGCGCCGCAGCTGGCGTTCGTTCTTCCCCAGTAGTAATTGTAGTAGTAATTTTTAGTAGTACTGGTTGGATGGTGGAGAGAAGGAGATACTCTACTGGGCGCAGTAGTAGTGGTAGTCGTTTTATGTTCGTTAACTGGCTGGATAAATAACTAAGCGGCTGGCTGGTTGGCTGGTTGGCTGGTCGGTGGTGGTGGTGGTGATATGGTGTGCGCTATGTTCCGATCCGATTCTGAGCAGGCCTGACCGACAGCCGCGCTGCTGCTGCTGCTGGAAGTGTCGAATATTATTCTAATTCTAATAACAAACTGATTAGCAGCAGTAAGAGAAGTTGTCGTTGTTGCCCGTGTTATTGTTATTGTTGTTGCGGCTGCCCGGGGTGGTGTTATTGTGGCCAGTGTTGTTGTTGTTGTTGCTAGTGATGCTTGTGCTGTTGTCGTGTTATGTTGTCGTCGTACGTGTCGTCGTCGTCGTTGTTGTTGTTGTCAGTATCGTGCTTGATGTAGCCAACTAGCGCTGCAAGAAGGAGAAGGACAACAAAAAAACAAGGAGGAGAAAAAGAAGGCAAAAAGTGTCGCCAAAGTGCCAGAACCAACCAGTCAGCCAGGAAGGAAGGAGGAAAGGAATTGAAACAAGTAAGGACGAGTTCGAACGAACAACAGCAGCTACGGCACTGTTGCTGTAGCTGGTTCCACCTCTGCTCTGCCGTCAACAGCAGAAGTGTCCTTTCTGGCCGAGGCTGGTCGGCGCGGCCCCTCCGTCGCATCATCAACAACAACCGATTTGGCCTGAAATCAACGGCAACGAAGGCATCTAGAAGTGTTAGAACAACCACACAACTTTAGTGCAGCGGGGCAGGTAAACTCAGCTACCTACGGCGGCTGCCAGCAGCAGAAACAGCAACAACAAACAGCAACAACAACAGAGAAACAGAGGCGCATTCCGAGGGGAACGAAAGTTCCGCGCTCATGGAGGCCCCGCGAATTGGCGCTGCTCTTCATCATCATCGTCGTCGGCGCCGTCGTCAGCAACATTGCAGCAGTGGTGTTAGTGGTTGCTGTCGTCGTAATTGTTGTTGTCGTTGTCATTGTTGTTGTTGTGCTGGAAGCCGCGGACAGCAACAGCATCAGCATCAACAACAACAGCGGCAACAGCAGGAAGGCATTGCGCTTAGGCGCACGTCCTGCTAGGTGTCCTGCTGCACTACCAGTTGCAGCTGCAGCAACAACATCAACATACGCTGTAGAAGTCTCTCTACGACAGCAGAATCGTCGGTAGTGGTGGTGGTGGTGAAGGCGCCGAGGTGCAACGAGCCAACGAAACGAAGCCAAGGCGACGGCGACGAATCGGCCAGAATCGCTGCTCGTTATTTCATTCGCTGGCTGCAGCGATATTTGTTCGAACACGGTGGGCGACCGGTGCAGCGAGGTGCGCACCGGTGACCGGGCGCGGTGACCCATAATAATAAGTACTAATACTAATAATAGTATCCACTACCGTCATGATCACCACTCGTTCCCCGCAACCGTGCGTGTAGACCTATACCTACCTATCCATCTATATATATATATATATATATATATATATATATTTATCTGGTGTGATTGTCTCGTCTCGTCGAGGTGATGTTTGGTGCATTGGTGGTTGGTGGTCGTGATCGTGGCTGGTGCTGGAGGTTGTCGTCTGTCTTTTCGTGAGCTCACCAAGCTTCAGCCTTGTTCGGCGACAGCAGTAACGGCGCGCTCCTTTCGGCGGCTATTCGGGGACGAAACACTACTGGAATTGTCTTCAGTCGCCACTGTAGCAGCAGTAGCAGGTGTTGTTGTTGTTATTGGTACTTTTGTTGGGGTTCTTGTTGTTGTTGCTGCTGTTGTTGTTGATAGCAATCCCTCTTGTTAACGATTGTTGCTGCTACACGTCCATGTAGTCTTCTGTTCTTAACAAGCAAGTGTTTGCGGTCGTATAAAGAGTATACGGTGTTGTAGTGTTGTTCCTCGTACAAGACGCACATTTACCATCGACTCCCCACTCCACTCCCCAGCTTCCCATTGGTACGGGAAAAGGGGAGAGACAGAGAAAGAGGGAAAGGCAGGAAGAGCCGTAACGGGAACAGACCTGAACGACAAAACTTTGCCTAAGGGTCGTCGACACCGACACGAACACCAGCAAACAACTCGGAACTCGAATGAAGAGCGCCAAACAGGCAATGCACTGCTAACTGTCTGCGTTAGCAACAACTAACAACTTTAATCACGGCTGCAGCTCTAGCAACAATATCATCATCATCATCATCAATATTGCTATCATCGACAACGACAACAACAACACCAATAACAACGACCAGAACAACAACAACACAACAACAATAGCAACGCTGCCGTCTCCATCGTATGAATATTAACGAACAGCTGTTTGTTGGTGGTGATTCGGTGGTCGACGAGGAAACAAAATACAAGAAAAGAAGAAAGAGAACACAAGATAAGAGCCAGACAGAGACGTAGAAGAAGAAGAAGAAAAAGAAAAAGAAGATCAAAGGAAGCCGTTTAACCAACCAACCAAGTCAGTTGATAGTGATGGATTGCGATGGTGATGCTATCGTTGATTCACATCGGTGAAGGGGCTGCGACGAGTTCGAATGAGGCGGTCAGTACGACCTTAGTTAGACACGCGGTTCGCGCCGCCCACATTCTACCAGTCCCTAGTCACCAACTTACCTACTCTGCAGTGCGGGTCAGACGACAGATTATCCGGCGATCATCAGAAGCATCGCTCCTCCGACTTCGGTCTCTTCTTGTGGTTTTCCGACCTCATCAGCCTCATCATAATCGACATCATAATCGTCGTCATCACATTCTGACAGACATTGCGACGACGAACAACATTGACGGAACGGCCGCCGCCGGGGTCGGCCACACGCGGCGCGACCATACCGAAGTTCTTCTGCTTCTTCTGGAAGAACCCCACATTGTGTGTTCGAGGGGAGAGAGAGAGAGAGAGAGAGAGATAGCGAAGGCGAGAGAGAAGACGAGAGAAGGGATATAGAGCAATCTTGAGAGAGGGCTGATAAGGAGAATCTCGACAGAAGGCGGAGCATAAAAAGAAATCCCCCTCTGTTTTGTTTACTACTAAAAGAGAGACAGAGGTTGTTGCTCCACGACCGGCATCTCGACTTCGCGCGCCTACTGAGCTCTCGACCATCTCCCTGTTTCGTGGTCTTTGTTGAGTAGGTTCGATCAGTCGGTCGCTCGGTTGGTTGGTTGGCCGGTTGTTGTTTTCCGATCCCTGTGTGTGTGTCTATCTCTCTCTATGACACCTACTGGCGAGTTGTGTTAATGCTGCAGCTGACGGCAGCTGGCGTGCGCGTTTATATGTGACGACGTTCGATCTCTGTGTGACGACCTCCGATCTCTGTGTGTCGACGTTCGAATTCTGTGTGTCGACGTTCGAATTTCTGCTGCTGCTGCTCCTGCTGCTACGGCTGTTGGTGGTAGCTGGTGGCGTTAACCACACGAAGAAGAAACAATGAAGGAAAAGCCAAACTCGACGAGGACCTACGACGAAGATGGATTCCGTCGCCGGGCCGCCTGCCTCTGCGTACGCGACGGAGCCGAGACAGAGGTACGTACCAACGATTCGATGAAACCGTGGTATAATACCATGCACGATATAGTACATAGGCGACGCTGCTGCTGCGGCGATCGATCAATCCCGACGTTTAACAGCTAGGTCGGTTAAAGATGATCTGTTGTCATTGTATCATTTAAATATTTATCACACGCACGTTTTGTTAGGGTACATCTTATCTATTTTTGTCTCAAATCTATTGTTGTCATTGTTGTTGTTGTACCTGTTGCTGTCATGTTGTACTTGTTGTTGTTGTACTTGTTGCTACCATTGTTGTTGTTGTACTTGTTGCTGCCATTGTTGTTGTATTTGTTGCTGTTGTTGTACTTATGGCTGTCATTGTTGTTGTTGTTATTTGGCGTGTATGTTCTACGATTACGACAGGGCGGACGTGCAGGGTGTAGGTATTGAACATTCCATCAGTAGTGTATCGGTTCATTGGCGACCGACCGGGAGATCAACTGTTTTCATTTGACCTATTGGTTCTGTTTACTGTCTAGGCCGTTAAGGCGCCCCTTCCCCCTCTCCGCGCCTGTTTGACAGAGTCGCGCTTACCCATGCGGACCGTTGCCAGGGCTCAGACATGGGAACTGTTTGAAAAACAATGCCGTATCCGATCTTCTTTTCGTTTTAATCGCTCTCCTATTGTTCGGCAGATAATCTTCTCGGACAGTCTTGTTTGGTTATGTTGATGGTGTTATCGCTACCGTCGTCGCTCTCTTGTTGTAGATTTTTACTCTCGCTGCTGTTTGTTGTGTTGTCATTGTTGCATTTTAGTAGTATATTGATGTGTATTATGCTAGATATATCGATATAAGTACATACAAGTAGTAGAAGTATATATACAAGCATATATATATATATATATATATATATATATATAGCTGTTCAATAGGTTTTCGCTTGTTAAACGGTCTCCGGTTTGATACTGCGTTGCCAATTATGCGTACCAGACCGGTTGTCACCGTTGCACGTCGGAATCAGACAAGACTCTTATTCAGGCTCACCAAACAAATAGATTTCTTTATCTTTTTGAGCTTGCATGGCTCTCACAACAGAGAGGTTTGAACAGAAGACAAGAAAAGTGACAGAAGTAATCTACAGGAGGCGGGCAATGATGAACAATGCATGGATGGAACCTCTTTTCGAGCAGTGCCACGGTTTTACTCGCTTTTCTGTGGGTTCCACTATAAAGTGTATCATCGAACTGAGTTCCATAATCCCTGCGATGAGTGTCGGTATACATTTTGCTGCCTCATTTGCACCAAACATTATCATGAGACATGTCGGTCAGCGCCAGCTATTTCGGTGATATTTTCCGGAAATGCGTATACAACGAGTGTCGTTTTTAAGGAACACCTATAATGTAATGTACTTTTAACAACACCGAAAGGTGTAATATTAAATATTGATAGTAGGCCGTGTTCTTCAGCAAGCAGTCTTTTCTCAGTTATGGCTTCGTATCATTGTGCTAACGCACTCAGCAGGTATAATGGCCGATATTCCCTGTCCTCCTTGGGAATGAGGACGACCTCGGCTCGTTTCCGAGATAGCGGAAATGTGTCACATTTGAGCAGAGTACTGCAAATCTCTGCCACTCTTTCAGGCAACTCCATGAAAAGAAGTTTCACTGATGTGAGGTCCTGCCTCCGCCTGGTTTGGGGTTTTTACGAGTCTTTTGTCTGTGCTTGTCGATATAGCAGTCGCTTCAGCATCACGCTCCTCCCCAGGCTCGATTTCCTCTGGGCTCTCTAGTTCAAGCTGGACGTTATTTTTTACGATTGCGACTTCTCCTACTCGTAGAGAGGCCGTCTTTTCCGCCACTGGGATTTTCCTGAGAGTTTCTTAAGCAGACATTTGTCTATTTCAAAGGCTTTTATAGTCATTAGTATTCTGCTTTTGCGCGAGGAAGTAGTGCTGTCCTTAGCGAGATCAGTGATCTTGCACATAGACAACGGCCACTCCTCCTTGATGAGGTCCTTGAGACCTTCGAGTATTGTCGTATCAGCTAACTGTTATTTTAAGGCGAGAGCCGCTTTTGCAAGGTTTTGATGATTCCTAGTAGTCGGTCTGCTTCCGGGCGGATTGCTTGCTTCTACCCCGTTTCCTATTTAGAGGTTTTCAGTTCCCATAACGCGGGTTAGGCGGGTGGGTAACAGCTATTTTAAGGTTTACCTGAATGACTTTGCGCTTATCCTTTAGATCCCTAGGTCCTCTAGGAGTTTTAACTTCCTTGTTTGGAGTGGGTTCCTTCTCCTCGGAAGACTTCCTCGCGGCCTTGATTCTCCTGGTCGTGTGGGCTCGCCCACCCTTTGCCTCCTTCGAGTCTCCTGGCGAGGTCGCCATCAACGTCTTTCGTTGTCCCCTTCCGCTTGCCGCGTCGCTATGCTCTCCGTCGGCCGTGCTGTCATAGTCCACTTTTTTCGCCTCGATGGCAATATCTACCTACGAGTCAGCAGTTGGGTCCGTAGCATGTTCGTCCTCCGCACCATGGCGGCCTTAAATGTTGCTGTATTGGCCTACCGTACCCGTACAGGAGGGTCTTCATCCGGCAGGCCTATATATATATATATATATATATGCTGTTGATCGAATTATCTTTAAGCATGCTTATTGATACTAGATGATAAACATACTGCTGAGGTCAGCGGTCGTGCAAACAAAGGTTTGTTGGAGACACGCTAGATGACTCAACATGACCGGTCCTTTAGAGGCGACCCTTTTAGGGATTTGCAAATTTGGTAAAATATGACTAAATTTGAAAAAGTATATTTACAGGCAATACTTCTGTCTCCCTTTATCTTTTCTCTCTCTCTCTATATATATATATATATATATTTGTGTTAGTCATTTTGCACTTCAAATTGATATCTACCTAGAATGTTGATTACGTGAAGAAGCTTGAGTTGGCAACGAGCCACCTACATTCACTGGAATCGTATAACAGAATTTTCCTACTGAGGTCGTGCTTTTCTGCGCCCCGGATAACTCATTTGCCTAGAGAGCTCATTGCTTTGGCTCAACAGAAGATCTTCAACCTTTTTAATGAGTTGATCTTGACTCGGCATGCCTGATGCTGCCGCGTCTGTATTCCAAGCTCTTGACAAAGCCAGACTGCTGGACGATGCAGGTTGCGGCGTCTATTTACATACATTACGTTGAGGTGTCTATAGGCTTAGTCTAGAGGATTTGTCCAATATATTGGCTTCATTGTGCGGTTTGAGACCCACAGACACCCTCTCCCAGAAAGAGTGGTCCGTCTTACTACAAAAGAAGAAATTCGATCGTCTTCTTGAACAGGCTTCTACGGCTAACAAAGCGAGACTCCAAGCTGTTTACAATGAAAAGATGGGGTGTGTGCGGGGTTACGTGTGAGAACAGGCCATGTCTTCCTTCATTGTTATAAATGCGATGACCAAGTAGGATCACAAGCGCCGAATGGCCTCTTCTGTGTCTTGAGCTCAGGCCGGCCGTCAAGCCCAACACGCAACACACAACAACACCTTCAGTCGAGCCTTAATCCTAGTGATTTTCCTTGCATCCTTGAGCCCTTGGCTTTTGCATTACAATGTATTGGCAAGAGATCGGATAAATTGACTCTTAGTTCGTTCGAGATGGGACGCAGCCGTAAGTGACTCATTAGCTCCCCTCTATGGTCAGTGCGGGAGCGGAGCACGTCGGTTTTGCAGCCAGATTAGCCGATGCGAACAAATGCAGAAAGTATGCGAATACGATATATATATATATATATATATATACGTTGCGTTATACATACATATATATGTATATGCACATGTCTACTACTATAGAGTTAAACATTGAGAAGATGCAAATATCAACGAGATCTTACGCGGTTTGAGGTTATTTGACTGATATTTGTAGCTGCATTACTGATGTCGGTGTTGGTGGTCGCTGCCATGCGTGCCAATTAAATACTACGCCCACAGTCGGTTGGGGCAAGCTGGAGCGCGTGTGGCACCGCATATCTTAGCCATACGTATAAACAAAACAATGCATTGGGTTCGATCCATCCCAATGCGGCCACACCCATGGGTGAATTTATACGAGTGTGTATATGTATGTATGTACATATATATATATATATATATATATATATATATATATGTGGTCCCATTGGATGTGAACATACATTTGAACAGAACTAGGATTATCGCATGTACAATCGTATTATAAACTCATCAAATACTTCAAACTATTTTAGCATTCGGTTAAACAATCTTAGAAGCGGTAACACCATCTCGTCAAAACAAATTGCCAAGACAGATCGTGTAAATAACATATTTTCGTGGCGGAGGTTTCGAGGGCGGTGAGAACTTGAAACGCTAACAGCGCAAATGTAGGCACACAAGTAAACTGACTATTGTATGTATCTAGGTAACGGTTTGAAAAATGTAAATAATGTCCCCTCTTCTCTCCAAAATAAAGGTGCATTTGAATTTAATTGAATTGAACTACCTCCTTCTCTCTCTCTCTCCCTGTATATGATACGTTTCTATAAGCATGTGCGTATAATCAGCGCCTGCCGCTCCCCCTTTGCACACGCAACGCAGAGCGGGAAACATATACTAGGAATGTGACTGAGTCCGGAAGAAAAAGGAAGGGACGCAGGGAGAAAGGTGGCGAATACAAAGACTCATTCACAATCGAGTAAGACACGACTAGAATATTGGACGTCAAGCAGCAGCAGCATCACAGGCAATAGAAGAGCCATTCATCGTCAGCAGCAACAACAACAACAACAACAACAACAACAGCAACAACAGCAACAGCAGCAGCGGTAGACGCAGCCGCAGCACCATAAAAGCAGACGCAGAAGCTGCGGGATGATCTGCGAAAAGCTCGACGGTCGACAGAAACGGTGACGGTCACCAGCCGCACTCGGTTGTTGTGGTGGTTGTTGTTGTTGTTGTGGTGGTTGTTGTTGTTGTTGTGGTGGTTGTTGTTGTTGTTGTGGTTGTTGTTGTTGTTGTTGTTGTTGTTGTTGTTGTTGTTGTTGTTGTTTCCTTTCGGTTGTTCACGGTCCGTGTTGTTGCTGCTGGTCTGCTGTGACGGCTGATGTATCTGGTGGCGTTGCACCGCGCGCACCGTTTGCCGCTATTGCTGGCGTTGCTAGGACGTTGGGCAGCGGACGCTCTTACTGGGGATCCCTCGGTTCGTTGAGGCGGGTTGAAGTCGAAGTTTGTCGTCCGTCAGGCAGTCTGTCAGTCAATCTATCGATGATGCTATTGTGTCCAAACATGTTCATCAAGCCAGCTGGTGGGACGGGCGGCCAGAACGGGGCAGGTACGAGTATGCGGGTGGGGCTGGGCTTTCTGCTATTTCTTCATTTGTTGACAGATGACCACGACGACGGCGCCAACCGTAGATAAACCGCCAACTATCGACAGACATCAGAGGCATGCCAACGAGCAGGTGCCAACCAATTGTCGCCTTTTGCTCTGTATATATATATATATATGTATCAGCTGTCCGAATAATCAGCTGGAATATTTTTTAAGTTCCGCGAACAGCTCTGCAATCTGCTCTCATAAGGGAAGGACAGGGAAGGTCTGCCAAACTCAAGATGGAGCTTTATTCAACGATGCGTAGAAACCGTGAACATTTATCACGAAAAGAGAGACCCTGTGCTGGCATGCTGCCGAGCTTACCATGTAGTTTATGGTCGTAAGACCTGGCCGAATTTGTGAGAACACCTTGAACTCATGCAAAAGTTTGGCAGGATAGGTTTAGTGCATAATGTGTCAAGACGTGGAAGACCACGGAGCGCTCATTTGGAGCTAAAAATATTGCCGCTGTGGCCGACAGTGTCGAAACATGTCCGATTATATTGGTTCGTGCTGAACAATACGGTCTCTCGCGCAACTCACCTGTTTATATTGAGATTCGATCAGTTGACACAAAAACTCAACAACGGACCGGATCAGGAGTGGCTAGACTTCGCCAAAATGGGCTTCGGAGATGATGCAGCATCATGTTTATTTTATGAAGAAAAAATTCTATTCCGACGAACGGCCCATTTCTATCCGGATGGAACGACTCAGTTCTATCTTACTAAATGTGTGAATAAACAAAACTGTCGCACCTGGGCAACCGAGAATTTTCACGTGGTTTGCGAAGATTCCTTTACGTGTTATTTTTACTCTACGGTTAATGGAGGGCGTCATTGCGGCATGATCCTTACTTGTTTTTGGCCGAATTTGGACGGATCGATGTGAGTGAACTTTGGTTTCAACAAGGTGGTGCTACAAGCCACACAGCCGATAAGACGATTGCGTTTTTGAAAATGAAGTGTTCCGGCGGGTAATCGCGCGTAACTGGCACATTCACTGGCCCTGAAGGCCTTGTGATGTAAGCCCGTGAGACTTTCCTGTGGAGTTTTTCGAAGAACGAAGTTTACGTCAATAATTCCTCGACTATTAGCGAACAAAATTGCTTTCTTTCATTTGTGTTAAAAAAATGGGGTTTGTGTCCTCGATACTTACCAGTAGTCTAAACAAGGTTCTAAACGAATGTATAAATGGGTGCTTTTCATGCCATTCTGGTAAAAACATTTATCCGCGCCAGAGATTTTTTTCTGTTGTTTTTTAAACAATTAGTTATTTAACAAATTCTCTTTTGAGTATATATATATATATAGCAAGATATCCGTATTCCCCAAAAATAACGCCTTCTAGATAAAGGTTAATTATATAAAGAAACAATTTTGATATCAAAACAGGCCTTATGATAATAAAAAAATATCTTGCGTGCATCTATTCACCAAACGATTAGCAGTATATATATATAATATATATCGCTCATTATTATTGTTAGCGATGAAAGCGCCTAGAGAACAGATTAAAAATCTTGAGTGAGGAGCAGAACGATTTGTTTGTTGCTAATTGTTGTTATTGTTGTTGAGCTGCGACGCACACGTTGCACTCAGGCGGGACAGGCGTCTCGCAGCAGCAACAACAACAACTGCAGCAGCAGCAGCGACAATTAACAACAGAGCGGCGTTCGAGATAGCGGCTGCCGGATACTGACGACAGTGAGGTTTGTCGCTGACTAACACTGGCTGGTTGACGTCGTCGTTGTTGTTGTTGTTCAACCGTTTATGAGCTGAGTGAGTGAGTGAGTTTCATATGGAGCACGTGAATCCCCTTAGGCTCAAGGACAAGCATAAAGACACACACTTACCTACGCAGACCTACCACAGTCACAGAAATGCATATACACACACACACAGGCGCACCCAGAGTAACACGGCACGGAGAAAAGACGGAAAGCAAATGATTAACGCTGATGATTGTTGGGGGTATGGGAGGGAGGGGGTAGCTGGGGTAGATGGCAAGTTGTTGATGAAAAGACTTTTCCACTCTTGATGTTGTTGTTGTTTTTTTGAAGAGGACACGAGAGAGCAATCGAGATACAGAGATGGAGAGAGAGACATAGACATTTAACGTGAGAGAAAGATCGTGCGAGAAGAGAAGACAATATATACGCGTGTTTACCTATCGGCTTTCGGGAGGAAAGGCCAGAGGGTCAGTTTTGAAATGACAGTTCTCTGTGATATGGCAGCCGGATGGAGTGCGCGTAGGGGTGGATGGACGAATGGGAGAACAATTTAATCGTTTAATCGTACTTTGGACCTGGCAAACATTGCGAACTGGGCAACTAGAACTTCTATCTATAGCCGCATAGGCCGCGATCTCGATGGCTGGCCAAACGTAGCCAAGATTACTTTCAAATGGATGTGTATGTCTCGGGGGGATCTCACCGTGACATACACATAATCTTTTTTTGTTTTCTTCCAATCATCCCTTCCACTCCCTCAAGTCGACATATATATAGAAAATATTGTGATGATTTATTAATCATTTACAATACTTTGCACACTCGGCAGTGCTCGCCTTATATATATATATATATATATATATTTGTTTTTTTTGGACCTTGCATACGTTGCTATAGTTGAGTAGACACATTTTACGTGGCTTCTCATGTGGTGATTATTTGAAAAGAGGGTACATTTTGAGGCTGTGGTTTACCCGTATTTTTAAACTTACAGATGTGCTGCCACATTCAATTGTAAGAATTCCTGGCATTTATGTGGCATAGTTGGAAGTAAAAACAGTTCGGTTTGCCTTTATTTTGCTTTTTCTGACTTTCTTTATCCGTCAATAATTACCTGGATTTCTACCCTGCTTGTAATAGATTGTCTAGCCGACTTCAATGTAATTGCAATAATACCTTAGTAGTTAGTACTAATAACTTATAATAATGATTATAGGAATAGTAACCGTAAAGCCCTGAATATATTGAGAGGCTCGTAAAGACCGTAAGGCGTCTTAAGAAATGCAGCAATGCCAATTCTTCATAATAGTAATACGGATAGGAGCAATAAAGCTTCTTCGAATAGGACTCACAAGACACGGGACACGCGTTGAGAAAGACTAGCAGAAATGCCAGTCATGCCTGAATCCTGACTATATGAAGCCTCACACTCTTCTTATGTGCTCTATGTCAAATGCTTCGCCTGGGTTGTAAAAGGTCTAATTATGGCTGTACAATTATGTCTACTGCATCATAGCGCGACTCCATCACAGCCAGGATGGAGGAGATTATAGCGACATAACGGAACAGTTGGCAATGATAGTCTTTCTCAGAATTTTAGAGAAATGCTGTTTCACAGTAGCGCTATGGCATGATTAATACAATGTTGTACGGAAGCGAGCACATAACAACATTGGATAACATGATATTTACAATCGATAACTACTATATCGATGTAGGATAATAATAATAATAGTAATGCCGACGACGACAACAATAACAACAACATTTAAGCGCCATTTAAGAGACATTTAAGCGGTGCGTGCGATTTTCTTGAGTCGAGTCCCTATTTTATAGGCACAACGTCACCTTACACGTGAATCATTCCAGAGGAGATAACTATTATTACGCGATAGGCGGTCATTACGGGCGGCGGACAACTTGCGATAATTGTCCGAAAATAACTGATTATCTACTATTTTGACAACTATCCTGATTATCACCGTGTTCCACTCGACCTGACGCACGTACAGGCGCGCAGACGCAAACTAATTGACACCGATTTCCTAAGTTTGTTGTTTGCGCATTATGACATTCGTGGAATCATGACGCGGCGATGATAGATGAGCCTGAATGCGCTCGTGAGGCGGGTGGTGGCTGTAGACCAATGGCACTAGCTGCACCAACAGCAGCTCCAGTACCACAACACAGCAGTGACGGGCGCTTCCCTGTAGCACTCGTTGGAGTTCCTTCTTGTTTTCCTACAGCGGCCGTCTCCGAAACGAGGAGGTCTTGGCGTTTGAAGATAAAGCACACAGATAGATCCTGCATAGATGCTGCATTTGGCTTCTATGAACGCTGCGTCACTGCATCTGTGCAGTCCTATATATATATTTATATTATATATATATATATATATATATATATATATATATATATATATATTTATATATACATCTCGCCGTGTATCATCGCATTGACAAGCATTGACGTAGTGGTATCATTGCAACCACTGTGTGTTATATATTAAATATACTTACATTTTTTTGGCTTGTCACACATGTATATGCTCTTAAGCTACCCTACATGGAGAATATATGTTTATTCATGTTCGCGCCTGTTTAGGAGGGCATTCCGGATTAGGGCTAGTTGCCAATTGCTCTGCTGTTTGTCCTGCTAGCTTTTTTGTTTTTGCTTGTTTCGGGGAAGTCTCATACTCATTGCGGCATATTTAGTTGTCATACTTTGTCCACTTCGTTGGAGGCAGGTTATCACTGCTGCGAGTCCTCCTGGTTGCGCATCTAGCACAAAAGCTGGTGCAAATGTGAACCAGTCCCCACAGCTTTCGATACTCTGTAGCATGTTTCGAGCTGCTTTCGAACAGCTTTTTCGAGGGGTCCGAGAGATAAGCTGGTCGCTAAATCGCACTCTTCGTTTCGATATATAACATCGGCTCACTATAAAGTACGGAGTACCCCGTCATTAGTGACAGAGCGTTTCGGATGCCTCTTGTCGTGATTTATGTTTTCTCAGTTATCAATGCGTGTCAATGCAGTTATTTGGTCCAAGCCAGCGGATTGTCACGTTGTCTCGTATTGCCTTAATTTGTGGTAATTTCATTCGTACTCTTTTATGACTCTGTTTCTGTTTTTTTTTTAAATAATTTTAAAGAAAGCTTGCCGTTGGCGCATTTTGATATTGTTAAGTCTGCTTTTAGACATTTAGGGCAGTACGCCAGCGAGAAACGAACCGTACAATAGGCAAAGTCGTTCACAATCAGCCTCGCAGTTAGGTAGTCGATACGGTTATTTCAATTTTATGAGCTGGAAAAGGGTGCGATATTGTATGTCTTTGATTTATTGCTCTCTCTAGGTCTAGGACGAGGCAGACCTGAAATGGCAACCTTGTAATTTATCAACGGCTAACCTTCAGCAGGCTGAAGGGCTTTGGTGTGAGTGGAGGAGCACCGACTACTGAAGGTCCACTCTGCGTTACCTGGAGAAACGCCTTCGTATCGAAATATTTCCTATCGCAAATATATTCATTAAAGCTTCCTAAAAGGAATTCCTTAAGGCTACGGACAAACAGCACCCAGAATAGACGAATGCACGAATTAAGTGTCAAGGTTTGAAGCTAAATCGTAGAAAGTTGGCCGGTCTGTACGCCGCAAAGCAAAACAGACAATCCGTATTACTGCATTGCATTCCGCAAACAAAGCTTTTTAGCTGCGGGAAGCTGCTATGCCAATACAGTTAGGAGATCACTAGTTATATAAAGAATGTTTGTTGTAGCCTTTTTCGGACTGAGCCGCTGCGGAGACTATTGAAGGAGTTTTAACTATCTGGTTTCAGAAATACCTTGGATAGTTTTCGCAGATATCCGGGAAATTGATGTCCGAACGAATTTTACAGCGGAGTTGCGTGGGTGCAAAGCAAACGGGGCGAGGCAAACATTAGCCCGCGAGTGCATCATTATGTAATATTATCAACAAACGAATCAAAGAGTCAATACTTGACACAAACTTTTGTACCTAGGAAATTCTCGTGTGAGTTACTGCTAGCTCATAAGCTGCAGCATTTTCATCACGTTTATATTTATATATATATATATATATATACTATATATATATATATATATATATATCTATTAGATAGATTAATATATCTTGCATTCTATATCTTTATCTATCGATATTTACTTATATTCCTCCTCTCTCTTAATTACCTATTACTCTCTTTATCCTCTCTTCTTTTTCTTCCTTCTATTCTATTATCTATCTATATATATATATATGAAGAAGACAGATGACCTCAGCAACGACGCTGGCGATGTTGACAAGGGACAGAGGTGCTTCGAGGCAAACGGCCGCAGGCTCTGGCCTGGCTATGAACGGGCTACCTGTACCAGGTCATGTTCAGGTTCTGAAGCAGGTACCAACCAACAAGCAACAGTGATTCGATTCTCTTGGCATTCGAGCAACCTAAGTAAATGACCTGTGCACCAGTATATATATATATATATATATATAATGGTCGCTGCGTCTGCTTTGAGAGTTTTCCCCATCCGTTCTAGGCGTCCGTCCGCCTTCTTGACCTTGCTGTCGTTTGTGCAGGCAGGCAGGAAGAGAGGCAGACTAGCCTGGCTTTGGGGATAGGCGTACATGAGCTTGGTCGTATTCTCTCGGCCGTATGCTGCGGTCGCTGACAGCCGTAGTGACAAGAACGACAATAGTACGAACAACGTAACATGAAAAATACAACAGATAACAAGAACGCAACATGAAAAATACAACAGATATCGACATAACAATAACTAGAACATAACCAACAACTACAACGTAGAACAAGATTACTAGAACTACAATGAAGGTGGTGGCGGCAGCGGCGGTAGACGCTGTCGTTTTGCTTTGGTTCGCTTCATTTTGCGTTAGCTATGCAGTGCTAAGCGTAGCGCGCAATACTATTCCATGCTTCCAAATTGAGTAATATTGCGCGCGCGTATGAACAGCGTCCATCCAGCGTTATGAACTGCTATCGCTGTTGCGTAGTGTTTTTGCTCACATAACTTTGCTATGTCCGCTATGATTGTTTTTTTTTTGTTATTATTGTTAACGCCATTTGGACTATGTATAGTACAGAAACCTGATTCATTTAGTATCACTGCTTCTTCTCGTCGAGTAGAGCGACGGCAAAGTGTTTATATTCGGATTATTACTATTATTATTATTGTATTGGAAACACGGATCAGCGATCGACTAACTGTCCGACTGTCTGTCTGTCGGTCTGACTGCTTCTGTGAGCGAGTACGACGGTATGCTTGTTTCGTTGATCGTGGCCGGCGGCATAGCATTTATCGTATGGGAGTATGCTAGTACTGCCGTTTGCTGGAGGTCCACTGGCCTAAACACGTCGAGACAGCGTGCAACATCTCGACACGTGTCCAGAAGATAAAACCACAACATCCTGTGGCATCCACTTTTCATTGCGCAGTATTGAGTTCGCTGCTATGAATCGTATTTCCGCGCCTGTGCTTACACAAATATATGTTTATATATATATATATATATATATATATATATATATTTATTGTGTCACTATCATGACGGTCAAAATATAACCGCTTCGACGGTGCTGAAATTTTGTGCTGTCCACGCGTTTGGAACTCTGTGCGATCGTCGCGCAACGTATTTTAATGTGATAAAACAACAAAATGGGTCATTCCACGGCGGTGGATGTGGGTAGCGTAACTCTTTTCGTAGATGGTGATGCATATTTAACAATCAGTTGACGTAATGGCGCATATAGTGAACGCATTGCATGGATCAGTTCCGCATAGCCTTACTGGACACGAGAGGGCACCAAGCCGACCACGAATACCTACGCTCTTGCTAGCAGCAACCAGGAGCTTTCTTTTCTGAGAAACTTGATTACCGGCGATTAGCAACGTAACTCGCGCGAGGTCATGGTCAAAATGAGGCACCGGGCTCAACAACGTTGCGAAAGCAGGCTTTTCTGCGGTATGATACCATGATATGTGTCTGGTGAGATTAGAGAGGCGTGCTGCCCTAACAGCTTCTGAAGGACAAAAGAAACAGTGAAAGGTACTGCTGGCAGTTCGATATCAAAGAAAGCAACCCGTCGTCAAAAACCTCTCTCTGAATTGTTCAACCATAGACGCATCGCATTCCATCGTGATAACGCTGGAATGATGGAATCTTATTATAGAAAGAGCGTTGGACGAAGGTTCTAGAATGGGATGGTGAACATACCATTGACTAAAATGACACCGTTTATATGCAATGTATCTCTCCAACACTGATATTTTCTTAGGAATCCAATACTGAAAATGCTTTAGGAATTCAAAATACAATGCAAAGTCTCTTCTATTAAACGATCAGCCAGCTTCAGTCGTTTTATGCGCACACCTTGGTTTTAAGTAAGAGTGTTGACGATATCAACTGTGGCCACTTTGATGAGTACAACGGTTACGATACCTCGTATGTTGTTCTGCCGGATTACGACAGACAGTTTGGTTTTAATTTCTCGTGCAAGTTGTGTTTTGGTGGTACTCATGTATACTTAGGACTAATACAGTCAAATGCACAACCTTGCAAAGCCGTGGCACTCTCCTTACATGGAAGCCCCTGAAACGGTGCAGTTCAACGTCGTGTTTGGCACGACTGTGCAACAGCAGTAGGTTCTCTTTGTAAAACCTATGGCATGATTTGGTTGTATGCACATATTATAGTCCGGGGTAAATATACAATGTCCTAACTTATTTTTGCATGTCGATTGGAGTCTTTAGGTCCTTGTAGAATATATAAAACAAATATCTAAATATACGTCTAATTTCGCCAATCCGGCGTCAACGCGGCGTTTATTGTTTGAGTTTGATTTAAAGAGAAGAAAACGAGGAACGTGAAAAACGGGTTCCATTGACTATGGGGGGAGCTGACTTGTACAAAACATTTATCGATGGCCGTACAGTGAGGAAATTGGCCTCTGTTAGGTGTGTTGCGAAATTGAACTTACCATATAGCGTTTCTATATCGCAGCACTTAACAACTTTAAAGACGATTATTTGTTTCTTAAGAGGAAGCGTTTGTGGTTGTTTTTACCTGTAGTTTTTGTTACGTGCGCGTCCCGACATAAGCATAGCTTTTCTCAAGTAGTTATAAAAAAGCAAATATCTTGACGTTAATTTAAAATTGCTCACACGCTCTTGTGTAGTGAATTAATTACTGTTTATTTATATAACTTTGTTATATTAGCCCTTTGGGGTGAACGATTATCTCAGTGCGAACGTGTGGTCACGAGTTCTTTATTTAAATTTTCTTCTAATCCTTCATTTAAAGTTTCATTAGTACTATTCCTTTCAATTGCGCAATAAAGTGGCATACGATGATGGTTATGTTACATGTTCGTAAACTTGAAGGGCCCGTTAGCTTATTTTGCGTATAATATGTCGTATCGTTTAAATCGTAAGAATTATCTTTACATATTTTTTTAATAATGTGCCTTTGTACAATATACCTTTCTACGGAGCTATCTAGCTTTTGCAGTTGGTATAGTTGTATTGTACACGCTTTTTACGCCTACGTCTGATATCACACATTTGTCTTGGTTACTGGATACTGCTTAGGTAAACTTTCTGAGTTTAACGTTCATTCCGTACTTACTAACTGCTCATCTGTGAGTCAGATCGAGCGAAAACGTATGTTGTATTCTCACAGTGATGTTTGCTGTTTTAAATTGTGTATCGTTTGCGGCAACCAGATCCTGCTTGTGTCATCGTCTTCGACCCCCGACCGCTTTATCGTGCCTGGTGGAGGTCTTGAGCCGGAGGAAAACGCGGAGACGGCCGCGATTCGGGAGGTGATGGAGGAGGCTGGAGTACGGGGAAGTCTCGTAAGATGTCTCGGCATATTTGAGGTAGGATTGCGAACGGGCGATGGTGTGGTGGTAAGATTCTACTTAAAAGGGATATATATATATATATATAGTTCGTGGGGATTCTGTTGTAGATATTTATAATGAATTTAACACAAATCTAAACTTGGATAGAAATACTATTTCGATGCTGTTATATATAGCTTGGGGATGAGCTCCTATTATTGTTCGAGTCGTTGCCCGTTTCTCTTCTTTTTACCCCCTCCCCTCTCGTATATATATATATATATATATATATATATAGGGAATGAGGAATATATATACGTACCTGGAAAAACTTTTAAACTTTCCCGTTTAGTGCAAGTGAATGAGTAGGATAGCGTCAAGTTTGTTGATGCTTGAGTGGAATACTCGAGTCGATTCTGCCAGATTCTGCGCCTCAGATTAACATTTATTTCGATTACACCAGAGTATATCAGAAATATTTTACCATTGACAGAGAGAGAGTTAGAAGAAGGTTGCAGAAATATATGGTGTTTATATATATATATATATATATATATATATATATATATTCCATTATGTATGTGGGACACATATCTATATATAGATATATATTAAAATTAGTCACATTTGCCTTAGAAATATGATATAACATTTTGACTGAACCAATATGTCGCTTATTAAATCGTGCTTTATGTATTAGAAATAAAAATAGCTGTTTGCTTTATCAACATGTATTAGATAATGCCAACAGGAAACATGCACTGTTTTTTTAACCCGTGCCTAAGTTTTTGAAATTATTTGGCACTTTTAGTTCGATAACGCCATGCTCTTTAGAGTCAAGGTGAAAGGAGTATTAGACAGTGCACGTGTTTTTATTGCTAAGGCCTATTTATAATAGGTTAGCAAATGACAAGCGACATATACAAAACAGATTTATCAAAATTTTATCTACACTTTACTCTTTCAGTATCTCACTCGCTCTTTCTCTCTCTCTCTCTCTATATATATATATATATATATAACTTGTATTTTATTTATCACAACTTTAATCGAAATCGGCAATTCTTGCTACATACACACATATTGTGTAAGTGTACTCTACCATATGTATATTTTAACGGTATCATTTATTTGATGGCGTCTTCAGAATGCGGAACGGCGGCATCGTACACAGGTGTTTGTTCTGCAGGTCGAGGAGCTGCTTGAAGAATGGGATGATTCGAAGAGCATCGGTAAGTGCGTTACCAAGACGGATAGCCGAATATCGTTAAACCGGCGGTTTTCCGCACGGCGAATTGATACCACAAAATGCGATAATGCAGTAATGTACATATGTATTTAATGGAATAGTACGTTTGAGAAGCGACTTAGTTGGCATGAGGCAATGGCAGGGTAATCGCGCAGGTAGTTTACCAAAGTGCATTTGACATCCTCTCGCTCTAGAAGAAGAAACCACTAATTAAATATGTATATATATTTACTCTGTGGAATATGAATAACTAACTACCCTTGGGCTCGTGAGGGGTGCTACCAATCGAGCTTATCCTCGAGGCAGCCCCTCATTGTGCCCTTAATTGCCGCGATGAACCGCCAGAGATAGCCGCCGGAGTAGAAAGTCGAAAGCTCTTTTGTCCCCCGTCGTAAGTTCAATTCGTTTGCCAATCTTCTGTAAAAGCGACCATGTCTCAGGGCCAGGTCCCCCTAGTGTCTCCAATACTAGTGGCACAAAAATAAACTCGTTGGTGAGCTGGGCGTATTTATTTTTACTCTGTAATGTTTGTTTGACATATTCAATTGACAATTGATCACTCCACACTCACACATTCAATGATCACGCTTGCTCACGTTGACAGATTCAGTTCATGTGCGGCTCGGTTTTTCTCAAAGAACATAAAGTGTGTGTGTCTGAACGCGAATGAACTAGTATATAGCGGCGCATGTCTGTGTTGGTGTTAATAATGTTCGTGTCAATTCTGTGCTTAACTCCGACGTTGCAGGCCGAAAACGAAAATGGTTCTCGGTACCAAGCGCCCTTGAGGAGCTGACCGTGTCCAAACCTGTACAGTGCAACTACGTGCAGCTTCTGGCCAACAAAGCCATGGCCGCTGCGTCCGCAACCGGGTTGATGGTGGTTGCCGCCGCCGCCGCCGCCGCGGGAGGCGGTGGTGCGTCTTCAAATGTCTCCAGTCTCACCAGTGAAAGTATATCAACGAGTAATAGCCATCACAGCAGTAGCAACATCAGCGCCAATCGTCACTCTGTAGCCTCGACGCCGACAACAACAACAACAACAGCATCTTCGACTGTTGGTGCCGCTGCTGCTGCTGCAGCTGCTGCCGCTGCCGGATCAATGACAGACACGTAGAACAGAATAGAGTGGCAGCACAAAAACCATACGGAAAGAAAGCGAGAAAGAGAGAAGCATAGAAATAGGCATACATCGAATCGCCGGATCTGCGGACAGAACAATGGAGACAAACAACAGGACAATCTCCGGCAGGACGGACGGCCGTGACGAACCCATTCATCTATCCATCAACTGCTCAATTGGCGCCCTGGCTCAGTTGCAGCAGCAGCAACAGCAACAACACCGATTTGTCGTCTCGTCATAACACCCAGCGTAGCAACACCACCACCAACAACAAAAACGATAATAATTATTAATTATGCGTTTGCTGTATCCTATTATGCAGCCTCCTATACACGTACAGAGAGAGAGAGAGAGAGATACAGGGTTTCGCTCTTCGGCTGGTTTTGCTGACCGTCTGTCTGCCTAGCTATCTGTGGGCTATCAGCTAGGATATCAACGACGATAACAGAGAACGGAGCAATATGGGTGCTGATTGATAACGAGTTACCAACAATGAGGATCACGTCACGCTGAAAGTCGGATAAGTTGGCCATTTATTTGGTCGGACGCCGCTGGCCTGTTCTGCCGGTCGTCGATCATAGCTTTTAGTTGTTTGTTCTAGCAGGTGATGGCGGCAGTGGTGTGCGGTTCGTTTTGTTATCAGCGGCACAGTGACTCGAAGTACTGCTGTTAAAGCGCTTTGTAAAGTAAGAATAGCCGTTTATATCATACGGAACTCATCGGTGCCACTCATCACTGTATGTAGACACCGTGGCCGAATTTCTTGGCTTGGCTTCGATTGCTAGCTTCGATAATTAGCTTCTACTTACTGCCCGTGAACGGTTTCCCGTTTGTTGTTCTTAGAGTTGTTAGAGTAGCATTCGACTCGCACACTCGTCTTGAAAATGTTTGTCCTGTAGAGAAGCATAGGCAAAGGAAAATTGGTTTGCAATTTCATTGATATGTATACGATAATGTCCCTAGTTCTGTAATTCGGTCCACTGTTTGGCGTTGCTTTTTGACCAGTTGTTACCTTTGCGGAGCAATAGGCATCGTCGGGGGCAGGCACTACAGAGTGAACGCGTCTTTCATATGCAAAAACGGGGCTTTCTCTAGTTGGTTGACGACATTCGTGTTAGCGGGTCTAAACAAGAAGACCAAGCATACGAACAGGGGCAAAAACAATCTAACAAAAGCCAATGATTCTCAAAAATGACCTCAGTCGTATTGCTGTTAAGACCACTGTCGTACTTACGTATTTTACTTGATGTGGCCATATTTGGTCACTCGATTTTTACGACATAACGACGACGACGACAACAACAACAACAACTGTTTGCGCCAAACAACTTTTAGTTTGAGTAATAAATATGTAAGGGTTCTTGCAGCGGCTGGAAGCAGCCACAAAAATGAGAGCGCTCTAGTAGGATTGTAGGCTTTGCAGACTAGTGGATGCCGGCCTGGGAAACCTGTTTACGGCGTTTTGCAACTATGAAGTCTAGCTCCGAGACTACTATACCTGCTGCTCCTCGTTACCGTGTTGATGGTTATGATTAGTATGATCCGACACGAGTGACGCGACAGGTGATTGGGTACAACGGAACGGAGTCACTGGTGCCTAGTCTGGTCTGCATGCCGCTAACTGCTTGATGAGTTAGTTTGTTAGTTGTATGCATTATTTATATCATTCATGTAGATTTAACATATGAACTTTTTATTTGCAATGCACTCTGGGTTACACTCACGCACACATACACACAAAACACAAGCGATCGGCATCTACCCATTATTTGTCGTGTGGAGATTGAAGCTACGACTGTTGTATGTCATCGGCGGCTGTCAGGGCTGCTTCTATTACAGAATCACACCGACCCGCCGATGCCGATTACGCGTTTTATTAGTTTTTTATAATACGACCGCTGGTACTCTATTACAACTACCACAACTACTACAATTGTCATCTTACATTATTACTTCAATATGTTGCATTACCGCCTCGGGCGAGGGCAAAGTTGGCGGAAGGGTTCATAGTTATCAGGCCTAATTGAATGAAGAGCTAGCGAGATAGACGTCAGTGAAGTGTATCGATCCTATTGAAAGGAGTTTTCGTGAAGCCTGTGTCTATGTCGGTCGAGTGTATGTTGATTTGGGCGGATGTATGCGGATAATGCACAGATGCGTGGCGGTGGGCATGTGTGGTTGTGTGTGAGTGCCGGCGTACGTGCATCCGTGCTTGTGTACGGGACCCTGATGGTTCTAGGCCCACTAGATCAACTACAAGCTGCTGGATATAGCCAGTGTCAACTTGCCATTTAATGGGGAAATGAATGCGTGTTTCTCTCCACTCTAGCTCCCGTCTGTGAGGCATTCGAAGGAGGCAGAACAGAGTATATATATATATATATATATATATAGGGACTTTGCCGTACAATACACAACCAGAAAAACTGAATGAGTGTGAACTACAATAGGATGGTGAAGTTATTGGTAGAATGAGAGCGCGAAAGGGATCAAAAGGCATAATGAATGTGTGTGTAAGTGTATATGGATGGATGTTAAGGCAACAACGTGACATTGGTGCGGTTTTATGTCGTTACAATATGGTTGACCGGTATGGTATGCATGAACGCTAGAACTGCTAGGTGTAAGCCATGCGATGAACTACTTTACGGGCCGGATGGGCGAAACTGATATGTGTGTGCTTAGGTAACGGGAAAAAAACAGCGCGACCAGGCTGCGTCGGGGAAAGGCGGATCCTAGTCAGAAAGAAGGCCGGTCAGCGCGAAATGTCGAGGCAGCGGCATGTACTGAAGATGCTAAAATGGAGATTAAGCATAACGAAATAGCAGTAGACACACGTTTGTCAGAGGTTCGCTCGTTCGACCACAACGGCAACGCTAATTATACCATACAATTACCATGCCGAATGAGCACATGAGAGTGTAGTGTTAACCCAGTCACACAGCTCTAAGCGTGTTTATCAACGTGGCGCAAACAGATCAGCAGACGGTCAAGTCTGGTAGTAGCCAAGGCTATTATTGGTCCCTTGGTGTGTTGTATGCCTGTCATCAATAGCCACCATCATCAGTCAATACTGCTACTAGTTTTCCCAGCCACCAAGTTGGTTGCCAGATCCTGGCTTAGACAATAGTTAAAGTCATAGCAACGATGGCGGTTGATTATACAATGAACATGATACTCAGCGAGATGATGTCGGCATATCGAATCGTTACCTCTTCATCAGTCACGGACACTATCGAACTGGCTCATGCCGTGGAGCTACCTACGAACGTTTCTCATTTGTATCATCACTACTAGGTTAGCTTGCGCACTGCAACAGCTGACAATATCAACCGAAGTGATTTGACTTCAAATTAAAGCATAATCAGACAGCGGCAGCCATTGGACACGGTAATGAACCATGGGAAGAACGACGCAATTGCATCAGCTCCGACGTGGCACTGCATGTTGTGTGCACATTTGCGCCCAGACCAGAGCTGAATGGCGGCCGTCCGTGGGCTAAGTATGATCTTGGCTGGAGTAGTTTGAACTGAGCGTCATGCGGATCGTGCACACGACTTCACGGAGGAAAGACAAGCGGAGAGATAGAGAGAGAAGACAGATAATATAGGAGAAAAATAAATTGTCCAGCGAGAAAGTTAAAAATATAGATTATATATATACTATAATTAATTCCATTAAAGTGCGTCTTTACAGAAAAAAAGATACTGCTTTTAATTATCTATGTAAGCCTGTACAATGATTGCGTTTAACGTTCGTGTATGATTAGATCATATCTTGACAAGAGTAGAAAATGGGATAATTTTTGTGAAAACAGATCATTGCGACGGCTGTGGTAGCCCGCACTATATATATATATATATATATATATCGGAAAACCAGCTGGTCTAATCGATTACATAGGAACGCGATACGCAAGAGGCTGTCTGGGTGCACTTTCATTTGGAGGTATGCTTTGCATGTATACTATTAGTATACATAGGAAACATATCACAAAATGAAAGTGCACCAGGACAGCAACATATATATATATTATATATTATATATTTATATATTTATATTATATTATATATTATATATATATATATATATATATATATATATATATATGGTGTGGACCCATCTAGCCCGTCTACAAATTGATTTTGTAACTTGTTGGACTATTCTAGTAAATGTGTCGTAGGAGACTAGTGAATGTCGGGGTGTTGAATAAGGTGGTAAAACTCCCAAATAAACCGCGTTCGCTTGTTGGTAGTGGTGTGCTTCCCATGGAGACCTCAAGCTCCAGTGTTAGTGTCACCAATAGAGGTGGTAATTTATAATCAATGTTATCCCTTCCGGTGTTCGTGAGTGCTGGTTGTGGTCGCGCTGGATCGTCGACGTCAGCGAGTGTAGCATCGAGAAATAAAGGTGATGGTATTTTGCAGATTCTAAGCGGCAGAAGCGTTCATGGTTAGCCGGTTGTGGGTGGACGTACTCAGTGGCCAGCAGGAAGTTACGCCATTTGGCTTCGAAATGTACTAACCACCAATTAAAATGCGTTAATCTTGCATCCTGCCCAGATATGGTATGCTATCGTGACCGCAACAAAGCATGGTAGAAAGGGGATCCTTCAACAAGTAAAGGCTTTGTATCCACTTTTAGCTTCCTGCAAGTACTCATGTCAATCCTGTACACTATACTGTGGCAGAGGGCGTGCAGCTCGATTGAACTGCAACGAAGCGGTAACAAGACTTCCTATGCTGCGGCTCTAACATAAATATATTCGACGCTCGATGGAATCCTCCGCAGTTTTTAACCCCTAGCTCTTAGCCAAACCCAGGCCGAGCCACACCCGTGCAAGGGGATACGCTTATTTCTTAAACGAACGCCTTAAGAGTGTTCGAAGAAATGAAGTTTCAGAACATATTTATGCATTATGCACGGACATTGGCACTATTTTAATAAATTGTTGCGTTGTTATTGAAACGTATCTGTCCAGATCTGCCCGCAACCTTGGGCTCCGCTTGATATATAGTATATCTGCTACAGACACGCTAGTGCCGTAAAACAATTAACAAAGCTCAACCCGAGCCCAATGCACTAGATCTAATTTGGAGCCGGGCCAAATTTATGCCACGGGCGAAGAAAGGTGTCGCATGTTTGTCTATGATAATTACAACTAACATTTGTCTGGTTAACTACTTGAGAACGTTCTGCACAATAACGTAAAATAAAGGCAAGGGACTGACTCAATCGGGTGATGATCTATATAGACGGGGATGAAGGTCAAGTTGCCAAAGGGTGACATGACATATCTGGAGGTGCCAAACTAGCAGGTTTTTAGGACACGCTTTCCCCATTTAGCGATAACGTGAAGTCTTTCTATTCGAAAGTATATTCTAGTCCTACCTGACCTTTTCTTACCTACACTGCCTCTGGTTTGACATTTTGAGCGCAATGAAGATCTTTTGTACAAGTTCGGCTGCAAGTCTAGATTTTATAAGGCTCCGTTTGCTTCATGATTAATTTCTTAGTACATTTGGTCATACTACCGAAAAACTGGCTGACGCCATAGTAATGGTGAAGGACGTAATATGTGAGGTTTCCTTCCTCCATGTCTCTTAAAAGACGGTTTTCTGCGCCCGATTGCTTGTTCTTTAACTATTCGCCAGACTGGTAGCTAGAATTGAGTGCTACGATCAATTAACAAGGATGCAACTGTAACGGTTCTTTTCCGCCACGAGTGGGGCAAAGGCTATGCGACACTTCTCGGGCCATCTTAGAATTTCGTGAGCTTTCGACTGTGCTGCTGAAACGAGATGATTTTACTATAATATCAAGGATAGTGGTCATTTATCGCGGCTCGTTAAGCCGTGTACGCATTTTCTGTTCAATCAGGTGAAGCTTGCTTACGGGGAGCTCTCGCAACTTCTCGCAGTTCTTGATGGGGAACTGCCAGAGTTCTGCTGCCGAGCTGCGGAAGACATTCGCGCTACGCCGCTCTCAATGAAGTGATTTCAAGGGCGTTGCATTGCGCTAACGTACCCTGAAGAAAGGAGCCACAGACGGACTGGAAGCGGACTCAAGTCATACTTCCAGACGGATTGACCTTGGTTCCGTGGTCCTCCGGAAAGGTCCTTGTGTGGGACACGCTGGCGCCGTCTTACAGGAGCCGAGCTTCAAGATCAGCAAGCGCTGTTGCCAATTTAGCGGAACAGCGGAAAAGTCTGAAGTACTGCGAGTTAGAGGCATCTTTTATAGTGCAGCCAGTTGCCATAGAAACAATGGGGGTCATAGGCAAATCAACAGTAAGATTTCTAAAAGAAATTGGGAAACGAGCGGCAAGTGAGAAGGATGAGAAGAGGGCAAGGAAATTTCTGCTGCAGAGCATATCAACCGAAGTGCAACGTGGAAATGCGGCTGCTGTGCTAGGTTGGCTGCCCTCAGGCAGTGGTTTACCGGGTCTGACCTGATTATGTGTTAAAAATAGGTTGTGTGTAATGTATAAATAAAACTTCGCAAGATATTGAACTCGTCAAAAAAATGTGAGTTCTATCATCTGGAACGATGCAGACATCATGCATCACTTGCACAGCTGAAACGTGACGGATAAGGACGATTTATTCGTTTTATTTGTATAGCAGCGATTACCGGTGTATGTCTCCCACAAAACTTACAATGACCCTAAACAACTAGAACTTCTTGAATATCCATTGCGTGATAGCGTTTGGACAGTAAAACAGCAACAACATGAAAAATATAAGGCCTGTATAGCAAGCATTGACGATACACGGTATAGCCTCAAGCATTGTGAGGTCCGAGATGACGAACAATGACAATCAGCAATTATTGATGATCATGATAATGCATTAACCACAATAGGAATGGTCACCGCGCATTATCCGCTTATGTGTCGAACTCTTTTATTAGGGGTCCTATTTTGCGTAGACAGCGCGCTGAGGAAAATCAATTGTACAAGATGGTCGATAAAAGACGACGCTAGCCGACCTCTGAAGCAGCGAAAATATCATTGCTGGTTTCATTCAAACCTGTATGCGTAGACTTAGCGTCTGCTTAGCTTAGACTATTCTGATAACTCTAGGGCAATGTCGCCTAACGAGCGCTAGATAAACACGCAAATGCGTGCATTCTCAGTAGCAAAATTGGTGTAGTAACTCTTCGTACCCAATTTCTAGTAGTAAAATATGAGTAGTGATAATCGAAATTATAATATTAACCATTATTATTAATAGTTTAGTAGATATTTTACAATTACCACTATCTTTCTAAAGCAAAAAGGCAACCCTACAAGTAAATGTGGGTCATTTCAATTTCTACTGACGAGACATGCGAGTCACACTTTCAGAGACTGCGTGGTCTCCCGACCAGTTCAGCAGCTACTTGCAAAGTTTCAGCCAACGTGCATGAACTGGTAGCTCAGTTGGGGTATTAGGTAAAATATGGAAAATGCCCCAAAAAATTGCTTTTCATAATACATTTTGGGCTATAGAGCCCGAGAGACGCTCTGGTGAACTATGCCGCCAACCAGGACAACTTACTTATCACACGCACACACTGACTGATTTAATCTAACTAATTGAACAGTACACTACCAAACACAATTGTATTTTAAGTTATCAAAGCTATATATATGTACATATACATTTTAGCGTTTAGGCGATTGGCTTGATCAGGCGTTCGTCAGGATGTTACTTTTGTCCTGGATAACATCGTCTTCCTGGACCAGTGTGCTGTAGTCTGGTAACCCGTAACGACTCGTCCAAATGGCGCATAGTCTGTGCTCAAGCAGTGAAAAAAAGCGTGTTAATCAAGTAAGTAAAGTGAAGTTACTATCAACTTCTGGGACGGACATGTTATCGAAATGGTTGTCCTATTTTGCCCTAATAGCATGAACATTTAGCATATAATATATACGCAACCAATGTACTATATGAAGGAACAGTTTAGCTTCGTCGCAATCAGCAAATGCATATATATATATATATATATATATATATATATATATCAGGTGCCCCCACAGCGTGTTAGATGACGTTGTTCCAAGTATTGACTCACTTTTCATCAGTGCAACTTATCTGTTCTACATCAATTACGAAAATGTGACTTGTTAGGATACTTTTTTGATGTACGCTCCAATAACCTAAGGACGATCTCAACGATCAATCACCTCAAAAGCCGTGGCCCGTGGTGAATTCGTGAACGGACTGTTTGCTTGGCGTATGGCCAAATGAGCCTATGCTAATCCAAATAGCGCTTGCCTATTTGGTGATTAGCCACGATTGTCTTACAGAAGTATGTATATTGATACCAACCCTTTTATGTGAAATAAAAGTGATGTTATGTTATATATATATATATATATATATATATATATATATATATAGGTAAAGTGAGCCAAGATTTGGTATTATGAATAAAAATGTCACAAATAAAAGATGAGTTAAACAGATGCAGATGATGAAGACGGCACTAAGGATCAGAACGAAGTGGGATCGCAGAGTAGAGTTTGCAGTTCGGGAGATTGGGTACAATATTCAGCAATGAACAAGAACAAGGGTATAGGAGAAAATGGTGAAATTGAGGGTAAATAATTAATATATACAGGCATATGGAAATTACATGGCAAATGGCGATGGGTTTCAGATCGAGTTTGGCAGCTATATATAAAAGGGAAAAGAGGGAAAGGGGCGGCGTAGAATGGTTATACGATTATTCAAAAGCGAGTGGGTTATTGGCAGATGCCAGAGCAGGGATGTTGGATACAAGAATACAAAGATTTGAATATAGGGAGGGGCAAAGTACAGAATGTCGAGCATAGGACTAGGGAATGAGTCAATCTTTGATATTGATATTATTAAAGAATGTACAGCCTTGGGGGGATCAGAGATGTAGACCTGTCGGAGGCCCTAGTTTTAGGATTAAATGTTAGAATGGCCTAGTCGATATTCGAAAGAAGAGGTTATCCCAATGGAAAGCAAATACTAAGTAGGTATTGAAGGATACATTGATTATATGAATGCGTAGGTAACATATATGCTGCCGCTAAGCGTCCGTGATATAAAAGGGTGGCATGTGTATTTAGGTATACATGCCAAGCGAATTATATATATATATATATATATAAAGTATGTGTTGCTGTCCACATGCATGCGTGCAGCTTCTTACATGGCCAGGCCGACGGGAACGACAGCGATGGCGCCCTGGACAGCGTAGACGAGTCCCGGAAAGAAATCGATCGACAGATTGTAGATGATCATCGTTAGAGAGCTGCTACCGATTGGCACGAGCCGCTCGAAGGCCGAAGCTAGTGCGAAGATCACGGAGACCTCGTGAGGCTCGACGAGAACGGACATGTGCGAGCGGATCGCGATCATCGCCACAATGAACGGCAGGCCCACTACCATTTCTGCAATATGCCAGCGCCCACACACACACACAGGGACCTGTCGTTAAACAACTTGGAACGACGAAAGTAGCGACATCGTGTGCCGTTTGCCAATGACGGTTAAAGCTAATGGATTATTAATGTTATTATTATTATCATTGTTTATTATTATTTTTTGGTTTTACAATTGTGAGGTATGAACGTTTAAGCCAGGTTCATGATGCTCTGCTGATTTCCTCAATTCATGGCGCCTATGATAGAAGCCACGTTCGCCCTACACACGGCCAAAGACATCATCTGTCTCAAAAACATGGCCTCGTGTCGATCACCCGTAATATCTTCTATACGCTTTCCAATATCCCTCAGGATTTTCGCCGTACCTGTGCTAATGGGCCCAAGTGTCTCCAATGCAATGGGTACAAAGTGGTACCTCCTTGACAGCTCGAGATACTTTCCTCGTTTTTCAGAGTCCGCGCGTTCTGCAACCCATCCAGATTCAACTGCGCTCTGACGTAGATACGACAAGGCCGCTGTGCATGAAACGGTCACATCCCATGCAAGGCTTTTACCATGTGACCATAGCGGAATGGTGACCCTCGTCCGGTCGTAGCTCACTACTTCCATAAAGACCTTTCGGCTTCGGGTGTGGATGGTATCCCTGCCCTTCTAAGGACTCTTCTTACTATGGCGTTGAGTTCCGCGTGTCTTGTAAGTCTGCCAGGGCTTTTTAGACAGCTTAGAGGATGTAGACCATCAGAGTCAACAGGTTGGCTGCATGAAAGACATGAGAAAGGCTGGCAGACGGGCGCGCCTATCCTAAGGGCTGACACCATGCGGAAGGAGTTGGGGTCCAGCATGGTGCCAAGCTGGCGGGAGGGCAGTGCTTGGAGCCAGCCCCCGCTGAAAGGATGTTGAGCCGCTAAAAAAACGGCACGTTCTCTTGATGATGTAAGGTCATCCATGATATCCCTTGATGATTTATTACTTTTACAAGCGTCGAGAAAATGTTGGTTCACGTGCTCTTTCAGGGGGCCGGGGTCAAGTTGGCTCCTCATCGTCGCATCTGCCAACATGGTAGTTTTCTTTAACACGATTGTTGCATCTTCATTAACAAGTGATTCCGCTAGAGAGCCAAATTGATTCAATGATGCAGCATAGCACACTGCGGCGAGGTCAATGGACCTTCTAATACCAAGGCCTCCGAAGGCTATTGGAAGGCTTGCTCTTTTCCATAAGTTCTCCTCTAAACTAATGTTCAATACCTCACCCAGAATATCCCTAGTAGTCTCGTCGTAAGCAGCGAGGCCTTCGGTATATGTGAATGTCGGGGATGCTCGCAACAAATAGTTAAATCTTGATGACCCAAGACTGTGCCTCTACAGACAAAGGGCCGCCTGTGGGTGCATATTTGTCAAGCGTGGGCGGAGTTTTACAAGAGCTTCTCGCTTTGCGCGAAGAACCCGTGGGATTCCTTCACACATGACGGGAGCACCCAGAATATCTAGGTCCTCTTGTGTCGTGCAAATTATTCCGGGAAGTGCTTGCATGATCACTTGAATAGATTTATCTTGCTCTTGCGCACTGCCTCCTATCGCTGTAACCTCACACGAAGAGGCGTTGAGCGTTAGCCCTCCCGTTTCCTCGAACTGTAGTACGGTCTGTACATCCTTCGCCACAACGTCCGCGGGACCACCCAAGATTGCATCATCCAGATACCAGACGTTAAAGGGGCTCTGTAGACTTGACACCAGATCAGAAATGCCAAGACAAAACAGCGCTGGCCCTAGTGGGTCTCCCTGTTGGATACCGGTTCTGGACTCTATGGTTACATCTGTATTCCAAGCGAGCATTGACGCACTTCTGTAGCCCTGCCACACCATCGGTAGGAGTCTTGGAGCCTTCTTTTGTACTTCATCAAACATTTTATCTCTTCTTAATGTATTAAACGCATTTCGAAAGTCTAGTTTAACTAGCACTCTTGTCGGGCCCTCTGCCTGCAAAAAGGCACGCGTAGCATGCACGGTGGCTTCTGCTCCTCCTCTAATGGCAACCCCAACTTGGTGAGGAGAGACCGCTGTCACAATGGTATTTTTATTCACAGCCATGGCAATTTTAGAAGCCATTCTTCGTAAGGCCAGTCCGCACGCAATGGGTCTAATTTAGTTATCTTTTTTTCTAAGGGCGGTTAGGCTTGCACCATAGAAAATCGGTAGACAGAATGACGGCAAGGTACCATTAAGTACTGTAGTCACAAAGGTACTCAGTTCGTTCAGTAGACGTTCAGATGAGGGAATCGTCTGGTCTATTTATTATTATTATTATTATTATTGATAAATGAACGTTAATCATATTATTAATGCAAACGTTTTATTCAGCAAGCATTTTATTTTATCCACTACATACAAGCTGGTATGTAATTACTCAGTAGTAAACTGGTATGCAGCTACTCAATAGTAAATACTTCATTTTGACTGACGACAACGCTGGAGGGCTTTGCAATGTGTGAGGAAGGTGAGTCGTGTCCGTTCTGATTTTGGTGCGATAACGACTTATTGTTTGCGAATTGCGGCTGGCAGAACGAAACCGTTCGACTCTGCCACATTGAATAGTCTATTTGCAGACTCAACGACAAACTTCTTAAGGACTATGTGATCAGCAAGACGGAATATACCAATACTATCGACGATGTGGTTAAGCAACGAGAATCAGTTGCAAGTCGTAACAAGTGTCCGACAGAATACAGCAATTCCCCAAATCAGAGTGGCCTCGCAGAAATACCGCAGGTCTGCTCAGAACTGTTGCGGTAGGACTGCACAATGACCGTAAAGCTGCCTGCATAAATAGTAAAAGTGTTATGGGTGCGGTGTAGTAGAACATCTTAGCAATTTTTTTGTTTAAATTGAAAATTCGAGTATAAGAATAATCACTGAAAGCTACGACTATCCAATCAGTGCATGTAGTGCATGCATCAAACGATTGCAAGTCTGCACCCGGGCAGACTTCCAATCGTTTGATGTGCTGGAAGGGCTGCGGCGACAAAAATGGGGAGCAATAACGGGGCGACTATAATGCCGAAATGTTCCTCAGTCGTTTTAGATAATACCTCATTTAAGCCGATATTACGTTGCGAGTTAGGTGAACAATGAGCAAGAAGTGACACTTCGTTTGTTTGCAGTATTTGGTGTAAACACCCTGTAATTGTCGGTGTGAAGGTCGGTTTTAACCCAGAGGTATAGCCAAAAAGATGTCCATTATATGTATATATATATATATATATATATATATATATATATATATATATATCATATACATATATATGAATTCTGAACCGCTTCGGAAACTTTATATTGGCAGAGTAAACATCTCGTGAATAAAATGCATTTTTTCTTTAGCGTAGTAAGTTGGACCACTTCTGGGATGAAGGAACGTGTGTATAAGCAGTAAGGCGACAGAAGAATACCACAATTTCCCGACTGTTCAGTGTTAGAATTGGGCTAGACGTGCATAAACCAATTCATATAAAATCTGTGCTGCTAGACGACCACTAATACCTATCCCAGAACATGGTAAGCCGGGTCAAACATTGTAAGGCTGGAAGACAAAACAAGTTGCGTTTATGCTTCATGCATCTGGTATACAGCTAGAGAACCTGTTTCCAGAAGAATGTTGCTATGTATTTATAAATTTAGTAAAAATAAACAGCACCAACCATTGCTGACCGGGCAAGTGTTTTTTGACAAAAAAATTGCGGTTGCAGAAGAGGCGGAACCGCGTTCCTAAACGGCAGCGCGAACTACTAATGGGCGCTACCAAAAAAGTGCATTCTAGACGATTCTCGCACTTCGATGCCTTCTAAGGCCGACAAAACTAGCAGACTGGCGCGATGTCGGGTTTTCAGGATTTCCTCTTTTAGCACCAAAGCAGCAGAGAAGAATTCGATTCTTTTCTGATAAGAACATATTCACGCCATAATCAACCGTAAGCAAGATTACATTTGGCCTTGCCCACAATAACTAAAAGATGTCCCTATTTTGTAAAAACAGAGCAGCAAAATTCCAGCTGCTTATGTGCACGTCTTTAATGTGGTGTCGTCTAGTGAAGGAGACTAGTGATGGCATCATAGTTTTTCTAAAAAGGCTAAACAGTGTCACACGAAGATTATTTGCATAGTATGCAAACTGTACTGCCACTGTGAAAACATTTTGTGTCAGGTTCTGTTTGCAATAGGGATCTCAGCAGAACGGCGGGCCCGTCCATAATAGCCGTTTACTGCAAAGGTGGCTGGCAGAACATATGAGCGTGTTTTGGGATAAGCGTTTGTGGCTACTTAGCAGTCTAGATTTAAATTCTCGGGAAATGGTAAAAAAAATGACTATGTGTGATGCGTTCATAAGCGAGAGTCGGACACAACACGACATAACAACACAGTCTAGTTCACTGCCCCCATTCAGCAGCATTTGCAAATCTTCAGAGGCGAGTTTGTAATTGAAGTAAATTGAAGCGGTGATTACATTTCAGAAGCCGGTGGAGTGTACTCACCGCAAAACGATAGACAGCGGACTGTCTATCGTTTTAGCGGTGCAAAACTGTACAACGTATATACTCATATTATATGTGAATAAATACGTCAATTGAGAATATGCAAAAAATGTAATTGAAATATTTGTTTTAAGTTGAATACAGCATTTGAACAAAACCACATAAAAAATCTTAGGTTAGCTGGCGTACCCTGTATACATACGTAGGAACTAGAATATAAGAGTCTGCGTTATTTTTTAAGTCATACATTTTTTGTTATCTCTGGTCGTCTGGCTCGTTCGGAAACAAAACGTAGGATTGGTCGTCAATCTGTACCCACAAAATCTCCCACAAGAAAAGCGATATTATTTAGACACTACTCAACATAATTGGTGCTTTCCGAAACTCCTCTAAAAAAGACTACCAATGAAATTGATAATTTCCACTAAATAGCTCTACTTGTCTAGTTTAAAAAATTAAAAACAAGGCTTGGGACTGCCAACATTTTAGTCACTAGCTGAATCTAGTTTTACTCTACTAGCTGCTTAGATCCTGCCTTATGCTAATATTGCCTGAACTGGCCTTACTGACCAGCAAAAAAATTAATGTAAAGACCAAAGTCATTAATGCTACGGCCCGCTTGCAAACTCTACGGCGTAATTGAGAGAAAAGCTCCTTACTCTTGTTATAAAGAAAACTTGTGCGCATACTATATAGGCAGGATACTTGGGTACTTACGTGCGAAGTACAGGTAGAAGCTGAAGCAGGCGGCCGACATGAGAAGGTACTTCGCGCATAGAAAGGAGAACCCGACGGCGACCGTCACTGGCTCACGAAGTCGTAACACCTTGCCGAACAGCAGCATGTTGGGAACGGACAGAAGAGCAACGGCTACGAGACCGATCGACTCAAAGCGAGTGAATTTGGCTACGTCCCACTTGAACAAGAGGTTCATGTAGTAGTAGTTCAGATCGCCGCTACCTGAAACTTGCCGCCGCGTTCATTATTGAATAGTTACTTAAGGTTTTTTTTATTATGTACTTAACTAAGTAAAGTACGTAAAGTTTTCGGGCTGACCCTCAGCCAAGATTCAAAGTCCACGGAACTGTTTTTCACATTGCTTCATAGACGGACCCCCATAAATACAAATGTGCAATGGTGGGGCTCAAACCCGCGCACCTATGTGTCTCCTCCGGTCGCGAGGCGCAGGCGGAATGCACCACGCCACCGGGGTCGACTAATTATGTACCTAACATTACATGAGTTAGCATTCGTGGCGAATATGTCAATTGTAGATTCTCTCTGAGGCGCGACGAAGGTCGAATCTTCAGGTTTGGATATAACCCACATACTGCAAGATGCCGAGGCGTTGAGTAGTGACACCGTTGTTAAACACCTTTGCTTGTCAAGCCGACAGTTGAGATCACCACATAGTACAGTCGCTTTTTGCAAGTCCACCCCGTCGATGGATATAGTATAATTTTTCCAGCAGTGTTGTTATTGTTTCTGAAGTACTAGAATATATTCAGCTAAACGAATAAGTAGATAACTTGATTTAAGTTCTGCACAGTCCAATTCAAATAATTTAAGTAGCGATCTCTTGTTTTGAGTATGTTGCGCTTGTTTTTGTTTCGGTGCGTTTGTTGCTGCTGTGCAAGCCGGTCACGATCCTCCAGAGGCCTGTTGCCGTTGGTGGTCTCTACACCTTGGTTATGTGACAGCGTTCAAAGTGCATCGCGCAAGAAGGCTTCGATCAAATGTTGTGAGTTTTTTTTAAGGGAAGCGGTTTCAGCGGCCTTGCTTGGTTCACAACCCATCGCTCCTTCGGTAGTCCTGGAGAGCAGAGAGGGAAATAACTTTTCAAATACATTGGTCCCCGCTATTTGAACCGTTTTGGTGATACAAAGAAGTTCTTGTCTAGCAGGCCTTGTACAAGATTTGCGCCGATGCCCACTAAAGGCAACACGTTTTCGCCAGAGTATTTGTCCTTGGGCCAACTTAAGGACTTAAACTCGTTATTCACCTTAACACAATTTCTCACCGCAGACGACTAACTGCACTTCGAAAAGTTATCAGACGGTTCAACGTATTCTACGGGGACGCAAAGTGGTAAAGTTGGGCCTGCAGGCTGTCTCTGAATTGCATTCCAAGAGCCCCACTTCAACATATATGTATATGCGGCTCAATCGAGCGCGGCACAAACCTTGTTGTGGCCTCATGCTCGCCGTTGCACAGGCAACATTTGGCCTGAGCCTTGCAAACTTCCCTATGATGTTCCAGCGAGCCATATCTTCTACCTTTTGGCTACGGGGCTACGGCAAAGTAATTCATGCTCTAGCATCTAAACTGCATTGGGTCGCAGTATAACACAGCCCTATGTTGATTTAAACCCGAGCGGATCTTCGGTGGGAAGCGATTCTCCGTGACTGTAATTTTTAATAATTACGTGTTCAGTTGTTGACACAACGTTGCTCATCGGATGTTGGTTTTAATTGGAGCCACCTGGTTAATCCTGATGATTTTTTTGCAGCTAGCATGGTAGCTTCTGGTTATTGACAGGTATCTTGCGTTCCACAGAAGAGCGTGCTCCAATTATTCTGGAGGATACCTTGACACCCGCGTGCTCTTGTAGTGAGCAAATATCACGGCCTCTTGCCTGGTCACAACCACCTTCGGCGCTTACGATCTCCTTTGGCGGTGCACAATAGTAAACCCTGTATCATCAGGCTCACCCTGCTCATCACACTGTACTTCTTCTTCTGCTTCGTTTGTTGCGTCAGATCATCCAGGAGCACACGCATACACGGCAATCTTTCACTCGCACGCCCTCGATGGGATTCGATGCAGCGCGCTTTTCTCGTTCTCCAACAACGCGAGTTGCTCGGCCATCTGTCTCCATGATTCCAACAGTGCGTTCATTTTCCCGGCGATCTGCTGGGATTGCTACCGAAAAATCCGGTGCTTTCGGCACTTCAATAGCGTTTACGCGGTGAAGTGCGTTTCTCCGGCATTTTGCAATCGTTTTCAACCAAACAAAATAACCACTGCTATTGGCCACTAGGGCCAGAACAAGCTCGATAACTGCACATAGTTGGACAACGTCATCACGTATCTGGCTATAGTTGTCCTTTGGCAAGAACCAGCAAATGCTAACGAAAAGTTATTGTTCTCTATTCGGCCAGATACCGGCATCGGCGCGGAACCGTAAGCAACCCAGCATGTGCCTATGGTACTCACCACTGAGTGCCGTTGAGCCGATCAGCAGACAGATGAACATAGAGTGAAGTTGGGCGCGGGCGTGAACCGGCCGCGCCTTCACGAAGTACCAGCAGCTTCTCTTCAGTACATCGAGACCCATCGAGTGGCGGATGACCGATCCGCACGTGTCCTGCTTTGCTTCGTCGGAGATCTCTGTGTCACAATGAGCCGGTCTCGTTAGCAAAACTTACATACACGGCAGATTGGCTGAGATCAATGATAACCTTAGCTCAGCCCTCGCGAAACTCTTGTCAAACTGCACTAGCTACACGAATATCAGTGACAAAGTGCTTACCTGACGAAATTTGTCTAAGTTTTGCTTAAATTCGCTACGCTGCGTTGACAATAGTGAACACATCGGCATCACACCAAGAGACATCCATAATACAGTAAAAAGGGATAGTCTGGTGCTCTTAGGAAATACGAGACAACACAAGCAAAGTATTTAGGATTGGCACGGAATTGTGCTAGGAGTTTGTGCAAAGCCGCCAAAGTCGTCGTCTTGTCTGTAAACTTTGGCCTGGGTTCGGATCTACCCCCCACGTCTAGTTCTGTATATGAGTCCTTAGGCCTTTGGTTGTCAGTATATCGTTGCCTTTGCGCGACACGATATACCTACAGTACACCTGTTGAATCGTAGTTTCGGTTTATTTTTGTTGCTGTCTGTCAATCTTTATCGATCGTTTGGCGAGACAACGCACCGATATCTTTAAAGTAGAATCGAATCAGAAGTAAGGGCTTGATGAGTGTGAACGTGGAGACGAGCGTCATCTGAAAGATGCCGATGCTCGAGTAGAGGATACCGCCGATAGCAATGGCGATCACAAGGGGCACGAACATGAAGAACTGGATCGCAAGGAAGCGGTACTGTCGCTGCTCGACAGCACACGTCATTGTGATGTGCGTAAAGACGGCGGTCAGGATCACAATCACTCCACCTGAAAGCGTGGCGGATCAATTCGCAAGTTCACAGCTTGTAAGCTCAAATTTTATTGACGGTTTTTTTTCATGTGTGAACGAATACTAGTAGGAGTGTAAATAATGCATGTACCAAAAATGATTTGTCAGAGTAGAAATAACACATGAAATAACACATGCCTGGCGTGTAGCCAGAAAACCGTCGTAATAGGGCGGCTCCGCAGGCTTTCCTGCACCCCAACCTTCTTCCACCTTTTATTCAACAAACAAGGGCGTTTTCTATTCCATTCGAAATTAATCCAGTTGCCCTTGTTTAATTGAATTTGCTGCTATTAGCTTAGCAATGGCAGTTTCATTGTTTCACATTTTGTCACAGTACGAGGAACTGTTATACATATGTATGGCATCTTTAGTTATTATTGTATATAGTTTATTTTATATGAAGCCTAAGACTGGCTGCAGTAACATTTTTAATAACAAAAAAAAACTTGAGTGAAATAAGTAGACTTTTGTGCAAAGTCACAAAAAATCTGAAATTTGGAAAATGGAACATATTAATATGGTACTACTAATTATAAAGCAGAAGTGACGGTGGCAGTATTATGTTCAGATAAATCTAGTTTATTGGTCTCAATCATACCAAGATCTCAACGAACTCCTTAAGAGCATGACAAGCTGCCATCTGATGACATCACGACACATTTAGGCATAGATCTTTGCATTCTATTCTCATAACACCCGCTTTTAATACTTTTACACACATATATATATATATATATATATATATATATATATATATATATATATATATATATATATATATATATAGTTGGCTCATGTCGCTCAGATGTGCGATACAACACACAAACAAACCATAACGATACATGACGACGTCTGTGATCGCGTGGCGCGTCATCTCCGCGAAAGGGGGCATGAGGTGGTTTGTGAGCGAGTATTCCGTCGACCGGGCGCACCGTGTCTAAAGCCCGACGTCGTAATAACAACACCTACCGAGGTCTGGGTTTTAGATGCCGAGGTTTGCGGCCCGAACCGGGACCTGGCAAAAGCGCGGCAGGACAAGATCACCAAATATGACGTCGAGTTCCTAAGAGCGGCGCTCCCCGACCCGCAAAAACCTCGCAGATTTGGACCCATCACTATCTCTATGAGTGGTGTATGGGACTCCGAATCTGCGAGGACGCTCTTGGGGCTCGGCGTCACGAAGAGGAATCTTATGGATCTCACCGTTTTAACTTTGCAAGGAACCTTAAGGATATACCGCTCGCACCGGGTCCATAAGAGCGGGGGCTATCATCAAGCAAGGACACGGACAACTGATTCTTAACTTCACGTGACACCTTTTTACCACCATTTTTATTAAGGCGAGCACTGCGGAGTGTGCAAACGTATTGTAAATGATTAATAAATCATCACAATATTTTCTATATATATATATCATTTAACGCTGCGCGTTTAGTAAAGAACGCTGCATGCGACTCTCTTCGCCAATATTGCTCTTCAGCTGAAACTGACATTGTCTGCGTCACTGAGACGTGGGCTAGCAGCGAGACCGTCTCATCTGCAGAGCTATCTATGGGCTGCTACAATGTTTACCGCAGAGATCGCTTCGGACGCGCGGGGAGTGGTGTCTGCATCCTTGCGCGTCCCGATCTCAAATGTTGCGAAGTGTCAGCAAACTCTGTATCCGAAACGGTCGCTGTTGACATAATGTGCGGTACTGATATGATGCACAGAATAATTTGTACATATTTTTCACCGACTGGCGAATCCACCGAACTAGCATGTCGGATGGCAGAGCTCTGCAACGACTTGGAAGAATTAGTGCAAGTCGACTATCCAGTAATCATCACTGGCGATTTGAACCAGCCTGCAATAAATTGGCATCCAATCACTATTCCTGACTCTGAAACCTCAAAGGAATATTTGCTGACTACGTTTTGCATCGCAAATGGTCTCACCCAGCTGGTTACCATTCCTACAAGAAAACAAAACATCCTAGATGTCATACTAACAGATGCCGTTGACTCAATTACGGACTTGAAAGTTTGCGCGCCTCCCGTCAAGTCGGATCATATGGCACTTACTTTCAAACTGGCGGTTCGGCAATCACTTCCCCAAAGGAAAGAGAGACTTAACTACGGAAAAAATGGATTTCGATGCTATTGCTGCCAACCTCGCATTAACTAACTGGTCATTGTTTTTCTTCGAATGCGACTCAGTTCAGAGTCAGTACATGAAGTTCCTAGAGTTAATCACGTATTTGGTTGAGGGATTTACCCCCTTTTGTCAACCACCATTCTCTCGAATTGACGCGTTTATTCGACGGGCATCTGCCGCCCTGGAACATGACATGACGCCGGACAAACGGCGCACCCTAACTCGCCAACTGACCCGAGCGGCCACCAGAAACAGACGGTTAGAGGAAAAACGCCTAAATATTAGAGATGCTAAAAGCTTTTTTCGCTACGCGAATAAGCGTCTCAACCTGCACAGCGGTATTTCTCCTCTTAAAGTAGAAGACTCAACACTTGTTGAAAACTCGGACAAAGCCCACGCTCTTATGCAATACTTTGAAAGTGTCTACATCCCATCAGGGCAATCTGTCAATCTCCCTCCGTCCACATCAGCAGCACATCTCAACGATATCACTTTCTCAGCTGACGTGGTGCTTCAGAAGATGCAGACACTGAAGAGGAGGTCAAGCGTGACTCCTGACCGACTTCCACCAATTTTGTTTGCGCAATTGGCGGACGTCTTGGCGGGTCCGCTTTCAATTATTCTTACTCGTTCCTTCGAGGATGGTGAGGTGCCGACTTTATTTAAAGAATCTATCGTCACAGCCATCCACAAAAAAGGCAAGAGGTATCTGCCGGAAAATTATCGACCTGTGGCCCAATGTGTTATCCCATGTTTAATCATGGAGAAAATCGTCGTCGACAACATCACAGAATTCTTATCTGCAAACGGCCACTTGGATCCCAATCAGCATGGTTTTACCAAAGGGCGCTCCACCGGAACTCAACTTCTCAAAGTATCACAGGACTGGGCCCTCGCGCGTAACTAGAAGAGTCACCCTCCATGTACTGTACTTTGACTTCTCGCGCGCCTTTGAGAGGGTTGACCATACGCTTTTGCTGGTAAAAATTGCTTTACTTGGAATCGGCCCTCGTATAATCAAGTGGCTCAATGCATACTTGTCAGACAGAACTTTCAGGGTGGGAGTTGATGATTCCTTATCCAGCAGCGGGCGATGTACGTCAGGAGTCCCTCAGGGCTCTTGCTTAGGCCCATTATTGTACGCGATCTTTGATCTAGGCCGTGCGCTCAGCGCCTTCAATGTCACTTACAAAATGTATGCTGATGATCTCAAGGTTTATACCGAAGTACACAGTGACCGGGATCGAACGGAACTGCAGAAAGCAGTCAATCTCCTATCCAGCTGGTCCAAAGCTAACCGAATGGAGATATCTGCTCCAAAATGCGCAATTTTAAAGACCATTCCTGATGATGCTAAGTATTACTTAGACGGAAATATTATAAATGAAGCCAATGCGTACAAAGACCTGGGAGTGACGTTTGATCGCCAACTTAAGTTCCGGCAACATATTGTGGAAACAGCGACTGCAGCGACTCGACTGTGCAACCTTCTTCTTAGAACGTTTATCTTGCAGGACCTTAAAATATATATATAACTGTACGAAACAATAGTAGTACCGAAACTCACGTATTGCGCTCATGTCTGGGCACCCTTCCATGGGAAAGATGTGGCACTGTTGCAACGCGTGCAGGACAGGTTCATTACGCGTCTGTCCTGGCGCTGCAAAATTGCTCGTGCCGAAATTGTACTCCCTAGTGTATAGGAGTACCAACGACCGGTTGACACTCGTATTTTTAGACAGATCATAAACGAAAATCGACTTTCAAAGTTTTTCACTGTAAGGACGAACAACTTACGGAGCGGCGTAACTATTCACGCACTGGAAATAGCCAATGCCGAAGTCGTTAACAATGCTTTTGCGTGGCGCCTGGCCCGCCGCGCACGGGACGACGACAAAATATGTGACTTGTTAAAACTCCTTTTTTAATAAAAGAGATTTGTATTGTATTGTATGTATGGCAAATTCTCATCAGAAATAGGCAAATTGACGACATCTGGCAAGTTATATGAGGTCGGGATAATCTTCGTGAAGAGTAGATAGCTAAGAAAGTTCTTCTGTTCATTGTTGTAACGTCAAGACAAAACCATCGCCGCCACGGAGCTACGACGTAATATAGGTAAGCGTCGAAGTAAAAAAGTATCGCTTTATACTCGGGTAGTCATGGGGGTAGATTCTGGGTCAGCCACCCTGTACCGGTTTTCAATGGTTAGTTAAATCTGGACAGAACATATGCTGAACTGCACTGCGATCGGCCGTAATCAATAGAAGCAAACACTAAATTGAAGATCGGCCGCCTTAATATACGCACGGGTCGGTACCACGATCTGCTTAATTCCGATAATTTTAACTACTACATTGTTTACGTTCATATACTCCAATGGGTCCAATGCATCAAATCTAATGAATGAGGTACAGCTCAATCCCAACATTCTGCGCTAACTCAAGCCGCCTCTTCCCTCCACCAACAGCATGTGATCGTCGAAGAAACTGGAAATAACTCGCAGAAGAGCTCCACCTATGCCAACGTGCCTAAAACTGTGGGCCATGAGACCGCGCCGAGCCTTGTCAAAAGCATTGACGCAATCAACAAAAACAGCGCATACAGGCGGCCGCCTGAACGAGACAACGTCCGCTCTACCTCAAACTGAAGCACGTGGATTGCGTCGCGGGTTTGCAAGACCGTCCTGAACCTGAACTGCTCCGGAAGCATGTGTGCTACATTTGCAATTCTTTTAGTGACTAGCTATTCAGAAGATCTTCTTAAGCGTTTGCTCTGACGCCACACTCCGGCAGTGATTTGGGTCAGTTCTATAATAATAATAAGCCAAATCTGGGCACCCGTCCTTCCTTCACAATCTTATGAAAGCAATTGAAGAGCAGACCAATATCAAGAACAAAGTGAGCGATGAAGATGGACGATTGAGCTCTGCCGCACGGCATGGCCTCGATCTGCATATTTTTGACTGATGACGAAAGGTGCAAGCCAAGACGGGGCACTGACGGAGCCTACCTGTGAGTGCTGCGGGCAGTTCGGCGATCACGTTGACGTACAGGGGAACCGACATCCGATAGAAGGTGAAGAGATGCACCACGTTTGTGAGGGCGGCACCGACCATCGCAATCATTAGGGGAAGGCGGAGGCCGTACCGGGACATGTACTGGCCGGCAACCAACGATGCAATGGCACCTGCAACAAGAGAGACGTTCATTTTGTGCCCTCTAATAGATGATGCAGTTGCGGATCTATTGTACTTGTGGATCGCACGCACGCAGCGTGCGTCTTGTCGTTAATTTAGTCGCGGCCGCGGTGGTAGCAGTAAAGGGCGTCCGAGCAGAGAATTAGCAATTTTAATATATGGTGTTCTCGACCTTTACACTGTGACTACGCTAATGGTACGCGCATGAACAAGCAGTTGTAAGTGCAGCGCTGGTTTGTTGGCAATAGACAGCAAGTTTCACTAGTTGGTCTTACTTCAAGGTATTAGGTATCAGGCGCTCCCACCAAGCAACCAAGTCGCAACAGAACCACCCAACTTACCTGGTACAGTTGATACAATACTTCTCATTGTCGAGTAGCGATTGCTGACCACCTCGACTTGCCGTTTGTACTCGGTATAGTCATCGAGATGTGAACAGATTGTAACATTGTACCCGAGGTTGTACAGACAGGCCTGCCAGATAGAGAGAGAGAGAGAGAGTAAAGCGATTGCGTTTCTAAACCCGACTCATTACACTGTTTGGCGACCTAATGATATACGTTTGAGGGGGTTTCTTCCCACTTCTTCCTGTCTATGCGGTAAGCCAGCTTTGATTTTTTGTCAATATAATAAAATGCGTGTGTGTGTTTGTGTGAACTTTCTTCTATTCCGCTGTCACAATTTCAACTCATGACACCCCTGATCTCGGAGAACCGGGTCGATATGTCCGCCTTATGCTCTGCGAGAACTCCGAGTTTAGCTTGGTCTATTGTTCACTATGCGCAATGGCTAAACTTACTATATACCTGTAGCTTGCAAGTAACATCGAATTCTTCTCTTAGTTAAGCTAGTTTCTTAAACAACATACGAATACAAAATCTGTATTAGGTGAATAGCTTTGTGCAAATGTGTTCGTGTTGACGTCCAGCTTTCATGGAGTTGGCGGGTGGGATTCTCCATGGTAACATATGGTTCGGAATTCGTTTTGTCACCACAAACTTTCGTAGAGTACTCTTCTCGCGACACGTAGTCGTGTGGGTAGTGTTAAACCTCTTTAACATTAGTTCAGCATGACAACTCTTAATGTAACAAGAATATCAAGATTGACGTGCCTTAATCTCTCAAATATGCTAGGAAGCTGGAGGTCATCAAATGAGATTCCACCCTTGTATGCAGCTCTCCGTTAGTATTTGTTACATATCTTGTCTAACCACTGAGCTTTTTCAAACCGTAGCACTCGTCGCTACGTGATTGAACGCGCGGTTTACTGATACGGAATGAATATAGCCATGTGTTTTGAGATGACTGTAGCTTCTCAGCAAAGACACTGGATTATAGATTGAAAATGAACAGTCGCTGGGTGCTGGCTCGAGCTCTCACTGTTGACGGCGGTTGAAACTCAGTATCAGCTGGAGTACATCTGCGACTCACAGTATATGTCTACGTATAAGTATTTGTTCACTAGTACGACAAAAATTATCAATTCTATTGGTCAAAAGTAGAAGGCCATTCATTGAAAGCATTAGCTCGCACCGCAGTTACCTCGCCTGCTGTATATGTAAGTGTCGCTAAACGTGAAACGATGGTGTATGCGCTTCAGTCAATTTAACAGAAGTAGTGTATTGCCGTTGTGTACTTGTATTGTAATTTTTTGTCGAACGCAACATTTTCTAGCTATATATATATATATATATATATATAGGGTCTGCGCCAAACGAACCTTTTGTATGAATACGTCGGCCATGGGTGTCATGAGCAACATCATAGGGAACATGTAGAGCATAAAGACAATCTCGAGAATATACTTTCGAAACAGGCTGACCCACCGCGCTCGGTAGCGCTCGGTAAAGCTGGGTTGCCGTGTGTTGTCAGTGCTCGGCTGGCGCTTGCATTCGGTCTGTGCGTTCGAAGCCTCGGCTTCGGTGTTGGAGAGTCTCGCTTCGCCGTTTGAGTCTTCCGCCTCGCCGCTAGGAGGTTCGATGTCGCCGCCGGAAGGTTTGATCTCGTCGCCAGGAGGTTTGATCTCGTCGCCAGGAGGTTTGATCTCGTCGCCAGGAGGTTTGATCTCGTCGCCAGGAGGTTTGATCTTGTCGCCAGGAGGTTTGATCTCGTCGCCAGGAGGTTTGATCTCGTCGCCAGGAGGTTTGATCTCGTCGCCAGGAGGTTTGATCTCGTCGCCAGGAGGTTTGATCTCGTCGCCAGGAGGTTTGATCTCGTCGCCCGAAGGTTTGATCTCGCCTCCAGGAGGTTTGATTCCGCGGCCAGGAAGTTCGACCTCGCCGGACGTCCCACCACCATTCGATGGTAACGGCTTATCGCCATTGCCATCACTGCTGCTTCTGGTTGTTGTTTCGGCTGCTGTTTCTGATACTGCTGTTATCTTCGTTCCATCGGAGTCAACCGATTTGTCATTGCCGTAACCAGTTGGGCTGTTTGAATCGTCCAGTATTTTGTCGGAGCCTGCCTGCCAAATAGACCAAGTAGATCGGGGGAAACACAATCATTGTAACGATAAACTTATACAGGACACTTTTTAAACAAATGTAAGAGACTCTACTTTGGAAAAGCTTTAGAATTCAGCAGTAATAAGGGGCAGAAGGCGGTCATCAAATGGTATATAGCCATGACTACGCTGCACATAATAATATCAACGCAAAATATTTCAGTATGTCTTCGACCGCAGATGTAAGTAATGATGCCACCAAATTACAGTAAGGCATATGGCAGCTGTAAAGCGTGCGTAAATGCTTTTTCCCGCTTGAAAAGAATGTAAACATATACCCAGAGCAAACAGCATTCGCCATCTTAGGGTAACGGTACCACCGCAACTAGATTTTAAAATTCACATAAGAAAGCTATTCAGTCCGCTAGGCTTACATGAAAGATGATTGTCTGTTGTTGTATTATTAAATATCAATTGTTTCGTGTCCGCCATTATAAGAGTCCTGTTGTTCCCAAATTCACTTACAACTGTGAAGTCTGACAGCCGTATTTAAAGGAACGAATTGATGCAATTGAAAAAAGTTCAGTTCAAAGTCCTTTGACGTGTTGCAGCGAGAAGTAAGGTGGAGCGTAGCAGTCTTTACTTAGTACCTATCTCAGAACGGAACTTTAGCGCTGATTCTAAAATGTACGCACGAATTTCTTAATCTAATAGTTTTTCATCTTTTTTCTTATAGTCGGAACAACAATCTGCGCAGTACTCAAACCAGTTCGTCGATGACAACCGCATGATCTGACCAAATTAATAACATGTTTTCGTGGCGTATGGCAATCATGTTGAGACCCACAAACTTGTGATATCATATTATGCACTGTATTATTGCATATATCACGAACTCTAATATATATATATTAAATGCTGTGCATTTTCTCTATTGTGCACAGGATTTTTTGAATAACCATGTAAATAATTGTCTACGCTTTGAAAGCAATAAAGGATCACCTAAATTAAACATATATATATATATATATATATATATATATATATATATATACAGTGCCTATTAAGTCCATAAAAGACATTGTTGTTTTAGAATTATATAAAAAGCAATAAAGGATCACCTGCATATGTATATAGTGCCTAGTAAGCCCAAAAAGACATTGTAGTTTTATGGATGTCCGACACGAGTCGGTCGCCACATTAAAGTATACCAGTCAGACTCAGAAGGTGAAAGTAAGTGACGATCACTGGTGGCGCAGGAGCTACGACGAAACAGCTCATAGGTAGAAACAGGCCTAGTTAGATAACATTTTCTCTCGCTGTCGACCTGTAGTGAATCATCGAAAACTAAGCCGTGCAAAGCACACGTATGGAGATGTAATGGTAACAGGCTTTCAGCAAGCCGTCAACCTGCGTTTGTCGTCAAGCTCTTCCCTAACTACTCGGTCACTTTGCCTTCGCCTACTGAATGAGTGTTTTTGTCGCACTAACAGTTAAGGAGCGGCGAGCTCTCGACAAAGCTGCGGACCATTTAGACAAGGTTAGTGACAATCTACTCGTCTACATGTGAAACCCCAAAGAAGTAAACGTTTTGCGAGAGAGAGCGAGAGAGAGTAGAGAAGCGTCTCCGAGAAATGTTTTACGTTAGCGATGTCTCAATAAAATGAATAGGATTCAACGGATCTATCTGATATGTGATATCCCCGAATCAAATTGCTGAATGCAGTCTAAATGATAGTAACTGGCATAAATAGATTTATTAAAATGACATTTAAGTGTTACAGCGAGATGTAATTAACTCTCAACACTAGGGCTTGTGGGGAGCGCTACCAGTCGAGCTTATCCTCGAGGCAGCCCCTCATTGTGCCCATTATTGCTGCCATGTTGCTCATCAGGGATTACGTTGCAGGCCTCGAGGAACGGGGTAAGTCGGCTTAAGAGTAAGCTGGGGGGACTTTCTTGATTAGCCGGAGTACTTGTGTACTCCAATTTTAACTAGATAGAGTATTACACAGACAGTGTGAATAAAGAAATTGATTCATTATTGCTGCCGCATTGCCGCGTTGAATGCCAGCGATATCGCTGAAGTAGAAACTCAAGTGCTCTTTTTTCCCCTGTCGCCAGTTCAGTTTGTTTGCAAATCTTCTGTAAAAGCGACCATGCCTCAGGGCCGGGCCCCCCGAGTGTCTCGAATACTAGTCTAAATGGTTATAACGGCTGTCACTAGACAGCGAGGAACTGGAAGTAAAAGCAACTCTAGTCTGACAAGCCTGCATTTACTGCCATAAATGTATGCCATATGTATGAATGTCAATATCGGAGCTCAGTAAAGGTACCTCTACGCGTTTTATCTCTGGCGGGTCCTGGTTCGACGTGGGAGCGGCCATGTCGCCAACTTTTCTGTGGGGGACGACGAAAGGCACAGACTTCAGCGTCGCAACGAGGGCCTGCAAAATTCAAATTTATATGGAAACCGTTAGAGTTATATATTTTCTAAATATGTTTGTTTTATGAGCGCTGTACTAACATTTTAAGATATTGAACGCAAAACAAAAAAATGACGTATCACAGGATCTTGATTTTGGCAAACTCTTCTTAATACGACTGCACACTCAATGCGAGTATTCTTCTTTTGCGTTGGACGTTTTTTTTCTTCAGTTTAATTTTCTTTCAAACGCGCTGGTAGATTCGGCTTTCTCGATTGATATCCAGCTACATTGTATAACAAATTTCAATACATTCACTTTTACAGCAAACATGAGTTGTCCACCCGCTCTCATTACATTGATAAAATATATTATTTCAACGAGTTTTGCGACCCCCTATTATAAACAAAGACTTCAGAATGACCCCCTCAATATGAAAAATGTGTATGTTCATAATTCTTCGAATATGTTTCTGAGACATCTACGTCGAGAAAGGGGTTGGGACGTCGTGGATGAAGTGGAGAGACTTGGTAATCACAAGTACACAGATCCATTCCAGATACGGCGCACTGTCCGGCACGCAACGTCTTGTTTCTGGCTGTTTCGATCAAGAAAACAGAACCCCCCCCCCCAATTGAAAGGTGTTACGTTTCAAATTAAATAGTCAAGCATTGGCACCACACAAGTGTTAAGGGCATGCGTGTTCTTTGCGACAGCCAGGAAAGCCTGTCGACGTCGCATATGTGGTTTTCCACTGTTCCGCGCTTAGGAGGACCCAAGCCCGGATGTTTGAATCTGCAAATGAGGGTTCATGGAGAAGTTACGAAGGGTGAGGTTGAAAAGAGTAAACGCGGGTCAAGATGATGTCAGGGTGCTCTCTGCTCGAAGAAGGCCTTCAGCGGAATCTCGACACACACTCTCAGGATGGAAGACTTCAGGACCGGCGGCTAGGGTCTTATATATATATGTGCAGCACACCTTCATATATACAGGGTGTCCCAGAAATCGTCCAACAAGCAGTGGGATCTTGTACAACTCAGCTAAAAAGTCGTTTTTTCAATGGAACAAGAGGACGGAAATGTCAACTAAAATGGATGGGTAATTCAGTGTGAAAGCCAAAGTATAAGGATTGCAATTAATTTCATTTCTTGAGAAATTATTATCTTCAATACAATATTTGTTTTGCTTTCAGCTAACGTCGGATGTAATTCAACAAATGAAAAATTCCCCCAAACACCCGAGTATGATTGGTTTATCGATATGAAGACTCTGGGGCTTTCACAATCGCAAATTTAGTAAAGATATGTCACGATAAAAAGTTTTACAATTACTTTTGGTAATTTCGCTCTCACTTCAAAAATATATATTTCTGCTCCTTGTTTCATTGGAAAAAATATTTGTTTGCCTAATTGTACTAGACCTCAAAGTTTCTTGGATGCATATACGCCCATTTTTGCAACTTTTTCGCCCGGTGGGACGGTCGCTGAAGTGTTAAAATTGTATATAATGAATGAATTGTATTGTAATTATGTACCATCTTGCAATGCAATGTTATTGCGAAATAAACAGTATATTTATTTCGCACCTACAATGGGACAAATAGCTCACGCGAATGCAAGCAACCACAGTTGAGCCCAGTGGTGCATTCGATTGCGCTTCGCGACCGGAGGAGACACATAGGTGCGCGGGTTCGAGCCCCATCGTTGCACACTTGTATTAATGGGGGTCCGTCTATGAAGCAATACGAAAATCAGTCTCGCGGGCGTTAAATCTTGGCTGAGGGTTAGCCCGAAAGGCTTAAGAAACCACAGCATCAATCTTACCTCAAATGATCATTCCTCCCTCAGCTATCAACATTCCTGACCTTCCACCTACGGCATCTGTCTCGGCGCCTATTTGCATAAGTGCCACACACAGTGAACATCTAGAGCCTAATCAGCTTGCTGAGGAATACTACAAGTCTGCTGCCCTATTCAATGCAGATCGAAACGTATAGCTAAAATGCCCTAGCCTATATACAATGCTAAATAATGGTGGCACACGGGAGCGTCGCGTGGAGCTCAGTGAAAAAAATCGCACATCGCCGCATGTAGCCGAGCGGTAAGAAATCGAGAAGCAAGATGAGTTTGAGGACCGAACGCATAATCGCCTAACTTAAGCAAGTTAAGTACGTACGAAACTACCGCCAGAAGGCATCCATCCAATTGCCTTCTTTGGCCATTTCGATGACTTTTTCCAACTAATTACAGAGAGCAAAGTAGGCGACTCCAAGCTCAACGGAACGTCCCGAAACCAGATGAACGAACGGCAATGTGAGCTTGGCGATCCAGTCCAGCTCGATTTGTGGTTATTGTACTGTGGGCTGTCGGCAGTTTAAAACGACAACATTGGATGACGCTCGGTTTCTTCTCTCATGTGGTGGTACCGCGATGCCGAACCGTGCGGGCTATACTATCACTCTCGTGGATTTGCAGCCGTCTGGCTTAGGCCACACGCGCGGATTGTAGACTGGCAAGTTCGCAGGCAACGCGTGATTCTTGATGGGCACGCAACAAACTCGACGCCGTTTATAGGTAATTTTATGGCAGACGCCGCAGACTTGTTATCCTCTGATAATCGAGCGCCATTGATACTCGGAGACGTAGATGCTAGAACACTAAAAAGCCGTATCTTTTGTCAGATACGTTGTTGTGTGGTCTAGTTTTTAATGTCTAAAATTGACTGCTCAATTCGGAAAGCGGTGGATAGTACAATCTGGCAGCTAGATATATTCCAGCAACTAACTAGCAACCCTCTTTATGACAACCAGTTTTCGATCAGCTGTCTATGAACGACGTTAGTTCCAAACTTGAGGGCCAATCCAAAAATCTCCAACTAAAGCACCATACTCTACTCAATCGAATGCCTGTGATAAATCGAACTAGATAGCATGAAGGGGTAAATCAAGCTTATATAATCCATGAGCAACTATGAGCACTTGTGTAGGATTTGATTCCGAATCCATGATGCGGCGGCTGAACTGTTTTTACTTTTGAGCATATTTCTTGAGTAAACACAAGAGATAACCCTCCTTCTCCTCGTTGTCATAGATTCTCATACGGAGTAGACTATATACATATATATATATATATTTTTTTATTATGTATAATTTTTCGAGTATGCCAGAGTTTGTCAAATATATATATATATATATATATATATATATATATGTTACATACACTGGCATATTCAGTGCATGCCATATATATATATATATTTTTTTTTACGACATTTTAGACGCTTGAAGCAGGCTAAGTTGCCTGTGGCACGATGTCGTCTCAACGCATTTATCGTCATCGCGTTCTCTTTACTAGATTTTACATAGGCTTTTCTCCAGCAGAGGTATGTAGCAGCAGCAGGGCAATGACAACCAAGTCCAACAATACAACCAGCAAAGCCGGGGCTCGAACTTGCGATTGTTTTGCTAACTATGGTTGCTATGACAACGCCCCATTTTGAACGGTGCGTGCCGCTTAAGCCACCGCCACTACAATGCCATATATATATATATATATAAATATATGTGGAGGTATATGTATATATGTATATATATATATATATATATATATATATAATATATATATATATATATATATATATATATATATATATATATATATATATATATATATATATAATATATATATATATATATATATATATATATATATATATATATATATACGGCATGCGTTTAACTGGTGACCCTATTGTGAAACCGTCGCTGTCGTTTTGCTCTACTAGTCAACGTTAGGAGGGACGCGCATCGCAAGCAGACGAGCGTTGTTTGAGAGCCCGTTGATGAGCCCGTTGTTTTTATCCCACTGGTTTCATCCTAGCGCGAATATAGCGAAATAGAGATAGCGTGAGAGCGCGCGAAAGAAAGATAGCGTGAGAGGGTGCAAAGGAGAGAGAAATAGAGAAGGAAAGAGAGAGAGAGAGATAGAGAGAGATGGTGGAGGTGAGGAGACCAGGGAGAGCGCTCAGGGACCGTAGCATGCGCAAGCTGTCTCGTCTATGGTAGATCGTGCTCTTAACGGCCCTTCTATAATATTAGCGCTGAAAACGCAACGTTAAAGAAGCGGCAAGTTAACAACGACTTGTCATTATTATTATCATCATCATCCTGATTACTACTAGCACGTTTGTCGTTGTTGAATTTTCTGTGGACACCGTTGCCACTTGTAGTTGGCAGGCAGGCGAATACTCTTACAATGAACGACCGACGTTTCTAGTATCACTTTGAGTAGTAATACTGCTACAACAACTCGAATTTCTACAATTACCACTTGATTGCAACCAGTGCCATTGGCGCCAATTACCCAAAGTGTTTGGTTTGTAAATAATCATCATCATAATCATCGCATGACGAACGTTCAGAAACAAAAACGCACAATGCATACCTTTTGGTATGGGGGTTCTTAGATTGCCTAACCTTTCTGACCGGGATATTTGTGGTATGACTTCAGCGCGTGTAGGGAACCGCTGGTTAAAATTTCAAGCTTCAGTCTGCTGGCGTTCTCATAATGACCTGTACTAAATGATAGCCCGCGTCCCAGCTCTTTTTCGAGCTGAGCATCCCTGAGAGTAGATCTCTGGTCGTACTGCTCTGCTAGCTGTCTAGCCGTGACTTATCTCGTGGTCTACCTCGTGCCATCAAAAGCCCCGCATGCAAAAAGCGTGTAATCTATCTCCGGGATAGGTCTCGTCGGCATCGCACAAGACACATATGTCTTCCTCAGTTTTCCCTATCATTACCATTTGGGCCAGGCAGCTGCATGGTATATAAATACCTATATATATATATATATATATATATATACGGCATGCACTTACCTGGAAGAGTGGCCCTTTGAGCAAAGTGTGTTTCCTTCAGTTTACAACTCCAATGCGTGCGATACCGTCGCTGTCGTCTAGCCCGACTGGTCAACGATTGAAGCTCATTATTAGGAGCTCAATGTTAGGAGCAAGGCTGACATACGCGAGCAGGCGTACTTGCCCGTCTTTTACACCTCGTTTCGTACGGTTGGCGCGAGACAATGCCGAATCAATCACAGTGCAATGGCGGCGCGCGTCTATGACTGGACCGACGGGCAGGGTTGCTCGTGTCCAAAGGCGCATTACCGCGCCAATACGATGGTGCAATTGAAAATGCTAATGGCATCGGCTACCACGCCAACGCCAACTGGCCGCGATCAGTGTTGGCGGACGGGGGAGATTTGCAACATCGGTGATATCAGGCATCTCGAAGATTAGCGACAACAGCAACGACAACAACAACAACAGCAACAACAACAACAACAACAACAACAACAACAACAACGAGTCAAACATTTTTCGCCGCCTCGAATTTGTTCTCCCCTTTCCGTGTGTACACGCAGAAGCCACGCGAGCATGTACGGTATATGTGCATCAATGTGCGTTGTCGGTAATCTCGTTCTCCTCGCAGCGCTGATCATGGCTTTCGCGTTTTATCCTGTCCGTTTCATCCCGACACGGGTATGTGATGAAGGAGAACGATAGAGTGAGATAGAAAGAAATATATATATATATAGAGAGAGGGGGGGGGAGAGAAAGAGAGAAGAAATACCGTGGGGGTGAGGACAGAGAGAGGGCGCGCCGCAGTTACCGTGGCCGACGAAAGCCGTACCGGTAGATGGTAGATCGTCCTTTAAACGGTCTCTTCCTTCTAGCCGGAACCGCAGCATTGAATACAACAAGTCAACGGCCAATTCACAACGACTTGTCATCATCATCATCATCGGTATTACTACTTCGTTTATTATTAAATTTCCTGTGGGCACCGTTACCACTTCTAGTACTTCTACTGCTACAACAGCAAGAAGCCACCACCACCACTGGATTGCAACCAGTGCCACCGGCGCTACTTACAAATAAGGCCCCATAGATATTGCCGGGCACTACGCCACGAAGCGAAGTATTTTCTTCTTAGATGCTTCATGCAAACCATGTATATATAAATATATATATATATAATACTGAAAAGTGCTTCCGCATGAACATGTTCACAGATTTAACAACATGTAGTACTCATGCGTTTTCTAAGCCTTGAGCAGTCCATCTTAACAGAGTTCCACGCACAGATTCCGCATTTCCTATATTAATACCCAGTTACAGTACGCGACGCAAAAATTCGATACATCTTGGGTCCGAGAGGAAACACTGAGTGCATTCTCGACACGCTGGATAAGTGGTGGATCTTAGACCGCCCTCTTTTTTGGTGGGGGTCGCACAAGGGAAAACCAGTACAGCAGCCTTAACGGCCGCAAAGGCGCAAAATGCGGCTAATGTTTGTTGCCCAACACGTACTGGCCCAGAGATAGACGAAGACTACTGATGTCCGTGTCCTGGTGCATCATCCTTTTTGGCTCGCCAGTTTGGCTGTCGCCTACAATGGACACGGACGCTACGACGAAGCTCTTGAGGAAGACTAAGCGGATCGGCGCCCTTCGTAATATTCGGGGGGTATCACGCCATTAGGACGGCGGCCTCGCTCGTGCTGGCAGAGACAGTGCCGCCTGGGACCTAAAGACAGCCGAACGTCGGCGCCTGTGGAATGACCTGGCTAAGGAATTCGAAGAAGAACGCGAGGTAACACTAGGTCGGTGACAGAAAAAGTGGGACAGTATCCCAGACGGACAACCAGGAGTCAGCACTGGTTAGCGTTTTCAAAGCCGCTATTTTAAGGACATCTAAGCTTTTAACTTCACAGTTAGCAAGGCTGTGGAATGATACGTCGACGGTGCTGCTTTCATTACGACTTAACGATGTATCATCTTCTTCTGCGCGTTCGCATATTTTCGACCAATATTTTCGATCAGTTGAAGCCAAACTTCGCCAAAAATCTCATTGGCCTAATAAATTCCGAGTTTGCACTCACCGCTGACGATAGTTGGCATGACCAAGTTAAATCCTGAAATAAATTAAAGTCTATTGTCTTAGCAACCTCCGCGGAATCGAATATAGGTTGCAAGTAAAAGACAGCGACATTTATCATCCCAGCAGTAAGCAGTACGCAGTATTCATTATTTCTGACATTTTGCAACAAAATTAAACGTTTATGTAGGTAGATAGAGAAGATGCCCGCAGGAAAACGTCGACCCTCCGCAGGTAAGACAGCTAGCCGGTGAAACTATATATATAAATATATATATATATATATACATACATATGCCAATTAAAGCGGTATATAACATTACATATTTTACGATTATACGCACGTTTAGTTAGACCCGGTGTCGTTACTCCGCCTCTTAAGTGGTCTGACACCATCTGTGTCAATTACATCCCAGCCGCTGCAAGGCGCGTACAATTCTAAATATACAAAACTATGTGTATGCATATATTTACATTTTCCGGAGTCAGAGAAAATTTAGTTCAGCCACCTGTGCGCATTTACAATGACGTCGATCTGCTGTGCACTGTTTAATGAGGGCAGAGATTTCGCTCAATAAAGGGCGCGAGACGCATTAGGAAGCGGTGCAAGGTCATTATTGGCGCAGCTAATATTCCACAGAGTATGTGCCACTTGTAGCCAGAGTCGTTAATACACATGTATAAACATACTCCGTGGGGTCAGCCCTCCTTTTCCCTGCTAACGTTTGCAGCTGTTATTAGCACCGGCTCATTTATAGAATCCGTTTCTCCAACACAGCTTTAATCCACTCATATGTAAGTTAAATGCCAAATTATGGGCAGTCATTATATAGCGCGTGCCGCCTATGCTAATAGCAGATTTGTGTCTCTCATCGGCCTGCCGAGTTGATCTCCTGCCCGAGCCGCCATAGGTTATCGTGTGATCCAACAACCGTACAGGTATATTGCGCTAGGTATAATGGCAAAAGTCGAGCCCCGTGGCCTGATGCATTCGCGTGCGCCTTGCGACCGCAGGAGACAAATAGGTGCACGGGTTCGAGCCCCACCGAGGCTTCTTTGTATTTATGAGGTCCGTCTCACGATGCAATGCGAAAGCCGTCCCGTGGACGTTAAATGTTGGCTGAGGGTCAGCCTGAAAAAGTTTAAGTTTAGGTAGTATGGAATACATATTAAACCCAGACGTGTCTAAAGTGCCACATCTGTATTTAACATGAATTCCGTACTCGGGCTGTTTCCAGCCATTACGATTGTTGTTGTGTTGCCTTGACTCTGTCAACCTGTAACATGTAAGTGAATAACGAAGCATGAGTGATGTTGGTTCAATTCTAAGTTTAGCCCTACCACGCCCAAGCTGACTGGCTGCCTATGTTCGAAGCTGTAAAGCAGCAAGAACATTGCTGTGTCAAGAACAGTGCTGCATATTTTATCAAGGCAAGGCAGAAAGAACGTAGCAGCAGCAAAGGGGGTCGTTCCGCACAAGTGGCCGTGGGGGTGTTGTTTGCGCGTATCGGCGGTGGCGGTCATGGACGTGAGACGTGGAACGCGGGCTTCCACGGTCGAGGCGCCCCTTCTTAGTCGGCTCACTGGTGTGTCACTGGGTCGTCAATCGCCTGACAGAACTCCTGCTCTAATGCTTCTTTCTGTAGCTAGGTCCAAACGACGTCAAGGCTTTAAACTGCGAAACTGCTTTGGGAGTGTGTAGATTGACTTCTGTGTGGTGTGTGTGGACTGGGTTTTCTCCGCTTGTGTTGTTCCGGTCAGCTATTGAGATCTGCTGATTCGAGCTAGCGGCCGCGCTGTTTTCCCCTTTACAACAACGAGTCTGATTGCCTTTGAGCTGGCTGGTCTTTCCCCCACCGGTAGCGACGGCCAGATACTGTCATGCAGATGTAAGGGATGTCTCCGGATGTCTTGAGTTCCAGTTTCGAAGATGTCGGCCCGCCCGCCATTGTTGTAGAAGCCGTAGTAGTATTATAGCGTGTTAAGTTTTTGGCGTCGAACCGAAAACTGTCGCCCAGTTACTTCATATACACAGCATCATTCGCTGGAAGCTGGGTGCTATTAGTGCATTGCTCGTTCGAGCTGTGGCCTACAGCGATTGATAACTTAGGATAGCGACGCGGGGCCTGAGACACCTGGATATCCAAACCGGCATACCTCGAGCTAGCTAGCCAGCCAGCCCTTCTTCCTTCTATGCTCATATTCCTCGCCCATATGCTCGCTGTGCTCGATGTTGTTTCCGACAGCCAATACTTATTTGAGTGACAAGGCTCATCAGTAGTTTCTAGACAAAAGACCCTATTCGAGACTTCCGAGGATTTTTGCTGCTGCCGCTGCTGCTGGTAGTAGCGCTAGAACAGATGCGAGGAATGACTGGTGACAACTTCCCGTCTGGCTGAGGTCACAAAACTCAAATGCTTAAAGCTGAGCAAACGGCCGCATCGTCGGCCGCTCCTGGAAACACTGCATTTCTAGTGTGGCTTGCACTGTTATCTCTATTGCAAGTGCCGCGACAGATTTGATTCTTCGTGGTAGTGTGATCCACCTCCACCATCACCGTCACCACTAGCGGATAACCTGTCTAGATAGGCATTATCTCGGCTTCTCTCTCGCTCCCTCTCGCTCCCTCTCGCTCTCTCTCTCTCGCTGGCTTACCGTAATCCCGGGTTTCCAGTAATTACCAGTAAGCCTCACATGGCCAAAGAATGTCTACTACAAAAAGGTCCACCATTTCTTTTTTATCGTTGCTTTTCGTCGTTTATGATACTACATTAACTAGTCCTCTGCGCCTGGCTACCCCCCATTTTAAGGATGCTGTTTCGCAAAGTCTCAATATAGTTAAAATCGTCGTTATGATATCAAAATATATTGAATATAGTTATAGCAACGGGGGAAACAATTCAAATAAAGCGTGGATAATTTCGATCAATTGTAGAGAAGAAAATGACAGTTTTTGTTTAGCGACGTTAGTTTTGACCTGTTTTGTGCCACCTGCTAGGAGCGTTCCTAGTGTGCTTAATGTAACTGTGGAATAATCTAGGATAGTAGTCTATGATAAAAAGGCGCAATTCATGTCACTACACCTTACAGCAGTGCTGGATATAAAGTAAACAGGCTAGTATTGCTTTACATATATTATAGACAAAATGATTGTTATTTATTGATTTATTTTCGGTTAAGCGGGGCGACGAGTAGATATTTTTACGCTAACTTCTGATAGCTACTCCGGCCGTCCGATCGATGCGTCTGCGGTCAAAGCCAGTATCAAATTTGTTCACACTCTTGTGTCTCACTCGTAGTTGATAGGCTGCTCTGTAAGGTATCGCCTTTTTTTTTCGAACGATACTGTGAACTCTGTATCAAACTCTCGAGCTGATGATGAGCTCACGACTGACTTCATCGTAGACATCAGCTTCTGTGCGCGATATGTGCGATGTTGCGAAGACTCCGACCTGCCGTTGGCCCTTCAGTTGGCCGACCTTGGCCCGTTGTCCAATTTGATTTTGATTTTTTGCCATACGATTATTGGCCTCCCTCCGCGCTGACCTCCATGATGAGCTTCGCTGCCGTGCTGCCAATGATTTGCGGTCTCGGCTTGATACGCGGCGTCATTATCGTCGTCGTCGTCATCATCATCATCGTCGTCATCGCCGTCTACCGATAACCATGATGTCCATGGCCCCCGTGGTGGCTGTGATGCTTCTCGCCATGCCCATAGTGGCCATGTCCGCCGTGATGTCCTCCGTAGTGTTTACCCCCGTGCCCGCCATAGTGCCCGTGGCCGCCGTGGTGCTCGGCGCCATGATGGCCGCCATGATGACCTCCATGATGACCTTCGCTGCCGTGCCGCCGATGATGTCCGTGGTGCTCGCCGTGATGGCCGCTATCGCCGTGCTCGCCGTGATGCTTGTCCCAGCCCCACTTGCGTTCGACGCCCCAGCCGCGATCGCGGTGATGCCGGTGGTGCCGGTTCCAGTGGCCGTGCCGGCCACCGTGACCGCCGTACGACTGGTGGTGACGATGGTGGCCATGATGGCCGCCGTGATGTCCGCCATGATGCCGGCCGCCATGATGCCGGTGGGCGCCGTGATGGCCGTGATGTTCGCCGCCATGATGGCCGCCATAGTGTTTGTGGCCGCCATGGCCATACTTGTGTCCGCCATGGCCGCCGTGATGTCCGTAGTGGCCTGTCTCGGCCACCTCGAGATCGCCGCGGGGGCCTGTTTCGGCCACTACGAGGTCGCCGCGGAGGCCTGTTTCGGCCACCACGATGTCGCTACGAAGGCCTGTTTCGGCCACCACGAGGTCGCTGCGGGGGCCTGCTTCGGCCGCCTCGAGGTTGCCGCGGGGGCCTGTTTCGGCCACCTCGAGGTCACTGCGAAGACCTGTTTTAGCCAGCTCGAGTCTGCCACGAACGCCTACTTTGTCTATGTCGACGTCGCGACGAAGGCCCGCATCCGCTTCGACGGCCGCCACCGTCCTCCGAGCACTCTGCCGCGAGCCATTGAATTGGCTGTCGTCGTGACCTGCACAAAATGCAAACAAAGTCGTCCACAAAACGAAACCGGCCACAAGCAAGTTTCGAGGGTTCTTAAGTCTGGTCATTGCTCTTACGTCTTGCGGCTGCTGCTACTGTTGTCTTGTTGTCACAACCACTAGCTGCTGTTGCACTGTGAACCAGTCCAAAGAAACGATCCCTTAAATAGCGCTAGCAACTGAACTTTGCCCCGTTCGACTTCAGGGCGCCCCAATTTGCGAGTAATGATGAACATTCTGGGGCATGTTCTTTCGTTCAGAAACTAAACGCGGCGCCTGTTTCAGAAGCTCGTCCACGGGAAAAGCATAGAGAAAACAAGTTGTCGTTGAGGTCAAACGGTAGCGTTCCAATGTCAACACTGAGCTAAAAAAGTATCGCTACCACAGCACCAAAATAGACACATAAACCATTCTATTTAGGGAAAACGGTTGCATAAGAAGTCGGGTAAATGTTACCTCTGTAAAAATTCTAATCGCGATTAGTTTTATGCATATCAAAGAGAATGAAACATATATATATATATATATATATATATATATATATATATATATATATATATATATATATATACAAGTGTAGATGCACTGTCGTTTTAATGCGTGAGGCATAAAGAAACAAGCAGTGCATCTTAGAGGACACCGAAAATATGATGCCTATGAATGAGGTCCTCATAAGCCATATAAACGAAGCAGTGATGAGGTGCGCGTGACCATAGCCCTAGAGTAAAGAAAATGCTGGCAATAGAAAATATATAACGTCATTCGTTAAAATTGTACTAAATTGGTAGGCCTGACATGACATAGTAATATGTATAGGTCGCGGAATGAAGGACCAATCATACTCATGTCACGAGAGCCTTCTCAGCGAAATCGTTGCAGCATCAGGCTCGCAGTACCTTCGTCAATTTGTGTAAACAAGGACGTTTTTTTACTGATTTTTGTATGCTTGTGGTCACGTCTCAAATATTCCATTAAAGAGCTGATTCTGTTTGAAAGGGAGCTGGTTCTGAAAAAAATATGTTACCTGGACAGTGGCCTATATATATATATATATATATATATATATTTTTTTTTTTTTTTATATATAAGGGCTTATTCCATATGTGCTTCAAAGATAAAGCAATTCGAAAACGTATTATCCGGCACCTAGTTTAATTTTGTTTTTAGACTGGATAGTTATTTAAAAAGCATAGAAATTTTAATTGAAGAAGCAATATTGTTTTTAAAATATCTGACTAGAAGAGCATCCTCCTAAGTTCTGTAAAATAAAAATAATTCAGCCGTGGTCTGCCAATAGGAATAACTGTGACTGTCTCTCCAGCGTGTCTCTTGTGTTGCGCGCGACCTATGCGTGCTGTGGGTACCTTTCTAGCATATTGAATGTTGGTCAGATGTATAAACTCCCTATAGTAACATTTCTTTGGCCCGTTGATCATGAAAGCCAGGACATACGATATAGATTATACGGCAACGAATTAATATTTATTATAGGGTAAGTGACTGCTATTATAATAAATATTAATTCGTTGTTGGTCCAGACTCTGGACCGACGGGCTAACGCCCCGGACCTAGTCAATCGGGGGATGGCTTTGCAGGCGTAATGAAAAGAGTGGTCTCATTCACTTCCCTCGCCGTATTTATTCGTTCAGTGAGAGCTCAAATATTGGCAACGCGCAAAATAATATCTAAAGCAATGTCAATATCACTCAGCACTGGTAGTGAAACAAGGATTAAATTGTTAACCCTGTCGAGCTAGTAAGAGATGAACTGTTGAGCGTACAATGTAAACAAAACCATCAATTGGTCGGATTGCTGTTAAAGCAGCAAGCTAAAAACATGGACTACTTAAAATCGGAGGTAGGCCAGAGTTGCCGCTGCCAGTTTATAATCAACACATTGAAATCTCTAACAAATATGGGTCGGCAGTCTATATATATTAAATGCTGTATTACCCATTTTGTCCAACTACCTTAGCCCAACGTTTGGGCAAGCTCATGACTCCATGCCTCCAAAAGGTGGTCTATATACATTTTAACACCATCTAAAGAATCGAACATTTTGCTATTATGGGAATTTTGAAGGGACCGAAACCCAATGATCACCCGACCAACCCCGAAAGATGATGACGCATTAAAGCAAGGTCGGGACTATACGCAGGATATGACAAAATATCCTATCCAAATTCCATAAACTTCTTGGTGGTGAGCAAGGATGTGTGCGGTCATGTGTTGTCGTGGTGGAAAGTAATTCCTCGTCTGTTTGCGAATTCCGGTCGCTTCTGGTTAATTGCCCTCTTCAAATTGTCCAGTTGTTGAAAGGTGTGGGTAGTCGAAGTCGTTAAGAGTATTAATAACTATCTTTCTTTATTCAGAGAGGGTTTGGTGTGTTGTTGTTGTTTTGCTTTCAAATGCAGTGCAGCTGTTAGGCTTCTTGATGAAAGCACAAACTTTGAGACAAAAATAACATCTTTAATATGTAGGAGTAAATAAATTGTGTTAATGACGTAAGTAGAGAAACCGGTTACCAATATATGGTTCATAAGTGGCGGCGTAGTCTAGGGTTCTAATGCGCTAGTCATAGTTGTCATCACCGGTGTGTTGCCGGTTCGATTCCTGTTCTTGATCGAATTTTCTTTGAGCGATGCTCATTGAGAGTAGATCATAAACCATACCGCTGACAGTCAGTGACGAGGCTGCCACAAGGACTAATGGGTTAATCTTAGATATCCCAACATGTCCGCTTATGCTGCCGCTTAAAGCGCTTTTGATATAAAATCGTGGCGCTGTATAAAACATGTGCATATATATTTCAAAATAAATGAAAAAATATAAAATGCGTGTTGTTAGGTATATATGTCAAGCAAGCATATATATATATATATATATATATATATATCGTGTAGATGTGTACAAGTATACAAATCCAATGTGCATACCTCTTTCGACATATATATATATATATATATATATATATATATATATATATATAGGGGATATATATAGGGGACATAAAAACCATATATTTTCTTTTGCGGTCCATTTGCTAATAACGTTCAAACGGAATCTATACTTTTCGACTATGCTTGTTATTTTACTACTAGTAGTTTAAGTTTGCTAAGGAACTACGTAACTTATTAAGCAATATTTATAGATACATTTTGGGCACCCAAAGCTATTTAATTCGACAGGAGTCGCTTGATTCTACGAAAGATAAAAGGCTTCCGACCTCTAAAGGCCAACGTCCGACTCCGTCCGACGTTGGCCTTTAGAGGTCAGAGTCGGAGTTAGCTTAACGAGCGCCTCGCTAGACGAAAGAGATGATAGCAAAATACGACGAATCACCAACCGGTAGGACGAACAGCTCATTGAATGGTTGTGGAAGAGTAGTGAAGTGATACGGGAGTACGATCTGTTGGCGGTGCGGTGTTGGCAGTAAGGTGATCCCATTTTCCCAGGGGTAGCTCCGTCACTCACCGCACATTAGTGCCAGTTGACGTCTTAGCGCATAGCCATAGTATGTATATGGAAGACAAGATGGGGCGCGGGGGAGTGGGTGTATTCGTGTCGAAGTGCCTGTGTGCTCAAAGGGCAACGAACACGGAATAGGATGCTGTAGAAGGGTCTGTCTACCATCCACGCCCGAACCGCCCCCATGCATTGTTCTGCAAAAGCCACTGTACGTGGAAGACATATCGGAAAGAAGAACTTCCTTGATTTCGACTCAACTGTCGATCGAACGAGGATCGATCATGTTTATATGTATGCATCGCAATACATAGCTTAGTGTATAGGTGAACATTCGTATATCTCGTGACGATACATGGCTAGAGCTCTGTGTTGAACATTGCGATAGGCACTCAGGATACGCGGCTGCCTGCGCCTATGCTCTTCACAGCGCGGTGAGCAGCGGCGGCGATCTCGAGTACGGAACGAAACAACCGAGCGCCAAGGGCCAGAGCTTCGGGGGTCTCGTGTCGAACTTGCTCTAGCTCTTCGCTACGGGCGACTGGTGAGCCAAAGGCAAGTTGAGGTGCTTGGCACGATCTGCGGCACCTCAGTTGTCTGCCAACCACAATAGGCGATGGATCTCAAAGAATACCGCAAGAGAGGTGAGTAGCAACGTCCGTGAAGGTGTTTACAGTGAAGTTCAGCTCAAACCCTACTTACGTATGTTAGCTTTGCTTCTTCTAACTGATATACAAATATGTATATAGATATATGTGTATAGCATTTACATTTTCCTATTCTATACGTAGCCTACAATCGTGGTACGTAATACAAACCGTACGTTTTACACTCGCAAGAGTATGAACTTGAGCAGCATTTGTCCTAAGTCTATTTGCCCTCAGTAAGCTAAATATGCTGGGCTCCTTTTAGGCCATAATTGTACAAATGTCGTCGTTATCGCGGCATTTATTGCTGAATGTCCGCTAAGTTGTTGTATTTGCCCGTGCACGCTTGCATTGTGCGTTTGTATTGTACCTGGTGCGGAACCTAATTTACTCGAAGAGTAGACCAGAAACGTGATCCCCCTTAAAAGCAGTGCGCCGATAGATGAGTATGGGTTCAACAGCGATATGCAGAGTTAAGTTATCTATTATTCATATAACGGACCGGAATAGCGTGCAATAAGTGAGTGCCTGGTTGGTGGTGTCCTTCGTGGTTGTCGCTGTCACCGTACCTCGTTCCCTACGGCGGTGGATGGATGGATCCACATCCGAGTAGCTAAAGAAATGGTGGACATCATTGCGGACTATCTAGAAACGGTCGGCGAGCGACGGGTGTTTCCAGACGTCAAGCCCGGCTACATGCTAGCTCTCGTGCCGCCGGACGCCCCGAACGACCCCGAGGAGTGGGACAGTCTCATACAAGATATCTACACTGTTATTATACCCGGCGTAAGTGGGACCCTTTTTCCGTTGTTTGATATATACAAATATACATACTTGGTTCCGGGCCCTCCGTGATCAAGAAGGCGGACCCCCAGGAGGAGGCTTTGCCATTGCACTTCAGCAGGGCTGAGACCTGCCTCTTTTCTAAACTGGGAAAGATAAGGCACTTAATTTTTGGTATATATATATATCAGTATATGCATATATTTAGGCAAAAGTAGAGCAAAGATAAGTACTGCAATATAATTTCGTTGAAGAGGCGTTCGAGGTTACAATACTCTGAAATGTGGCTCGAAGATCTTCTCCATCTCGCTGTTCCTTACGATATGCGCAATTCCAGTTGACGCATTGGCAGAGTCCACATATGCATGCATATTTCCCCGCCTTGAACAGTCCTGCGTCGCTTCTCGGAGACATGCTTGCCGACGGGTTCAACTGTCTCGGGTTTACGTGGGCATCCTCTCCGGCGGTCACCGAATTGGAGGTTATCGTCATGGATTGGCTCGCCCGGATGCTCGGTCTGCCCGACTGCTTCCTTCACTCGACGGGCACGGGTGGCGGAGGCGTTATACAGGTAAACTCATTTAACGAGTAAGCGAATGACTTGAGCTTGAGTGAATCTTTCCTTGGAGCCATTACCACTCCACTCTTGAATGATTGCAGACTGCCTGCAGGCTAAAGGTCTGTTTTTCGATGTTTTCACTAGCACACACACACACACACACATTTATCATTCGTATTTAACAAGTAGCGTTAGTAGTACTTCTATGAGAAGAGAAGTTGTGCGTAGTTAGTAACCCCTTAATAAAACCGAGTAAACCCGAACATAATTGTCAACGCGTGAGCTCAGTCTGCAGTTGTTCTTTGTACTATTTAAAAGTAGCATAGTAGGGAGTTATAGGCCGAGTGCCTGCTTTACATAATTATTATTTGATCAATTGTCATATTGCTGAATTCACATTCGAGGCAGTCGTTACCCAATGCCACTGTTTGTCCCACAGTATTTAGATTAGAGGTTATCTAATAGCAACGTTAAAGTGGGCCGCATGAGAGTGCCTACAAACTAACAGTTCGGAGTTGCACAAAAAACGTCGGTAGACGACCGCCAGCGAAGCCACGCTTTGCTCGCTTCTGGCGGCACGAACCGAGATGATCCGCGCGGAAAAGATGCGCAGCGTGGGCTCCGCTCAGCAGGTTGAGGACTGGCAAGTTATGGGTCGCCTTGTGGCCTACTGTTCGGATCAGGCGCATTCGTCCGTGGAAAAGGCGGGTCTTATAGGTAAGTCGGGGGCGCATGAACGACTTAGTATTCATACGTTCACAGTAGGAATAATACCCAATCTGGCTGCTCGTCTAGCTGTCGGCAGTAGCGCATAAAACTAACAGTATATGACAAATACAGCTTGAAAAACTTGAAAATTCTACTTCGTACATTCCTATCGCACTCTCTTCTTCTTTGTAAAGCTCGCCGATAATTGTGGGACCAACACCCAAACCGGACAGATACATTTATTATTGTGGCAGCGGAACTACGAGAAAATTAAGGTTTTGGCTAGGCTTACGGGTTGTTTGTTGCGTGTGTTAAAAGACACGAAAAAGTATATAACTTATATAATATTTCGTTCTAAATATGCGGATACGTAGTTAAAAATTGCTTCTTAAGACGTCTCAGACTAGCAAGTTGTTTTATACACTGTATGTTGTCATAAGCTTGTTGCTTTTTAAGCGATGGGTCTGTCTAGGCGAGTTCGTCAGTAAACGTGGTTCTAATATTTTGGTGGGACCCAAGCGATTTAAGCTTGCTTTCGATATGGAAGGTATGGTATTAGCCGGTAACTGGTGTAATCTTATGTGTTGCATCAAACGGTCAACATTTCAACCGTATAGATTGAATAATTGTCCTCCGATATTGGAGAAAGTGGTAAAGGTCAGGCTGCTGCTTGCAGTTTGCACAAGCGCCTTAAGCAAATAGCATGACATTTCCCTCCTTTTGCAGACTTTTATTTGTAGGGAATTTAGTAAGAAACTAGACAGTGCTTAGTTACAGATAGTGCTTCGCTAAATCTGCGTGCCGGAGATATTTCTCTGTGACAGATGACAATGACGACCAGTGATTCTGCGGCAGGATTTTACCACTGTTGAACATTCTATTATAGGGACGGAGCAAAGATAAGCCCTGCCCTGTGCTGCCACGAGCATTAATGACAAGTCACATTAGTTAGACTTCTCTAGTAAACTAGTCACTAATTTAAAATCGTTGGTTTCCTGCTTGTCAAAACAATGACCAAAATCAATGATTTTTTAGTTTTATTTTACTTACAATTTTCAGCAGCATACTAATTAATCACTGTCTGCATGACAATCGAATTTTTCGTTCTTATTTGCTTAAGTTGTTACTGTACATAATTGAGAAGCCGAAATGGGTCGCTCTAATTCGCTTCTCTCCGGCACCGCCGAAGTAGAGAATACGCGTCAATGCTCTGTGCATATGTTGTAACCAGCATCGGTGTTCTTTGTCGACGGGTCTGATATGTTTTTCTGGCTTATTTTTGTTGTTGTTATTTATGTATATTTTTTGTCGAACTTTATTGATAGGTTTGGTCAAGATGCGCTACGTTGAGTGCGACGAAGAGTACTCAATGCGAGGCTCGGTCCTCCAAGAAATGATCTCGCAAGATCGCGCAGCTGGTCTTCTTCCGTTCTTTGTCTGCGCGACACTAGGAACAACCGGATCCTGTTCATTTGACGACCTCGAAGTCATTGGCGAAATCTGTAAGTTTCGTCGGCTAGTTCTCGGGTGCAACGCACAATAGGGAACCCTTTTTGCGCTATGAGATACGGTTTCATTCTATACATGTTAATTGTCCTTGCTAAATCAGAAAGCAAGTGTATTTAGGCGTTTTTTTTGCCAAATGAATCGGTTTGTATTTCTGTGCATGAAAATAACAGGCCGCGATAACGAGGTATGGCTTCACGTCGATGCCGCGTACGCGGGAACGGCGTTTGTCTGTCCGGAGTTTCGCGAGTGGTTGCGCGGTGTTGAAATGGCCAATACATTTGCTTTTAATCCATCAAAATGGATGATGGTTCACTTCGATTGCACAGCCATGTGGTTAGTACCAGATATACGGATACAGTGTTTTTAATTCGTAGTCGTTCTACCGCTAATGCCTCTCTGTCATACCGATGATTGAATGGATACAATTAAAGTCACTCTTCTCTATCGCGTTCTCACACTTTGTAGCATGCTTTTTTTGGTCTCGATGGAGGGAAATATCAAGATAGAAGGAAGTGCCATATATACATACATATTCATATATACAATCATGTATGGAATCTAACATTAGACTACATGTTCAAGGGTTCAAGATTCACGTGCACTTCATCGAACCTTCAACGTGGATCCGCTGTATCTTCAGCATGAAAATACAGGCCTGGCAGTTGACTACATGGTAAGGTGTTAACCTATCGTTTGGCAGCTTTATACAAATGCGAGAGCCAAAGCTGTATGCGCAATCGGAACTTAAGTGAAAGTTGCGCAGCAAGTACCCACTGTTTTTAATAATATTCCAAATGATCTTTGCAGCACTGGCAAATACCGTTGTCGCGCCGTTTCCGCAGCCTCAAGCTGTGGTTTGTGATTCGTCTTCATGGCGTCACTGGACTTCAGAGCCACGTAAGAAGAACTGTTCAACTTGCCGAGCTCTTCGAATCTCTGGTGGCATCTGACCAGCGGTTTGAAATCCCAGCGCGAAGATACCTTGGCATGGTAGTTTTCAGGTAGGCTGGCATAAGTAACCTAAAACGCGAAACACGTTGATCGAGGACATCATATCAATAAACGCTTCTAGCTTAACTTCGTGAAAGGTAATATCTTTCTCTCCATTATTCTGTGCCTCTCTTAAGGGCGTGTGCTCAAAATAGTCGCTATTTCCCACTTTACCGTTCATTTGAGTAAGTTTAAAGTTGAATGTTCTAAATATTTTGCGCGATAATGTGACCTTACCACTTAATTCAGTGTTTTGTTCAGCGGTCTGACTGAAACACTGGTTTATGATACAGTACTTGACGGAGGATACTAGAAACGACCGTGCTCTCATTCATCATTACGTTACGTTGACGTTTTTGTCCTCCAGACTTCGTGGCGCAAATATATTGACCGAAAAGCTGCTGAAGAAGCTGAACTCGTCCGGGCGTATTCACTGCGTTCCAGCCTCATTAAAAGGCATCTACGTTATTCGCTTCACCGTAACCTCGACGAGAACGACGGACGAAGACATCCAATCGGATTGGAAACTGATCAAAGCCACAGCCGACACCATGCTGGCTGGCTCTAAGCCTCGAATTAAGCTGGCAAACATCAAAGAGCAGGCGCCGGAGTTTGGATCGTCTCTTTTGCTTGCTAACACACCTATGACACCAAAGGTTTGTTACATGCATATAACCTCTGTTTTTAACTGTACAAATATTCCGTCGTAAGACGAAAGTGTGTATACGGATGTGATGCAAATAACGTACATACATTCGTAATCGGTAAAGATAGAAATCGCACCTTTTTCGAACAATCTCTGCCTTCCACACACATACCTTAAACGGCTCCTGTAGCTTCTGAATTGCAGCTTAAACACTGAACTGAATAGGCTGGCAAGTCTGAAAAATACTTTTTTGGGCTGAACCTCAGCCAAAGATTTAACGTCCACCTTTTTTTTGCATAAACTGCTAACAGATGCACGCCGAAACGTTTTAATAATACAGACAAACATAGCTTAAATCGCTAAATATTGCAGCATTTTGCGCTTGCAAAGTGCGCGAAAGAAGAATGAATTTACATTTTGTCTCTAGCTATGTTATCAAACGACTATTCAGTAGCTATATACAGGTGTCAGCTTCATGCACTCCTAAGGATGGGTCCAATCGTATCCTAGGTTCAACCTGTACTGATACAGTATTAAACTGATATTTTTTCGTTAGTCTTTCAGTTTTATAATTGTGTTGAATAAAAGTTTTTACTGTTATCAGTTAACTTTGTGTCAGCCCATGTTCCTTAAAAGCTTTGCGGTGCCGACACTTACAGGACTTGGTATCTCTAAAGCAATAGGCAAGAATTGGCTGCTCCCTGACAGCTCAATATACGCTCTTCGCTTCCCCCACGCATTTGCGCAATATAAGCCATCTGAAAAATCATGTACATAATGGGCTACGTCAAGAAACGAGTTGTACGTCCTACCGCTCTGTAGTTCGAATTGTACGCTCTCCTGGTACGCTAACCATTTTAATCGAAGACTACGTGACAGTATTGGACATGGTGAGCCCCGCCCTCTGTACAGGGCTTCGTGAGCGACCCGCTGCAATCAGAAAGCAGTATATAGTGATCATAGCGGCGTGCCTCTACCGTAGTCAAACAATGATATGTTGATTTAGACTATTCATAACAAAAGTGCTCTTAAATATTAAATGTGGTCTCCATATGACATGTTTCTCGCTGGATAATGGTAGCGCCGAATGATGTCGTATCGGGGGTGTTCTAATATGATTGTGTCACAGTATCCAGCTGCGCGTACAAAATTGCGAATGATGCTACCAGCGGCTGCTTGAAGGTTGTTATATACTAACGATCTAGGTAAGGCCAACTAGTACTGCACTCGCCCAAAGCTAAACAGAATTTATAGTACTCGTTCTTGCGCTCAAAACAAAGCATCCATCAACGCCAAGGTTTTGGAGAACGGCATGCTATATATTTATGTTATATTAAATGACTTAACTGTGTTCGTTCCTTTGTCGTACATTCACGATAATTATTCACAATTTGCTTTATTTCTCCGTTTCTTTGATTTTTGCCTATCTGAAAAGTGGGCAACTTTAACTTCCAAATGGATTCAAAACGCGTCTGCGGGGCATCTATGCGTAACGTCTGAGTCTTTGCGTCAAGGTGCCCGGTTGAATAACCTCGTAGGCTGTATGCGACAGACAGGTATTTCGTCCACCGCGGCAAACCTAGATACGTTTGCCACGGCTGGTTGCATGCGCGAAGCCTACGTAGAAACTAGCGAGACCACCCTTCCGCTCAGTATCTATGTACACAGACGAGATGTTGAGAGGCGAATGCATGAATGAATGTAAGTACGAGAAACTCATTCGCAGCCTTCCAAAGCTGCACAATAATGGAGCACGTTTGCTGTCATTTGGGCAACTGGGCACGATTAGATGGGCACGATTAGTATGCATATAGTATATGTGTAGCATACACGGCCCTTATCTTCAAACCCAACCTTAGTCCTTATCTTCAAACCTAACCTTAACCCTTGTTTTCAAACGTCAACTACGCGTTGAGTCGTACAGGCTTGCCTAGAGTAATGCACACGATCTATATATAAACATTCAATGTCGTTAATGACCAGTTGAGCATGGCACCGTCGGGAGCTTCCCCCGTATTCACTTAAGACTATTACTTTTGACTCTGAGGGTGACCGCATGATCCATGTTCGGCAGGCAACGTTGTAAGATACAAATATTCAAAGCTAAGCTCAACTTGCATATTACGCACCGCTATGAACCACCTGCATTTGGTGTTGGACATCATTGTATCTTCCACCTGAAACGAATGTAGAATGGACTCCGGAGAGAAAGCGCAAATAGCGGATAGGCATGCGTCGTGAGAGATATGGGTATAACAGAACAACGTATCATACAAGTAATAATAACGCAAGTAATAATAATTGTTCTCACACTCTTTCCTGTAATTAGTATGAACATGGGCTTGCAGTGAAAGTAGAACAGGAAGTTATGTCCCCCCTTCATGTTCATGTCATCTTCTTGTAGAGGAATCCCGAGAATACCAGCTTAGTGGTTAAGCGTGAATAGAGTGAACAATTTAGCGCCGCGCGCTGTGCTGCATGGTGTCTCAAAGAGCTCTCAAATGAGCTGACTCAAGTATTGTTAAACCTGTTCTGTTTTTCTGCACGTTACGAGGTCAAGATGTATGTAGAGAAAATCCTACCGATGCTCGCTTACGATGTGCACAGTTGTTTGAATTGATTATATTGATTTCGCTAGATGTTGCTGACGTGTCGAACCCGGTGGCGTGGTGGCTTAACCGTCTGCGCCTCGCAACCGGAGGAGACACATAGGTGCGCGGGTTCGAACCCCACCGTTGCACCGATTTGTATTTATCTGTTGTCTATGAAGCAATGTGAAAAACAGTTCCGTGGACGTAAAATCTTGGCTGAGGGTCAGCCCGAAAACTTTAGATGTTGCTGACATTGCCTTGACATTGACTTAACTACTAACATGACTAGTGTGCTGGCATGCATGTAGGTCATCGACGGGAGCTTCGCTGCGTTGTTTGAACAGCTCAGTCCCGGTGTGCAAAGCGCCGTGCAGAAGTGGTTCGGCAATGCCAAGAAACAGGCGGGGCCGATGGATCGGCTTGAGGTCAAGATTAAGTCGTCATCCTCGCAGACAACGCGCTCTGCCAAAGAGCGGATCTCGGAAGAACCTAACGTTTCCGAGGAGGATGGTAGCCGAAAGTAGCATCCTCGCTGTTTCCGCATACGTGCACACAATGAATAACAATATACCGTTGACGGCCAACAACACACAATTCGTACACGACGTACATGGCCTAGCATTAAGACGAAAGAGCTTATGACGGAGCAACACATCCTGCAGACAAACCAGTACCCATACTAGGTAATTACGCGTATATATATATATACATATAGAAAGAGAATGAATAACAAGCAAGCGGAAGTACTTCGAACAGTCTAACCGCCCCATTGGCATATTTGGACGCTCGACTCATTTTTGTGGTAGTTTGTTAAAGAATTTATCGGGGACGAACATTTGTCAGAAAGTTTATTTGAACATTTTTTGTAGAGCGCACATACAAGGATAAGTTGATTTGAATTTTCATTTCTTTCAAATACCAATTAGACACCGAAACCGTGATATATAGTTAAGGCGGGTCTGCAGGTATGGTAGTTCTTAAGCAGTCCCGTGGGCGTTAAATCTTGGCTGAGGGTCAGCCCTAAAAGTTACTTTTTTTGTGCATGGCAGTTCTTGCGCTTTACAATGTAGGCGAGGGTATACCGTTGTCACATATCATATCTTATACTCGTAACTTTAGGTTCTTCAAACAGCTCAATAATACACGGTCCCGAACCTTCTACGGCACCCTATGAGATCCTTTATCATGCAGATGTATGCATTCCCTGTACTGTCCGTCCAATAACAATGTTGTTGATGTTTGATACTTCCTCGTAATTGTACGCTTACAATATTTCTCCTTCTGCCTCTCATTACATTTGCTATATGACTGTTTCCATTGACAGACGGCGAACATATGTGTCTTTACATATATTAAAGTTAACAACTTGACAGAACTTTCATAGGACTGAGTCGACTACAACTAGCCCTTAGAATAGTTCATCCTATAGACACCCTTTATTTGTTTTGTTAATGCTACTTGTTATAGCCGTATCGGTAGGTGAGCATCCACGAATAAAATCACAACGATAAATAATCAGCTCATATTTAGGTCAATTTTTGCCACAACAAAATAAATCAAAACAGATGCTATTTCGACAGACACGTGGTAACCGTACCTATCTAAGCTTATCGTACTGTATCGTCAATGGGTATGTATTTATTGTTCGTTGTCGCTTATTTGTACTACCGTACAATGCGTTGTTGGCAGCACTAGAGTTAAGCAGATTATGCAGTTATGTGAGATACACTGTAGTGGCTGGTCTACGTCCAACCAGTATAGTGGAGCACCCCTGCGCTACAAACAGTGAACACTTAGGAACATTAAAACAACAGCATGTGCACAGATACGCATACATTTACGTACATAGCTTATTCCATTTGCTGCGTCTGGAAGCCCAACTCGCTTCCAGCTAGCACCTTAAATAAAAATGTCACCGATGACGAACGTGAATGCGGTGTTCGCGTTTATTAACGACTCTTTGTTTGATGCTGCTGCTGCTGCTGCTATTGTGAAGGCCGGACACCAACTCTAACCATGGGAGTAAAAAAAAACTACGCTTTATGCAAGATTTATTCTTTAAAAGTACTGAGATGACTGATGTTATTCTTTAGAGGTACTGTGTTCTCCAATTCCATTTTATGATTACTTCCTACCACGTCTATCAGACGCATTCGGAGCGTCAAATCAGGTATGCGGATCCTTTCTTACAAGATCTGTACGCATCAGCCGCGCCTTTTAAGGTTACCGAAAAAAGATAAAATACGCGCATTTTTAGTAATTACTATTGCTTCTTACATACTTAACGCGAAATGATTTGGTACGCAACGTTACCAGGTTATTGCAAGTGTCGTAGTGGAATTTTCATATTCCGACGTCGCAAATGACGTTCACAATGTGCCTGTATTTACTGTTATACCCAAGCATGAAGCAACATCAGCAAAGATTATTATCAATTGGCTTACTCGAGCTCAGTCAGTAGAACTTTTGGTTCCTTAACGTACGCCGGCATCGTGTTTATGTAGTGTGCATGCTAACAATAATTCATGTAGCTCTTTGTTCATTTCTATAAGCTCTCAATAGGCGTAAACAGGTATAAGTGTAATATCGTAGTGTTTCTATTTCATGAGAATGTTTTTCCTCATTTTGCAATTAATTTGGGTTTTGGTAAAACACACTTCTTGAAGTATAATGAATTCTGTCGATTTAAACTATAGGTTTAACATTACATACTTTTCAATTATTTGATTCAATTGTGTTACGTCAGTCACTCTAATCAGATGTTTCTTAGGATATTGCTATTGACTATGGTCAGACCCCACATTTTACATCTAGCCTTCGTATGAAGCGTCTATATGTTGTTTCTCGAAGAACATGATCTTCTGTCCGTGCACTTGCACTCAATCAATACTGACAAAAATGTACGCAGTTACTTGATCACACCTGTACGCTTTAAGTAAATATACGTCGAATTTAGAGACTTCATGTATGTGTGTATATATAGACATGGGAGGATAAATGTACTACTAGCTTGACATGTGTGCGTAAACAACATGTCACCCTTTTATACCAGAGGGGCTTAGAGCGGCAGCATACCATTTTTCAAAGCCACACATATTATATTTTATTTATTCATTAAATTTACCTTTGTTAGGTACATAGTCAATGGTCAAATGGTATAATAAAAACAATATCACTGCAAGAGGCTCCTTAAAGAGACTACACGTGGACAAATTGCCCCGTGATACTTTGTGCAGTAGGCCCCGCACAGAGTACATATACATGATGGATGAGAGTCGTGGAAGCCGTGTGCCGTGGTGAAACCCGCGTATACCGCGACACAAGTCACTATGTGGCGGTTTGTGCGGCTTAGGTCCTTCCAGGTGCGGTCTCGCATGGCACCCGTGTCAAAGATGTCCGGGTCGATGTTCGCCATCTTGTCCTCCCACATGCGGATGAATTCCTTGTAGGCGGGAGTCTCTGGCAGGTTAAAGCGTCTCTTCAGATTATCGACGAACAACGGAGTGTCTGCCAGCAGATACACAAGGCGGTTCTGTCTTGAGGAATGGAGACCCATTACACGCTTGAGGTAAACTGGTTTTACGCTGTCCAGCATGTCAAGTTGATGCCGCTACAGCGGGGGCAAGTTTGATGTCGAAGAGGCCGAGAGAAGTCTTCAGAGAAAGCAGCTGCGGCTTCTGTATCCCAACAGATGCCACTAGCGCGTTTCTCACCCAATCCGTGATGTGCTCTGTGAATGAACGGCCGTTGGAGGGGATGACGATTCCGAGATACTTAAAGCTTTTGACATACTTGAGCTCCGTTGAGGCAAGCCGCAGAGTGTCGTTGCCAGCTGCCCGACCTCCTTTGCGTAGCTTCATAGCCTCAGTCTTGGACAGGTTGATCTCGAGACCGATGCCCTGCACGTAAGTCGCGAGCCTTGCCAGGGACTGCTGCAGATGAAACCTTGACGTGCTGTAGAGCACTACGTCGTCAGCGTACATCAGGACCTGCATCATGCGGGCGCCCTCCACCTGGCGAGGGAGGTCGGCCAGCGGCACTGAAAACAACAGAGGGCTCAGGTTGTCGCCCTGTGCGAAGCCCGTCGTCTGCAGGAAGGGGTCGAGTTTGGCCACGCCGTCGTCGATTGAGAAGACACCTGCCTCGGCCAGCTTAGCAATGATCTTGTCTCTTGGTGCCGAGTCGAACGCTGAGCGGAAGTCCACGTAGACGGCGTACATAAAGGCGCCTCAGCATTGAAGTACCTGCTGAGCGTCATCGATCAGGAAGCTGCAGGCATCTAATGTACACCGCCCAGCTCGGAAGCCATACTGCTCTTCCAGAATTACCCCGCGACCCTCTAAGAACGCTGATAGCCGTGTCGTCAGGATTGCGGAGAGCAGCTTGTAGCAACAGCTTTTCTTTACGATGGCCGTCCATGAGGTTGAAAGTTTGGGATTCCCCTTCCCCTTTGGTATTACCGACAGCAGAGCGCTGCTCTATTTCCAGGGGATGCGGCCGTGGCGAAGACAAGCGTTGAACAGGCTCGTTCAGCACGGTGCCATGACCATGGCCTCCTTCAAGTGCTCGTTGCGGACGAGGTCAGATCTAGGTGCCTTGTTGGAGCGGAGACGGCGGAGGGCTGTAAGGACCTCTCCGACGGAGAAATCAGCGGAGAGAAAATCTCTCATCATCTGGGTTGGCTCATCCCAGGCGGCGTAGTATTCCGGCACACCTCTTGGCACGGCGTCCGCTGAGGCGAGCATGCCGCGGAAGTGGTCGGAGATAATGCCTTGTCTAATCGGGCAAGTCCTTCTGCCCGACCGAGGGAGCCACTTGTAGGGCTGCTCCTCTGTGCGGCAGCATACACCGTCATTGTAGAATATATATATATATATATATATATATATATATATATTCTATAATTCTTCTATTCACTTATTTGGTACACGTTGTTATTGAAAAGTGCATACATATCACTTGAATAATCCACCCTTGTTCTTCACACGCGCCCGCAGCCTCCTTTAAATGCTGTTGACTTTTGGCTGCAAGTAGGAAACGCAGAATTTCACCATTGTTCGGAGAGGCTTGCTTGCGATTGTCCATATTTTAGAATCAAGTATTCCCAAGACCGGTTTTCAACCTCCCCTCACCCGCGCCGCATAAAAAATCCAAAAAGCTGAGGTCTATCCTCTACGGTGTCCACTCCGACTTGTGCGAAAAGTCAGAAAACTGATCCTTGCACTGCTCGTGTGGGCGAATGCTCTGACCTGATAGAACACCTTCGGTCGACTTTTGAAGTGGCTTTACATCCAGAGGAATACAATGCTTTTCACAATCCTCTCAAAACAATTGAGTTTTACCGGTAGCCGACATTTCGGCCCATAGCATGATTGTAGCCTCTCCTTGCAATTCCTTTCGAGCTTTCCCAAGAGTTCGTGATCACGAATTCTAGAGGCGCCAATTCTCGACGACTATATTGGCTTATCTTTAATGAAAAATGGCTCTGACCTTGTTCGCTGGTGCTTACCCAGCCCTTTTCTCCAGTCAACTCCGAGACTGATGTACCTTTTGCGTCGCTCAAGAGTCTATGCCGAACCGAACCTGCTTCAATCGTTCGAAGCCTTGCAAAGTGCTCTTCAAAGTATCCCACATGTTCAGCTTAAGCAAAGCTCGTGGTTACAAGCTTCGCTCCCGACGTCCGCAGGGGGATGGGGTTTGCATGGCTTTGCAAATTGCCATTTCGGCCTACTTCGGGTCTCTCAAGAACAACGAGTCTTTGGTGTCAGGGACCATCGCATGCATGCATACTTCAGCTTTATCGCTCAAATGTAACAAGCTTGCTGCTACTAAGCCGAAAAGCGGGTCCACTGCCTGAATGCAATAGGCTTTAAACCTGCAATTAGTTAAGTTGATCCAGGTGCGCCAGACGAATAAGGAGAAGGCGCGACAAAAAGCCTTGACTGATCCGATGCCGCAGCTGGGGACAATGCTGGACAATACGGCATTGTATCCGGTCCGCGTTTGGGAGAATCAGTCTGCTTTGCACATAAGTGGGCGAGTTGTGTCCCGGATTACTAGACAACGGCCTGACGGTATGACGACTGTATATATACAATCGAGGCACATTGTTGCACTGGGCTAATCCTGTGTTAGATAACCGGCGACTAGACGTTTGCGGAGAGGCTATATATATATATATATATATATATATATATATATATATATATATATATATATCGGGTTTCGTTCGACCACAATTGTTGATGCGGCCCCGTCCACTGTCACAGGGTGTCCAGGTCGGTCTCGGTCGTTAACGTCGAAGTCGCCGTTTTTAAATCGGACAAACCACTTTTGAACTGTCCTATCTGTTATTGCCTCTCCGTCAAACACTTTACATATCTTAGTTACGACTTGATGGCTTGAGGTTATAGTACATATTTTTACAAAAGTATTATGTATTTATTCTTCCAAAGTTTTTTCATTTTTCAAAATAGCTCCCGCCCGTTGCAATGATTTGTGCCACCTTCTGTCCCACTCTTTGAAACACGTTTTAAACGCGTCTTTTGGAATCGGATTAAGTTACTCTTTCAATTTTTTTGTTATGCCCTCACAACGTTGCCTTTTCAATATATTTTTATTTGTGGGAAAAAGAAAAGGTCGCACGGAACCAGGTCCAGCAATAGAAAGATTACGGAAATATAGATTTCGACTTTAAAAACGAAATTAAAGAAAAACGTTTTCATCAAATAATCCGACAATAGCAACGATCTGTGAGTCTGTGCGTTGTCGGGATGGATCCAAGCGTTGCTTGCCCAGTGTTCAGTCTTCTGGCGTGGGATAAAATTAAAATTTCCCATTCGTATTCCTGGTTGGCCGTAGAATCAGGCGGCAAAAATTCGTACAAGATGGTTTCTTGTACTCAAAAATTATAGTCACAAGAATCTTGGTTTTGGAGCTGCTATATCTGAATTTCTTTGATCGACCCTCCCCTTGGAATCACCAGTAGGAGAAATTGGCTTTGGTCTCAATGTCGTAACCATACACCTATAATTCGTATCTTATGAGTTGCGGCAATATATTACAGTTGGATATGCCCGCAACGTTCTGTGTTAAAGGGAATTTAACAAGTTTTTACCATGCCTACGTCATGCTACAATAGCATCATGCCCGCGGTTCCTCCTGTGTTGCTTATTCCGCATTAAACAAGTAAAACATTTTACCTCCTTCAACACACAGCATGTACGGCATCGGCGCCAACGACAAAAAGAAGACTAGTGAACCCTTTATCTAGTTTACGCAATGGCAGTATGTTTGCATTTATTCAGCAGTATAGCTTGTCAACCGTCGAAGATGATGTCGCTGTCCTCTCTTCCTGTTTTTTTTTCGGTCTTCATCGCTTTTACTCGCACAATCAGTCTGCAATGTTAGCTAAACCAATACGCTACCTATAGCATCATAATAATACAATACGCACAAGCAGCTGGACAAAAATGCAATACGCTCTGCTTTGGCTCTCGTGGCCCGTTTCTCGTCTCCGCTGTGCAGACAGGCGAGAAGACGGGTTGACGGTAACACTGCTCTCGGTGGTGCATTTGCATACATAGCAAGCTTGCAGCTGTGTCTATTGATTTTTGGCTATACATTGCTTGTTTCCGTCAGGTGTCGTGCGATCTCGCTGTCTTCAGTTGGCCATCGCCTAAGCGTCTAAGCAGATGTTCTTTAACGTAACGACCGCCAAGTGTCCTGCGTCTCGTGCAACGCTCGCAAGCCTCAGCGATACTCGCAAAACCTTGTTAACAGTGGACATCGCAAAACCTCGTCAATTTCGATCATAGCACCTTTTCTATATACTCGTGAGCAGCAACACCACTAGCGGTCATTGACTACAGCTAGTGTCGTTCCACTTGTTGACAAGAAAACACGTTCCGAAAACAGGGTACTTGCTAGCTGAAGCCGCGAGACACACCATCCAACTCCTGTCTCGTCGAAGGACGATGTGTCTATGGTCGCACACTAACACAGACACACACACACATACACACACAAATACACACATCTGTATATGGTTTAGGTCTAGCTAAACTGAGATTTGTTTTATGGGAAAATCGCCAGTCATAGTGAGGCTACTGACGATGCCTTCGGTCGGCCGCCCGGTCATCCATCCACCTCGACGCATGTTGCGGATTTGATCCGACACTTGGTTAGCTTAGGTTTCATTTGACTTCATCAGCATCTGTATATCGTCGTGGTTATGGAGTTTGCGCGCGTTGCTAGCAGTCTGCCCTCTTTCTCTCTCTATCTCTCTCTGCGAGTGCCAGTCATGACGTGATTCGCTAACAGACATGCGTTAACAAACCGCATTTCTTACGGGTTGTCTCGCAAAATAAGCAAGTTTAGAAAATGGAAATATAAAAAATAAAGGATTGCGCGTACCCGCCGAGCCAATAATGTACAGTGTCGGGACAATTATGCAATCATTATGCAATCCTGTTGGTCGCTAGTTTAGATGATCCGTTGGCCATCGCCTTCAATGTTCGAGCACATATATGCGTTCGTATGTACCGTTTGCATTCTGTCAGCAATAGGCTCTACGGGTTTATTAAGCGTGTAAGCGTGGAAATGCATACGTCGACTTAATTAGCACATGTTGTGTGAGAAGACTGTCATCCTGAGACAATCCTGGACACAATACGTAAGGTGAGATAGTTTGTACATCGATGAATATATATATATATGTATGGCGTCCCGTATCGTAGATTTGTATTTTCGATCCGAGCGTTGACGCAGGCCGAGTAAAAAGGATTCGTTTATGAAAAAACTTCTCCGGTAAAAACCTTCTTGAGGCACGCATCTTAAACTTCTATGAACATTTTCACACAAACACATCTATAACCAGGCAGAAAACACACACACAAGTACACAATACCGCTCACGCGCGCGTGAGTTCACAATTGGCTCTGTTTTGACAAGTGCGGCATACAATCCGCAGAATGTTTACTTCACCATTTTCTTCTCGATTCATTTTTCATATTGATCGTTTTAGGGGCAGTCGAGTTCTGTCGCACGTGACGTATTGTAGCGAAACACGTAATTGAATACGCCAGTTTTGACGGACTGAATCATTTGAGCGTTAACAACGCGCTAGTTCAGGAAGCCCCGTTCCGGGTGCGTTCCGTCTCCTGTCGTGAGAAGAACCTTTCGGTGCGTCATTTGCGGCCTACCCATTGCTAATGCCCCATTGGCGTCGACTAAGGTTTCATCAGCCCTAGAGGCTACCGCTTCTTATTCGCTTTGCTGCTGGATCAGATGCGGTTTGTAACGGTTGTCTACGAACAAAGTTTATAGATTGCTTTTTGTCCTTTTCCGCTTGCAGATCTATCTGGCTCTCTCTTTGTTGTCATCCGATCCTAACTAATCTGCAGCCCCATCTAAAAACAGACACGCACACACACACACACTCTCAGGTCCACACAGGCAGACCAAATTTGTTGGAATAAAATTGCAAGTCGTCTGCCTCAGTAGGATTAGTCGTGTCCTGTTCGGCCACAATTTTACAGTGCTTCGGGTAGATAGATTCGTGAAGCTCGAACTTCATTCTTCAATTTCGAGTTGACTGAGCATACGTAGCACAACCGGTGTAGCTAGAGCTAAAGCTGTTGCCATTTCAGCTAAGACCGCGGTTGCTACTGGTCTTGATGAGAGGTGTGCTTGTAGTCGCGATGATGGTTAAAGTGGTTGTGACGTCGCTTGTGCTTGCCCCCCTTGCCTGGCACGAATGGACAACGACCTCGGTCGGGGTCGAACGACCCCGTCGAACACGTGGGAACCTCACAGTCTCCTCTGGCCACGCATCTGAAACCAGTGTCGCAAAACAAAAGACGTCCACACAATCCGTTATAGACTTCAATTAAACAGCTGGTCACTTATCACGGAAAAGCATCTTCCTTTGTCTCTCTTAACATTAACGGTCAAATAGTTCAGGCCTATAGTATTCCAACGGTTAAGTGTCTGTTTCGTAGCTAAGTTTGGGACACGTCGTAGAAGACGACGATCCCATAACGATATTCAAATAACGATAGTTAACATTTGATTGTTCCTTGTTTTGAGCTTGTGGTTAACGTTAGCCCGAACGTAAAGTCGGACGATGGGACATTTGAGCTATACTCGTTTTCGTGGGCAGTGAAATATTGCGTGCGTAGAATTACTTCGATAAGGTCGAAAATTCGAAATAACATGATTGCGACGAATCAACCTACTTATACGTTTAGTGCCTGTTCAAGTTGAACAACGATGCAGTTAAGACATTAAAAACTATCGTATGGCCGATTTCTGGAAACGTACCGTTTACACATCGGAGACCTGACATATGCACCTTGCGAAATAGATTTAGCTTTAGCCGCCAATCGTGGACGTATATATAAATAGTACATAACAATTCGGCTTGCGGTAACGGAACGACACTTTTTTTGCATTAGTTTATACTGAATGGGGAAAGTGGCACACCCTACAATTGCATTACGCTTTATTTGTTACGTTAAGAAGGAAGACTCTCTAATTAATTAATTATATTCATAAGCTTAATACAACTGCAAGCAGAAAATAATCCACGTCTTAAGACAAAGACAATTTGAATTACCATACAATTTGTGGAAAAACTCGAGATTAGTCATACGATTTATGAGGCGTTCCACATGACGCCAATAAATTAGACACTATATATTTTTATATATATATATATATATATACACATTTAGGCTTATTTCTGCCGCGCTCTAGTACCGTCAACCGCTGCTCAGGCAACAGACAATAGCGCTTCGTGGGTTTAGCACGCTTGTTGTGAACAGTGGTCTTGCTTTTGCTACAGATTCACCTAGCCTTCTCTATGTGCTCCTCTTCTTACATCAGTATAAACGCTTCGTAAGAAAAATTGTCATGTTGCGAATGTTTTAGAAACATGAACCAACGCCGCTCTCTGTGTGTTGCTGTTGGTACTGGCATTACGTCACGTGGCTGCCACACATCAGCTGGGACTGAAAGCATCCTTTCCATTTTTACAACTGCCGCTAAGATCCAGTTGAACGTGGACCATCAGGGAAAACGGGGTGAAAGGCGTGAATGAGTAAAACAACTGTTTCAATCGAAGCTGTAATAACACTCTTTACCCTTGCCGGAAGCGGCCGTCTCGTGTGTCTCACCAAGACAAACAACGTCGCGCTTGAGGTGATGAAGAAGATGAGAATTATGATGACAACATTAATGCTGGTCACAATGCGAGATACGACGACAGGTTCTGACAAACGTGGCAACACTCGAACGAAACAACCGTGCGCATGTATATATAAGTAAATGTTTACCTATATATATATATATATATATATATATATATATATATGTATATATCTTTGTAGACACCTCTACATGCAATTATGATTACCAAAAAATGCGACCTAAAGTTATGAGAAGAACAGTTATGACTAGCTAACAAGTTAATAGTTAGTCTAAGTTTGTTTCCCTACTTGTGTGTAGGGTAAAACACTGTGTGCTCAGCGCAGTAAAGGCAACCGACTCTCACTACGACCTACCTGGCGCTGGCGTGGGCCATCCGTTCGCGGCCGCGCTTAATCGCGATACATCGCTGGTCCCGGTCGAAACAGTCGCATGTGCACTGCTGACCATCTAGTACGCGGATCGCGAACGGGTCCGGACACCGCCGACAGCTATGGGGAACAGGGCACAAAACAAAAGTCTAGTCACACATACAATCAATCATACCGTCGAGTGTACGTATACACGTACACGAAGTGCGTATTACACTGACTACAAATTCGCGACTATATAACTGTGTTTCCTTATATAGGGCGGGCGTTTCCAAGGGCAGCGTGTTAAACTGCCAGCCGGAACAGTACAGATTACCATAGCGAATTTATTCCACTGTCCAGACTAAGCAGCTAAACACAGCCAAGACGGTATCGCGAAGAGCAGCGATGCCTGCTGCTGCTGCTGCTATTGCTGTTCTGCCTTAGGCATCTTCGGGTAAGAGTTAGGGCGACAAGCGTTCTTTTGTACCTAGAAAAATCTCCGAGTTAGAATGCGTTGGTGAACACTACGTTCATGAATTGTTCAGGCAGCTTGTGCATGTTGATTGTCTATCTGTTTATACTAGGGTAGTTTATACTATTACTATCTTTTGTTGGTACTGCTGCATTTGTTTCGTGTTGTTTCTGCATCAGTTGACTTCTCCATGGAAAAGGAACGGTTTGTCGACTGAACGCCGATACTTAGCCGATACCGCTGATATCATTACTTGTTACAACAATAAGCTCATGATAACCTGCGACCATTGTCCATAGCTAACGTGGTCTAATCACACAACCTGTACGTGCGAAGAAACGCGAAAAATTTATGCGAAAAATGTTAACAGACAAATGTTAACAATCGAACGACTAAAAACAGTTCCTTATTTTTCATTTTTTTTTTTCATATTCGCACACATGTATAACACATACTGATATGTGTAGTTAGCAAAAATGATTGCTAGGCACAAAATTTCGCATATATAAATTAGCGTACGTATATTAGATTCGTTTGAGATTGTCCTCATGTCATTTTTTACCGAAATGAGTATATATATATATATATATATATATATATATATATATATATATATATACCACAATTTTTATTAAGGCGAGCACTGCCGCGTGTGCAAACGTATTGTAAATAATTAATAAATCATCACAATATTTTCTATATATATATACCTGTGTTCAAACTCGAGGTCATCACCATCATCGTCAAACTCGTCGACGACTGTGGCAGCTTCCGTGGTGGAAGCTGTTCTTCTTCGTGCAGCCGGCGTCGAGCGGCCACCACCACCGAAGACGCTCTCGTTGCGCTCGAGCATCGTGCTGAGATCCTCTTCGCAAGCGCACGAGCTGTGATTCATGAAGGTCAGCTTGATGACATCGCCCCCATCGCGCCGATGCTTGTCTACCGGCGTCGTGTAGAAGTAGAGATCGACCGAGTGCTTGGTCAGGGCCGCGCAGGTCCTGCCGTTTCCACAGCAGCCAGCTTCATTATCGCATCTGAGCGCGGGTGAGACATCAAAGGCATCAAAAGAACGACCAGCAGCCGAACACACAACGGACAGTCATCATCATAAAGCTACATACGAATCAAAACAGACAAGGTCATGCACGCTGCTGCAGGATCCGAATTCCGAATCATCGGAAAGCAACTAAGTGCAGCAGGAATGTCTTACTAAGTTGTTGGTAGAATAGATGTGGTTCACCTAAAAAAGAGGAACCAGACTCATAATGCGTGTTTACTAGTATTAGATATAGAGAGAGTTGATTAATTGCAAACGTACTTAAATTAACAAGTTAATGAATTAAACGGGCGGCATTACCTACGTCATCTTCCCAGACTTCTCCATCTTCCCAAAACTCAGACTTCTCCAAAGATCAGTCCCATAGAAAATGTTACTTTTTTTAACGTTTGCATATCTCTCTTCTTCTTCGTCTTCGCTATCTTGCGTGCAAGGAACACCTGAACTTCTGGACGCCGAACGTAGAATCTAACAATGCGTTATCCCGTTCAGGACAGGCGTCCTTATAGTATTTAGCAGGCATATGGGCCGATAGGCCTGGGGTCTCGTTCGGCTCCTATCCCAGGGTATGAGCACTAGCAGCGGCTTCTTCTATCGGGTTGGGAACCTCCCTTCCCTCATCAGCTTGTTGAGTAGATTCTTCGGTAGGCCAGACTCACTAGGCGTCTTAAGCACTTCGAGAAAAACTTCGTCCTGGCATGAGGCCTAGACAGGGACGATTAAGATGAGTGCTTCGTCCCATTAGGACCTTATGACTGGTTCCGGCAGTTCAGCACTGGGCCGAGAGGGAGTAAGCTCTGCGGAGGCCTCTGTCAGAGCAGTATTGTCATCTGTAGACCCCTTCTTCGTTTGTCAGCCAGGCACGTTTCCTTGTATGAACGTGTCCTACTGCACCGAATGCATGCCTTCCTCGAGTCGGCCACGGAGAGGTTGTTAATAAAAATCTATCGCATAAAACCTGTGCGATCGTGTGCAACACTCAAATCGCGATTTTACTAGATCGCTTTAGCGGCATTTTACCTATGAAAAGCCTTCCCATATGCCGCCTATAGAGCCCTGTGACCGTTTGGTTAGCTACCAGGACTAGGACTAAAACATTTTGAGCAGGCTATTTTTAATTGTAGATCATCCTCTGTTCTCTACGGGTTTGGAACCCATCGTGAGGCATATCTTTAATGCACCAGCAATCAGCAACAATTTGGTTTGTCATCTTAACGAGCATCGCTAAAAGAAAATTCGATTTAGCAACAGGAATTGAACCGGCCACACCCCGGTTGACGGCAACAATAACTAGTGTACTAGTCCCCTAGACCCAGCCGCCACAACTGAAACGTCTAGAGAGACATCAATCGTCCAGCATATTCCTTGGACGCTGAGCCGTCAGATTGCTCTAGTGCGGTCACTCGTTGTAAAAAAATGCACGTCGTTTTATAACCATACTGCAATACTTGTTCGACCTCTGAATGAAAACTTTCATATGAGAAAGATTAAAACCCAGCTTAGAGAGACCTTAGGGGGTTGATAATTCGTTTGATGGAGCACTTTCCCAGAAAATAGAGGCCGCAGATGTCTTGTTTAGGAATGACGTTGAAAGTACTAGCGTTTGATATGTCGATATGGTTAGCCGGAGATCTCTTCACAGAATGTGCGGCTGTGAGAGAACAAATTGTTGCATAGCCGATTCGAACACATGTTCGAAGAATAAAATAAAGAAGTATACCTAACGTTGACCAGCGGAAGGCAAATAGTTAAGCAAATCCCAAAAATCGAGATTTTATTATATCTACTCTAGGCGTTCTTGCGTTCATTGATTTTGCAAGCTTGCCAATACGCTTATAGAACACACATATCCTCTATAACTCACCTCAAGGCTATCTCCGGGAATCGATAGATTGGTCAATGCTTACGGGTGAAGGCGTACGCGGCATGCAAATACACATGTCTATTTTCTAGTTCTGACCATTAAATTTCGTTCACCTCATCGAACACCGCCAGACTGTATAGCAGCCGCTAACATCTTCCTCTGTTAAGACTTTATTGGAATCCAACATTAGGGATTGGGGCAAACGGCCTATGCTAATCATATAACGAATTGAGCAACGATACCAAATATATCCCTTTTTAAATACGTTTCCGCATCTTTTTGCTCTACTAGCCAACTTGGGTGATGTTTGAGACGCAACCGAATTTTTTTACGAATACCTCGATATATTCTGTGTTTTTCTATCAAACAACTCCTTCTGTCGAAACCGCACATTTTGTGATGCGATATCCGGACAGCCACATCGGTATAACAAAATGTAGTCACTGTTACTCTTAATCAAGACCTTTACATCCCCTTATTCTAATTCTAAAGACATGCTTATTTTTTTAATTATACAACCCACTGAAGGCAATAATGACGACATATTATTATTATATTTGTGTTGGAAACAATTGTAGAAGCAAAATTAATTCTAATTAAAATGAGTTAAATATGAATGTATACATGGCACTTTGCCTTCGTTTAGACAGACAAATTAAACTTTTATATGCGCGCTTATTAAAAAAGAATACAATAGAAGTAAGGTGGTTTCGAATCTGTGAACGACGTGCAATCCTCACGGATGATCAGTTGTCCACAACGTCCACACGAGCAACCTCGTGAGGCTGGATGGAAACGCCGCTTCGGAGATTGATTGGTCTTAGAACAAAGTATCTAGTAACAAGATTTGGACGCGCTAGCTGTTTAAACATGCGGTAATCGGCGTGGGGTTGGTATTTGCTGAAACTAGACAATGTGATACGCTTGCTATATATACGACTGGCAGTTCCGGAACCACATGAGGGGCCAATAAATCTATCCAAGTACCGCGATCTTTGCTACATTTAAAAAAAAAAAAAAAAAATATATATATATATATATATATATATATATATATATATATATATTAATATATGTATCCTCCTGCGTATCTATATAATGCAAAGCCAAAAATGTATGTACCTGTGAATGATGGTGCAGTGCGGAAGATACTGTACACTAGCATTCGTGTAGTACCTCTGAACTTCGATGACAACCGGTCGAGGCAGCCGACATTTCGTCCGCTCCTGCATACGGCTGTAGTGGCGGTTTGCTTCAAATGTCGGCACGAAGTCTATAAAGCAACAACAACAACAGCCATTTGTTAAAAAAACGCCTGAGACCAGCAAAGCACGTTATTTTTAGCGTTCTGTTCCTCATTTATATACAATTAAGGGCAACTTGCGGATACGGGTGAGAGCATTTTCTGCAAAATCCCCTAATTGTTACAACCGTTGAAAATGTGAAAGTATGGAAAATATGGGCTTAATGTAGAATTACAAAATTTAAATAAATTTGTCATCTGGAAAAAACGGTCCCATAAAAAAAATATGCGTGCTTGTGTGTAGAATTAAAGTTTACACAAATATGTATTAAAAAAATTAGTAATAAAATGTGTGTAAAAGATACGAGGAAAATGCCAATGATGTGTCAAGCAATAAATATTCGCATATATGTACACATGTATATAAAAAGTAAAATATGGTGACGCAATACCTGGGCGTATGGAAGGCAACTGGAATGCTGTCCTCGAAGGAGATTTTGGCTTCTTTACCTGAAATAGGAAAGTAGATACAACGTTAAGTCTGTTTTAACATAGTGTTGCTGCAGATGTTGAGTTTCCCTATAATATTAGATCTCAAGATCAATGCTTGACAGGGCGCACAATATATATATATATATATATATATATATATATATATATATATATATATATATATATATACTGAAATCCTCTAGAATTAAAGTAGGTCATACCCTAGAGAATGAATGCGTGTTCGGTTGAATATAAATAATATAGCATATAGATTCAGAGGAAAAATATAGCTTCAGACAACTGGTGCAGATGTTTATGAAAGCGAAACTGTGTTCCGAATGGCAATAGAGAATAGAGTCCGTCTCAGTTGTTCAAGCACCGTCTTAGATAAGACGGTACGGCCACGAAAGCATATTCAAGTACTTTTTAAAATACTTACTTATAAGAAAAAAAAAGAAAAAAAAAATATATATATATATATATATATATATAGATGGATAGATACAAGTTTATTTCACCAGAAATTGGTAGATATTACCTAAATTTCATGTCGGCTGAAAACGTCTTTCACTACTGCATGCGTCGAGCCAGCTTCTATTTCGTTGCATTGCAGTATGTGGTATCGGTCAATAATACATGTGCCACAATATTTACATACACAATCTTCAATGTCAAAGCAATACCCTTTTAGGCATATAAATTGGTGGTAGCCATGCCAGGTAAGTCTGCAGAGTACCCGTCTGTTCACTTGCATTCCCTGCTTCCAACGGTCTGTCGTGAATGCAAGACCGTAAGTGAACTTCTCTATGGCAAAGCTCAAATTACGCTTTTCTCTGTATGCGCGATATTGCTCTACGACGAGTGGGCTAAAAACGTATTTGTCCAAGAGAAGATCTTCCACAAAGCTTCGCTCTTGGCATAGTTCCAACGCCAAGGTTGTCGATGCGTTGCGCGGCAGTCCAAGCATATATTTCACAAAATTCGCTTTTATTTTGTCTATTTCTTTCATGTTATCTAAGGTTAAGTTTGGTGCAATGGGCCGAAGGCAGTAAGTTATAATCGGAGCTATTTTTATCTTAAAAAGGTTCATTCCAGTCTTAATGTCAATTTGTGTAAGATCTCCGAGTAGCGTCATGGTCGATACTGCTTTTGCACGCTTTTTCTCTATGTGTTTTGTAAAAGATAGGCCGGGTGTCAAGGTTACCCCGAGGTAGCTAAATTGACTTACTAATTCGATATTTTGGTTATTTACCCTGATGATATAGTCAAGACTGGCGTATCGGCCTCCTCGGGAAAATCGAAGGATTTTCGTCTTGGATGCATTAATTGTCAGCTTATATTGTGCGCACCATTGGCTCATTTCATTGAGGTAAAACTGTAAATGTGGTCTTGACTTGGCCATTATGATAAGATCGTCAGCGTAGAATACATGCTGAGCTTTAGCATTTCGTAGTGTTTGGCTTAACCCTGCGACATATAGGATGAATAAGAAAGGGCTTGCCGTGTCGCCGTGTGCCATTCCAATGGTCTGTTTAACTTCTTGCGCAATACAGTGAGGCCCATTTCTAATTGTGATGTAGTTTGCAGTGAGAATGCTTCTGATTAGGTTGAACATTCGACCTTTGATGCCAAAGTGATGTCGCATAGCTTCCAGGAGGCTTTGAAGTCAACAAACGCTGCGTAGGTCATCTGTGCGTTGTTGAAGCATTCCTGCACGTGGCGAAGGACTTCCGTGAGAGCTCGTTCAGTTGACCGACCTTCCAAGAACCCATTCTGTTCCGTAGGTATTAGATCTTTACACTCGCTATGTAGTCGGGTCACAATTATTGAGGTTAATATTTTGTAGATTACGCTAGTCAATGCTATCCCGCGGTAGTTCGCTGGATCTGTGGCGTCGCCTTTGTTTTTGTAAATTGGTTGCAGGTAGCTTTGGCGCCATTGCATTGGGATGTGCCCGTGTTCTAAGCATGCATTGAACAGCGCTGTTAGCTTTGGGGCTACGTGTTCTATTCCCTGCTTAAGATGTTCGTAGTAAATATCATCAAGACCTGATGATTTTCCGTTCTTTTTTGCTAGTATAGCCCTTCGAACCTCCCCTTCCGTAAAGTCTTCCCAATTAGACTCCATGTAAGGAGCATGTTCCTTCTCGGTCAGTTGTACATTGCGGTTCAGTAGGGCTGTGAAATGCGAGATCCACTCTTCGTCATTTATTAGCGGGTTTGCTATGACAGGTCTCTTCGGCAAGAGGATCCATGGTCTCTGGATGCTGTCTCGTACCTGATGTATGCGTTGCGCAGTCTCGTATTCACATCTTTTTCTCATAATCATTCGTTTATATTTTTTCTTCAGCTCAGCTAGGTTTGCCAACCCCGATAAGCTTCAATCGTTGTGGCAACATATGCGACCTTTGATGGTTTTGCATTCGTGGTCAAACCATGGTTTGTGTCTCTGGTTTGTCGCAGTGTTGCTCTTATGTATTGCTGCAGCTTGAATGGCCCACCGAAGTGAGCGCTCGTAAAAGTCTGTGTCTACTTCGGCCGCATTTGGGAGTAGATGTAAGGCTTGTTCTAGCTTTCTGAGACTTATCTTGCGGCCGAGGGGATTTCGTTTGTCACCGCCAGTTCTACTCGTATGAGTAAGACTGAAGGTAACCTTACAGTGCTTCCGCTTCGCTGAAATTATCGTTTTATGGTCCTCTATATAGGCTCCCGGTTCACTAAAGGTACTCATAATTAGGTCTATAGCACTTTTTCCATTTTCACATTCCATGCTATATATGTAGCATCGGAATAATTACCTTCTATTTGCTACCTATATATATAGAGGTTCTTTTCATAGGTAAATGTATAAAGAATTGTTTATAATATTGTTGCGGGCATCGTCAGAAAACAAATCTGTTATATATATACATGAAAAAAAACGTACACGGGCATTAGCCTAACGGAATATATATATATATATATATATATATATATATATATATTTTTTTTTTTTTTGCTAGCCCGCTATATTGGCTAGGGCGAGCCTCGATGATGAGTATCTATTATTATGTATGGCACTCGGTTAAGTCCGTTTTGACGATCAGCCAACAGAACGGACGACACCTTAAATCGTTCGCCGACATCAGAGTCGTTGAAGATCGGCTGCTCACCAAGACCTTCTCTGATTGTCTGCGTTAGTGCTTGGTTGGTGAGGTTCGCGGCGCCGGCTCGGTCTGGGTGGAAAACGTCAAGAGGAAAGATGTCATATCTTCTTCTGTCTTCATCGCGTAAGCGCGACTGACATCGATGGAAGCACTCTTATTGACACGAGCGCCAGGGCTATGCTGTTGCTGAGGATAATGAAGAATATGAAGATGGTAAAGAAACAAAGAGCAAAGATGACCTCGAGGCTTCGATTGAGGCTTCGGTCGAAGGGCAATACGTCCAGTTCCTGTAGCTTGTATGGCGGGCTATTCGAGAAAAATGGCGACGATGATTGGCACGGCTTACCAACCGCATCAGTAATTCGGGTTTATTTACTATGCGCTATGCGGCGCCGGCCTGACCTTATGTCAAGTGTTTGTCTTTATTTGTATGCACCAGCGGCAGAAACACCAGCTGTTGCAGGCTGTATGCGAGCCGCCATCGTCCTCTACCTACAAAACAATTTCAAAATGAATATGCTGTTCACTAATTAACTGTCTCCGAAACACGACTAACAAGTGTAACGCAGCGTTACCGTCAAGCTACACCGAACGCATGTGGGGCCCAACTGGTGCGGCATCGTAAATATTGATGTTTGAAGTTTAAAAGATGCTTGACTGATATCTTTCTAACCGGCGTATGACAACGCGGTGTAGTGCATTGGCCAACTCGAAGACTCGCCTCGAACCACCAGTGCGGACATAGATGCTGAATCTCGCTAACTATATGTATGAAAATTAAAATGTGTATTTTGTCATATCACAATTAGGCTAATAGGTAAAAGTATAATCTATAGTCCAATTATTTATCTCGCTAGGTGTCGGTAAACATACCATTAACAAATGGGCTCTCAAACAGTTTCTTTAGTGTGACAATGAACAAATGTAAAAGCAAAATAATACTTTTATCAAATAATATTGCAAGGCTTGAAACAATCAATAATATGCTTGTCTGGCGTGTAGGCAGAGAATCACACAACAAGGCGGCTTTGTGGACTTCATCGTCTACCACCCTCTTCCTACCCCTTCACTCGGTAAATAAACGCGTTTTCTATTCTATTCTTTTATAAATCTAAGAAGTGCAACTGAAAATCACACGATCATTTATTGAGTCTTGTCGTTACTGTGTTTTAATTGAACCTAGCGAATAGACGAATTCAAGTATCAGGCTTTCATCAATGACTAAATCGACATATGGGATATGTAAAAAGACCACGCTAGACCATTTGACCGATTGAGAGCATCCGGATAATTTGTATCTTCTCAGTTACTTAGCTTGACTTCATCGTAATGCTAGACAAGGTTCAAACACGCCGTGTGTCCGCATACATGTGTAGATAAACAGTGACTCACGCAACAAGCACGTTGAAAAAGAGGCCTTTAATATATATACATATATATATATATATACATATATATATATATATATATATATATATATATGCAAGTAAAATTGGCCGCAATTGAGCCTTTAATGAGCTATCGTATATACTTATATGTCATAGCGGCAGTGCAAAGTGGCGCGCTCTCGCGCCACTTGCGTATTCGCCGTGTCGGTTCGACGTTCTTTAGCACGTTCTACGCCCACGACGAGGCTTTAAAGGTAGGTAGGTGCTTTCTCGCCTCATTTACTGCTTAATATTAGCGCAGCTGCTACTGATGGAACATTTGGCCAGATCATTTGAGCTGGCGCACTTTCGCGCGATGGAAGCCGCGTCGGAGACCAGCGTGGCGGTTGGCGAGCTAGCGTTGAATACCGTTCATTTGTGCCAGGCCTCCAGAGCAGACGTGCGTGTGTGTGTGTGCGCGTGTGACCTATTATTATGCTTGAGTGGAACGGCTTCGTTTACAGACAGCTAGCTGCTAGAAGATAGAAGGTTTCAGGCGAGTTCGAAGCACCCGATAATAATGACGAAGATGATGAAGATCGCCGATGACGGCCGCCACTTACGTATCAATGCGCGAGAGAAAGAGGTATATATATATATTTATTTTTATTATATTATATATATATATATATATATGTATATATATATATATATATATATATATATATATATATAAATATATATATATATATATATAAATATATATATATATATATATCATATATATATATCTATATAATATATATACATATATATATTATAGAGAGAGTGACAGAGAGAGAGAGGGGGGAGAGAGAAAGGATGGCCCTGGTCGCGTGTCGGCGCTCAGACGGTCTACCAAAGATGAGAAGCGAGCCAGACGGTTAGAAAAACGCGTTTCGCTCACCCGACCGCAGGTCAACGAGGGCAGTTCGTTTGCACGCTACGCATAGCCAGTACCCGGGGGAAGAAAAAACCCGATGATGATTTGTTTGCTCTATTTCGACACCATCGTGTGTTAACAGTCGTGTGTAAGTGTTTGTTGTCTTCACATATGCACACCAAATATATGTGTGAAGTGCGTAACGGGCCGGTGCGGTGTCGAGGTGCAGGACGGTGATCCTGGACCGACCGAACACGCAGGGTCTTGTTGCGGTGTTGTATGTGCAGAGTGGCTGCTACAACCTGGTATGAAGTACCATGGTATGTACTTTTTCCCTACACTGGTTCCTTGACGTTGAGGAGTATGCACATTTTAACACTGGTTCCTTGACGTTGAGAAGTATGCGCGATTTCATACTGGTTGTCGTTGTTGTAGTTGTTGTTGTCAGTATCAGCATTGCCAGAACAAGCTTCGCATGCCAAGTAGCTGGGGAGCAGTTGTCGACTTAATGTTTTTTCTAAGCACTAAACTAAAATGGCAGGCATGGCTCGTCTCGAAGAGATCTGCCCAACGGCTCTTTTCTTCTTTCTGCTTGCGGACAGAAATAGCGACTAATGAAATAGAGCGAAAAGGGAAGACGGGATTGAGACACCAGGCAGCTCGCTAGAGGCTAACTTTGTCACGCCTGTTGGGCGGCCGGTAAAAAGATCCGACCATGACAATGATGACGAAGCTGTCATGCTCCTTGTATTCACCTCTCCGGCTCGAACTCGGGCTGGGCTGGACCACACAGCATGTAGCCTTTCTTACGTATGGTAGAAGATCGTACTATATCTCCTCTTCGTTTTGCATGTGTCAGGCATATTTTTGCACAACAGCCGCTTTAACAGCCCACATTTACACTAGACAAATAAACAACATGCTCAAAAGGATTTACAAACGAAAGGACACACACTTTCACAGAGCAGCCAGAGTTAGAAATAGGAATGTTTCAGGACCGGCCTCAATAAGTGCCGGATAGAATCATACAGCTGCGCTTGAGATGTGAGACAGTTATTACATGCTGGAAAACAGGGTGCAAGCCCTTCATAAATACGCAAGAGAGTTATACATATGTTTCTACCATTGTTAGCAGGAATCGCAAGACACGAAGAAGTACGGCCTCCCAAAGCGACATTCCTTAGAATTTACTGTTTGAGGCTGGAATACTTATAAATAAGCAAAAACAATATATATATATATATATATATATATATATTATATATATTATATATATATATATATATATAATCGCCTAACTTGCAGCATTTTATTGAACCCTTTAGCAGCTGAACGCATTATCGACGAAGCACTAGTAATAGAGTTTAAAGGCAATATGGCGCTGTCGGAAGACCATGGGCGAAGACGTTGACTATGCAGTCACAGCTATGGTCCCCTAAGGATCCACCCTGGGATCAACCCTATGAGGTATAACCTATGATGGGCTACATAGACTCCCACATACCCGGGAGTATATTCGGCCGCTTACGCAGGCTGATTGTCACCGCGAAGGCTACAACACGCCGCTTCCTCAACGAGATTCAGAGACCTATGGCGCTCAACATCGCACGGGCAAGTCGCACGGCGTCCACAGAAACCATACGTCGTTAGCAAAATGTGTCAGTCCTGAACTGGCCGTAAGCAACTGACACATAAGTGATATACCAACAGGTCTACAATTGTAACGGACAATGTAGTTATATAAATATAAACAATTTCTAACAGGTTATGTTGGTTAAATAAATGTAAACAAATTCTAACAGGCTATGTTAGTTAAATAAATGTAAATAATTTCTAACAGGTTATGCTAGTCTACTATATATATATATATATATATATATATATATTTCGTTCCTTCCTCCGCTTGCCTGCGTGACTGGCAGCTGACGGAAGCCCAGAGCATGTAAGCAACACAGAGCATGTGAGGACGCCGAGTGGTAAACGCCAGTCGCTGCTGGTGTATCAATCGCGTCATCATCAGACAGCAAGGATGAATGAGGGCGATATGAGCCGCCGACAGCATTTCTGACTTTCTTTGGGCGACCACGCTCTGACGAGTCTCGTGCGCGCTATGTCGATCCACCCGTTATTGGCAGCGTCGTCGTCGTCTTCGTACCCCATGGTCTTTTCATGCCGACGAGAGACCGTATCCCCCCTCCCACTCCCAGACCACTTTCTATCTCTCTATCGGGATCTCGCCCCGTGCCACAGTGTCCCTCCTATGTTGATCACATTTCAACAAGCTTCATCGTTTCACGTTCAATAGGAACTGCCCACCCGCCGTGAATGTGTATGGAGTAGTCCGCTGGGCCCATCAAAACTCATCGTTTGTCGACTATATATATATATATATAAACAGCCTCAGCATCGGCTACCCCTACTCTAACGGGACGCAGGACACTGATAATCTTCATCACGATAACCATTGCTATCATCGTCAACTGATGCATTACTATTGCATAACAGATGCATAGCCGATGCACCGACAAGCGACCATGAAGACGTAAGCAGAATGTATGTGTTAATAGACAAAACCATTCGGCATCGGTTAAACATGCGCACGCCCACTGTGTGAAACGTGCGGGCCTTGCAGAATTTATGATCCACAGCGCGCTCCTAACGTGGGAATCGACAACAACGACGATCGTGTTGCAGCGGTACTTTTCGTGATGAAAGAAAGACCGAAAGCAGAGCTTAGATCTTCCTACAGCGGGGGTTCCAATCCCCCTTGCCCAGGGCCAGGAAACCCAATCTGCCGCTGTGTCCGTTAAATCGAACGATGTGGACTGTGCGGTTCTGGAAGCAGTGACAGCTCTACAGACGGTAATCGGTCAAAAAGCAGCACAGATCCACCCACGCGTGCCGCAATTACATCAAGGTCTCTAAACAAAAAAGACCGCGGCGCCGACAGTAGCGACAACCACAACATCATCCTGTGTGTACATATACAATACAAAAAAACATATATATATATATATATAACCTACATAAGAGCACTAGCTGTTATTCGTGATAACTTTGATTATTAGCTTTTATGTTCAAAACCCCAAAATAATAATTCTACGACACTTCACAGTGTTCAAAACGAACGCAATCAATGAGCAAAGACACATTTCATACCAAACCTATGGCGATCCGTGCCGTGGTTGCGAAGTAATTAAAGTTTTCTGGCGGATATTTCGAGATCAAGTGCCTGCATCAATGGCCTGCTCCATTAGATAAATCACTCACCTGAACTCTAGAAGAACACACAACTATTTATTATATCAAAGTGATTCATTGGCCGAAGGTGCCTCCACGAACCAACAAATAGTACAACTTTGCTGGCGCCTGTGAATATTTCGTTGTACGTCTTGAGACAGGCATTGCTTGAACGGCCTCAACAATGGAGGTTATCCCGGTGTGGGATGCAATGGCGCTACGTCAAGCTGGAACTCCATGCTCTTGCGAACACCTTCTGAAACGCTATTCAGCAGTCCTGGTAGTTTCACTCAGGAATGTATGGTAGGCTTTTTCATCCAACCTCCTCGAAAGTATGTGTGGTAAGGTAATGATATATAAACCTATAAGGTCATTTTTCACTGTGCCAGCCCACATATTCACGGATAACTGCCTCTGGCGTCACGCGTGTGAGTCAGCGGGTTTTTGCTTGCCCAACAATGGGTGTTGTACCTATTAAACACACTGTCGTCTCGTGTAAAGCAGGCTTTTCAATAAATCAGTAAAAAAGCGCAGATACAGAGAACTCCGCATTGGATTTTGCTTGCCACAGAAGCTGGCTACAGTAGTCAACCCGCTGCTTGAAATTGTTGGAACCAGCAGAATTTGAACTTGCTGCCATCGGTACGGATGACTGACTCTCGGCCCCCGTCTTCCGGGTCATTACGAGATAGTAACAATAACAATTTCAACAGACAAGGTGGATCGTCAATGCAAAGAGGTTCATGTTTCACACGTTCACATTTGCTTCTGTGATTAATGCAAACAGTTGTCTTGGCCGCTGCTGGTTCCTCTTCTTGCAGCAATCAGGCCGAATGGCAATCACATCGATGTGGTCTCGAAGAAGATGGTGCAGTTGAGTTAGCAACATGGGCTCGTCACAGTATAAGCGATTAAATTTTTGCAAACGCTACCGATTTTGCCGAATGTTTACGGAGGCATCTTCGGGCAGCTAGTGTAAACAGATAATAAATAGTTGTGCGTACTTTTAGAGCTAAGCTTTGCAAATTCTCTTCAAAACGACCATGTCGCTACTTCTAGCCGGCGTCTTATGTCGTTCAGGAGATGCAGAACTTTGGTTTTACTGTAGGAGCACTGGCTGTCTTGTAATCGCAAATGTTGTGCTCTTATTTCGGGCATAACACCAATATCACAGATGCTAGTAATTTCATCCTTACTCCGAAACAAGACTTCTCTGAGATCATGTTCCATTGTAATTTTTTGCCATCGAGCTCTACAATTGCCTATATCGATCCCAAAATCATCCTGACACCCTCACACATATATATATATATATATATATATATATGTATATGTGTGTGGCCTTTTGTAAGAACAAATACATTTGTAAATTCTATCTAACGAGCATCTGCATATCATTCTTTCATTGGCCAGGTTAAATAGCTAACCATAAGCGATCTACATATTTGCGCACGCACATAAATATATGGTACTTATCCAGCGCATCAAGTAGCAGCGCGGTGGAGCGCGTGCTACCAATGAGACGATAGAGGGCAAGTCCCCTGTTACCGATGCGCCGAATCGAGTGCCGACGACATTGCTTTGACGCGCTTTCATTTCCGCAAATGAGACAGTCGGGCAGACTACATGTAGCATGTAGGAGAGAGACACACACAGAGAACGCGAGAGAACCAGACCGAGAGACAGAGACACGTGACCCGAAGCACGCTCGATGGCTGACACGCGATGTGCTCTCGTAATCTGTTTGCCTAGAGAGACGATGCTTGCAGCCGAAACGAGAAAGGCGACTAAAAAACACAAAGCAACAATACCAAACGATCGGCCGACCTAGCGACCGAAACAGAAAGCGGGTGGTCAAATTTGAAAAGCTTCCCATTGTTTTCTAGCTAGGTAATCGTAGGCGCGCGGCCGATGCACTCCGTTCCGACACGCTATGCAGGCTGAACGAGGGGGCTCGTGAGGCGCGTGAGACACACTGTGACGCTGGCGACGACGGCCGCTTGATTCGTCCAGGGTGACCCAAAGATTCGCCACGGCCAGACATCGGTGAGGGTCGCGCCAGGACAGCCGCGTTACTAGAGCAACACCTTCAACACAGCGAAAGCGACGGCAGCAGCAGCAGAAGCGAAGAGGTCTTCGTCGACAACGTTTGAGGTGATGGTCCAGTGGCGTGAGCACCACCATCCTCACCGGGGGGGGGGGGTTACCGCTTCGAACTTCGAACACATAGCAAAGTGGCGCCGAAACCAGTGGTTTGATCTCTTTTGAAACTCGTCATGTCTTTCTCGATTTCGACCACAGTGTGATGATGGTGAGAACAATGGTCATGATAACGAGGCTGATGATGAAAAAGCGCATCATCATTTCATGTATCGCATAGTTAGCAAAGAGCAGGAGTATTAACAGTTGACCGAGTTGAAAGCTCGGCGGCGAGCTTGTTGTTGTTGTTGTTGTTGTTGTTGTTGCTGTTGTGGTTGTTGTTGTTGTTGCTGTTGTTGTTACTGCTGCTGCTCGTGCAATCTTGTTACCTATCTGCCGTTCCCTGTTCTATTTGTCCCTTCACTCCGTTTTTTGTTGTCTTGGCCTCCTGAGGAGGGCAAGGTGAGATGACCTAGAGTAGACCTGCTACGATGTCACAAAGACATAACCGACACACAGCCGTCTTGCGGCACTGGCGCTGCTGCTGCTGCTGAAAAGAGCTGCTAATATTTTCCAGCGAGAGTTGACTTAGTCCGGCTGTTATGACCACTGCCGTTGCTGCTGTTGCTGTTGTCGTTGCTGGTTGAAAACATTGTGCTTATGCTGAAGGAAATCGAGCACACGAGCCGCGTTACAATGCGCGCAAATCATTGGTTGGTTGGTAAGCTATTTTTTAGCCGCAGCAGTTAAGGCACTGGTTTCATTTCATTTCGCTTCGTTTTTTGTCGCGTTGTTGCGGTTGTTGTAATAAAAAGGGCAACCTCTAGTGGCACTGTCAAAAAGCCTACCGAATTTCACTGGTCGTTCTCTACGTAACGTCACTCATCGAGTGTCACGATGTGTTTATGCTGAATAGGCTAAAAGCGCCAATAGGAGTCAGTTTCCCATACATCAAGCAAGCGTGAAAGGATGACAGGTCGACCCATCTATATCAGCACACGGGTCCGGCGTCTACTGCTAACTAGCGACAGTGGTGATAATGATGATATTGACAAGCAATAAGGGATGTGTAGTTATGTATGTATATATATATATATATATATATATATATATATATATATATTAATAAAAAAAGAAAACCAAAAAACAAGCAAAATCAGTTGGCTAAGTAATTCCTGTCATATAGTTAAGCGTAGAAAAAAATGCTAAAATGTATCAAATCGCATGACAATATTAGTGTCCTCCTCACGGTAAGTTCCAAGCCCGAAGAGGACGGGGAATGTGTATCTGACGTGTTTTACAGTAATTCCACTGAAAAACGTTCGACCCTTCTCTGTGAGTATTTAATAATTTTGTTTCACAAGATGCTTAGCGTTGTGACCCTTTTTTGTCGAGCATTGGTTCGTAGCAAGGTCACTTGTCATCGCGAAGTGCCACCATCTAGAGTTGAGCTAGCTGATCTCCGCATTCGTGACCCATTTGCAAAAAATAAACGACGACTTTCTAGCAGCTTTGCGTCTGCGAGCAGCCGCATGTTAGCGGCCATTTCGTTTCACATACAAGATAAATAGATATATGTCTTACAATAGACTTGTAGCATGTAGATATATATATATATATAGATGTTACAAATATATATATATATATATATATATATATATATATATGTGTGTTCTGTGAGTAGTCAATGATGCAGCTGTCCGACTACAAGAGTGATAGACACGGGGTGGTCAAGTGAATCTGTTAGTTGCAAGGTTTTCATTTCGCAGATCTCAGTTTGAAAACTGCGATCTATATTCTACGTAAGTGTAGGTGGCGGAATTAATGTGGCTGGCGCTGGTGTGACATTGTCTGACGCAGGCCTGTAGCCCCGCTGCGGCGTAACAGCTTTGCGCCCGTGATCACTTTGTTTCTGTCACGTTTGTTTCTAACAGCGTAAGTTTTTGCACCCAAAATCTCCTCGTGCTGACAAAGTCGTCAGTCAACAGGGATTGACAGAAATTCTGCGCTGTTTGCCTTTCTGCGTTGGCTTGCGCTTTTGTTTTGTATGTATCCACGCCGCGCCTGTTCTCCCTTCTTCTAAACTCTACCAATGGACGTCGTTTTATCGTTGTTGTTATTGCGACGTTGTTGTTGTTGCTGCTGCTGTTGCTGTTGTTGTTGTTTCTATAGTCTTCATCACCGCCACACCGCTTTCTTCACTGCCTTTTATCTATTGTTGTGCGAAAACACCAACAGTAGCAGCAGCATTAACGACAACATGCTATTGCTGTTATTACTTTCATTTGCTGTCATCTCTACGCCGTGACAGTCGCTGTTGCTGTTGTTGTTGTCTTTGTTACTTCTGCTGCATTTGCACTGCGAATTGGTTTTCCTTGTGTCTCGTGCTGCTGCTGTGAAAGTAGCTGTTTGTTTTTGCTGATGTTGTTGTTGCTGTTTTTTTTATTGTTGTTGCTGCTGCTGCTGTAAACCGCAAAGCTCGTATGAAGACAGGCGACAATGACACAGCAAGGACATGGGTCTCTTCTGAGTTGTTTAATCATCACAGTCGCCCACGCTTTGATTGCGTTCACAGCTCGCTGATCGCTAGTCGAAACCGACGCGTGATGAAGATATCGCTCACATGCGTGCATATGCATGGGCACGCTCTGGAACGGAGGCGCACGCGTCTACCGCACGGTAACGCCTGCCAGCAATAACGCCTGCCAAAATAACGTGATTTGACCAGTGTCAAGTCGTTGTTGTGCGACTACATACCGAGAAAGGCATGATAGATTCACTGTAGGTGTTGATGAGAAAGGCGCCAATCCTACAATTTAAATGCTACACATTTACGCGCCTGAAGGGGCAACGATCGGCTACATAACTTAGGCTTGATACAAAATAACGTTCAAAGATTTCAGTCTCAATTCGAAAGCAAAGCCTCAGGATTTGCTTTGTTTAATGCTAGCTGTTTTGTTTCCGGTGGAAGCCCCTACTCGGCTTCGTTAGCTTCCGACCGTCGGTGCAGACGGGATTTTGATTCTTAAACAAATACGCATAATCTTGTCCTTGTATCCCTTGCAGATAGAGTGAAGTTGGCAGTTTGCTAACAGTACCCATTCACAAGAGATGAACTTTATGAAATCCACATTCTTTTCATGTGTCGCAAAGTTCACTACATTAGCACAATCGATTAAGCATTAGTTCGACTTTGCCTATAATACCATAAACTGTTTCGAGTTCTGAAAATCCGAAATTATGGCGTATCATCTTCGTCATCGCGGAAGATATTTCCGGAAAACATTGGCCGTAAAGGTTTTCCGCCATAGCAAAGAAAAGTTGTCCACGTTGCTATTACGTTGATCAGGGCTTGTCAAAGATCTTCGCCTGGTCGTGTGGCGTCGAGATTTGACGGCTCTCCACTGTACGCTATCTTTGAAATGTAATAAAAATTGTATTGTTTCTCAGGTCACATCACTGTACTGCGAATAAACAGAAATGCGTCCCGTGACAAAGCGCCAGCCACGGAGACTTTGTAAACACATATCCGCCGTACTATCGTAAGATACCGCGTCAGAGTAGAGTAGAACGAGATCGGGGCAGGAAACCTTAGAGAAAGCAGTTACAGACAGGCTATCTCTATTAGTGTCCGTCGTGGGTCTGGACATAGCGTAGCCTGCCTGCTGACAAATCTGAGATCTATAGAAATGCTTACAGGGTCGATCTGTCGCACAAGTACCTAAGGCAACTTTTATGAGTGAGAAAGATATTGACATGACAGTTACGCTTTACATAAATGGTCTTTTATATAGCTCATTACTTATTATCATCAATAGCATAACGGGGAATAGTTAGAGATAAATCTGCAATGCCGCCTGCTATGATAGTGTAATCAAGCAACAACAGCATTTTGAAGAGAAACGAAATATATTTAGTATTGACTTAAGTCAGAGATATGGTCTGACAAATGCTACATGTGCCAGCCTATATATGCGAAGCGCAAACACGAGAAATATAGTCCTACTCTGGAGTATAAGCAACGAAAGCTAAAAATACATGGCATAGCAAAGCAAAGAAAAGAAGGAATTGTGTATGGAGAAATCTGATCTACAGGGGATATAATATATATATGGCCGTACCCCCACCCCCTGGTTGAGAGGGTCTTCGATGTACTAAAGCCACCATTCCGCTAAAAGCATTGCCCGGACCCGAACATTTCAGCCAGCCTGACGTTCAGATGTAAATATAACAGCGGTACCAAGGTGGACCCGAGAGGTGTCGAGCAAACTGCACATCGAGTTCTATTGTAGATGCTTTGCTATTGCAGGACGCTAGTGTAGGAGAAGCTGCATTAGTGACAATTTCGTAGCAGATGTCATTAGTTCAGTGGCAACAAGAGCGGGGAACAAGCGGTCCGGTTCACAGCGATTACGTCGTACTCATGTAGACAACGCTCAGCGCACTTAAGGAAACCTGCTCCCGATGGATCTTTGCCATGCTCCTTGGACAACGGGGAGCAAATATCGTCCGCCACTATAGCGGGTGGGGTTCCCGAGCCTACAGTGAGTTCCCGCGTGAGGGTCGGGAGGGTGCACTGAGTACAGCAAGACACTGATGAAAGGAATAGCTCTTCGTTAGCTGGGGGGGGGGGGGGTGCTCACTGAATGGTTTCAGCAAACATTGCAGAATTGTAGATTGGGAGAGATGTAGCTTCTCAGCTTCCTCAATGATTTCCTCAACACCCATCTCCTTATCTGGCGCGCCAGGTTAAGACGATACTGAGCTTGTTACGTTGTAGGGGAGGATACAAAGGTCAGGATAATTCTGCCGCCCTCACTTGGTAAGAGTGGCACCGCCCATATATGTATATATATATATATATATATTATATATATAGTATTAAGCTATGTGCTTCAAGAATGTCTCTGCGGGCCCGGTTGTATGTAGTATGCTGCATGCACGCAGGTCTTCTGTTATCTATGGGGCCAGGGTAGCCAACGCTAGCGGGTGAGCTTCGGTTGCCGAAGATGCGACGGTCGTCGCAGTCAAGGGTGACAGCAATACGGCAGCGCGTTTAGCAGTAGCATCGGCAGTATCAGCTGTGATAATTGTCGACTTAGTAGCAGCATTCATATCGAGCCCGCTAGCGTAGTGCATTCGCGTGCGCCTCGCGACTGGAGGAGACACATAGGGTGCACAACGATCCCCACCGTTGCACATTTGTGTTGATGGAGTCCGTCTTAACGCTGCGCACTGCGAAAGCAAACCCGTAGACGTTAAATGTTGCTGAGGGTCAGAACGAAAAAGTTTTTTTTATAGTAGCACATTCATAGTGATGGCTTCGATATCCGAATATGAATGATGACGATGCGGATGATGGTGATGAACCACGACACGACGTTTTCTGATGGTGTGGATTTTTGCTGGTTGTGTTGCTGCTAAATCGTCCGTCCACCTTGGCACCACTACGGGTAAAGCAGAAGCAGCAGCAGCAGCACAGCAACAACACAACAACAATAACAACAACAACAACAACAACATAATGTCAGCAACCGACAAGCCGGTAACGACAATCGACGATCGACACCCGATGTCGTGCTCGGATCGGCGACGGCCGGCTTCACGCGAAGACGGTGGACGACTCCGCCGGTGTCGTGTCGTCAGGGCGAGGGAGAGAGATAGAGAGAGAGGAAGCAACCGGTGGGGGAGTCGCGGCGCGAAGGGGATAACGCAGATGGAGTGAGGGAAGGGCCCTCCGGGAGAGAGAGAGGAGAGAGAGAGGGCGGCCGCCGCCCTCGCTGTCCTTGCCCCGCTGACTGGCGGCCTGATGATTGACTGGGTCTTGTTGTTTGTTGTTGTTGTTTTTTGATTGCTTTTGTGTTTCTTCTGCTGCCGCTGGGACTGTCTTGGTTGTTGTTGCTGCTGTTTTGTTGTTGTGGTTGTCTGTGCCGTAATCGTTGTATTTGTTGTTACAATTTTTCTCTCTGTGGTGGCCATTGTTAATGCATCATTGTTGTTGTTATTGTTGTTGCAGGGATTGTTGTTATTGTTAATATGTTGTTGTTGTTGTTATTGTTGCAGGAATTGTTGTTGTTTTTGTTGTTATTGCGGTTGTTGTCGTTGTTGCGATTGTTGTTTGTTGTTCTCGTCTTTCCTTTATTTGTCCTTGTCTTGTTACCATGTTACTATGATATTGCATTTTAACTCTGGCCAATCCTTTCCTGTTTACACTTTACTGTGGTATTGTCTCGCTTTTTTCGCTTCTTATTTACAATGTGGACATAGTAGCTATGGTTATTGCCGATGTCCGTAGTGTCGATGCTCGTCAGTCGTGTTAATACTGCATGATTGTCATTGCTCGGTCGCCCCCGTCAAGGGTCAAACAGCTGCTGTCCGATACTCTCACTGCCAGTATTTTATAGAGTAGATCTCGATCGTATAGGCGTCAGCTGGACTGCAAGCGAAACGCGACGGACTGCCACCCACGACCAGTTTTGTTCCAGTCCACTTATCGCTGAACCAGACTGACAAAACCAACAGATAACGACAACATAACAACAATAAAAGCAGCAACAGCAACAACGACAACACCAACACAGTAGAATAACAGGGTGGAATAACCACGTCAGCTCCGTGCCAACTTGCTGCGAAAGGCACTCGACCGGCACAATAATCAATCCTTTCATGTTTTCGTCTCGTCTCCGTTCACCCTCCGCCGGTACTCTCTTATTGTGGCTAGCGGTGCCACCGGTTAGTCAAGCGCCGCACTGCGCGCCGTTAAGCGATCTTTTTGTTCGCTTGTCTCCGTCGGGCCGGCACCGTAACGAATACGTACAATGATGCTTACTGATGAGAAATAGCAAATAAAGAAAAGTAAGGCAATGAATGACGAACCACTCGATAAGAGAGAGCATCCATCCACCGCAAAAACTCATCATCATACACGCAAAGCTCATCATAACACAAGCGATACCAACATAAATGGCAAAATTACACCCCAAAACAACAAAGAAAACGACAACAAAACAACAGAAGTAACGACCAAAACAACAGCAATTACTTTGAAAACCAAATATAGAAATAGTCGAACTACTCTAGCAACAACAACAACAACACACACAACACAACAGCTGTCTAATCGTTATGGATTAAAATCACGGACATTAAATCGTTTTCTACGTACATGATCACCTGTTTTGCCAAACAGCTCTAATTCAAACCAAACTAATGAGCGGGTTAACTTGCGGGTCATCGTCTTGTCTTGCTAATTTATTATAATACAATTTGTTCACAACAATCCTGGCAACGAGATTTCGACAATGGGTGCCTATTTCCAAAACATTTTTTTAGCTTTATTGTTCCGTATAAACTGCACATTCGTGACTAACATCTGTATCTAATATTTAGTTTCTCTTCTCCACCTTTATCTTTACGGTTTTGATCAAGAGTCCGCCAATAGCCCCAATGCTTTCGTAGTTAGTAATATATTTTGACGGCATTTAAAACAGCGATACCGTTGTTATAGAGTTTGGATATTTCTAGCTGCACTGCAACTTTCCTCACAGGGAATTTCATATGAACCGTTTACTTTCGAGAGTGAGACTAAGTAATTCAACTGCTACGATAGCTCTATATGGGCCTATAATCCGCAAACACCTGAGCTCATCGACCAATTAACATTATATCGCTTATTGGTCGTTGTACCGTACAGAATTGAATTATACAGTTAGTGTAATTTTAGTAATGACACCATTGCTTAAATTACAGCTGATGGGAA
>QVRM01003768.1:7500-43684 GCA_003439945.1 Dermanyssus gallinae | reverse complement strand
ACGGGAGGGCACGCTTGAAGCCAGCCCCCGCTGAAAGGATGTTGAGCCGCTAGAAAGACGGCACGCTCTCTTGCTGATGTAAGGTTATTCATTATATCTCGCGCGGACTTCTTAGTTTTGTACGCGTCAAGAAGTTTCTGACTTACGTGCTCTCTCAGAGGGCCAGGATCGAGTTGACTCCTGATTGTGGCGTCTGCCACCGCAGTTGCCTTTTTCAGTTTAATCTTTGCTTCCTCACAAAGAAGTGATTCTGCCAGGAAGCCAAATTGATTCAAGGATGCAGCATAGCACACTGCAGCAAGATCCGTAGCTCTTCTTATTCCAAGGCCTCCGTCGTCGATGGGGAGGCTAGCTCTCTCCCACATGTTTCCTTCTAGGTTAATGTTAAGTACCTCGCTTAGAATGCTTCTGGTGGTCTCGTCATAGGCTGCAAGACCCTCCATGTATTTCAAGGTCTGACATGTTCGTAGCATGTAGACAAATCTTGGTGAGCCAAGACTGTGTCTCCATAGACACAGAGCCACCTGCGGGTGCATGCTGGTCAGTCGTGGGCGAATTTTTACCAGGGTCTCTCGTTTAGCATCGAGAGCACGTTGGATTCCTTCGGCCATTACGGGAGAACCTAGAACATCTAGGTTACCCTGAGTTACACAAGATATCCCAGGAAGTGCTTCCATGATCTCTTGTAAAGCTTGCGCCTGATCTTGAAGGGTGCCTCCGGCAGCTAAAACCTTGCATTTGGCTGCATTGAGAGTAAGTCCTCCTGGTTTCTCAAAGTTCAGTATAGTTTGCAGATCTCTCGCCACGACATTTGCGGGACCTCCCAAGACAGCGTCGTCTAGGTACTAGACATTGAAAGGGCTCTGTAGGCTTGATACCAGATCCGAAATACCAAGGCAGAACAGAGCCGGTCCCAATGGGTCTCCCTGCTGAATGCCAGTTTGTGACTCTATGGTTATATCTGCGTTCCAAGCGAGGATTGATACATCTTTGTAACTCTGCCATATCATCGGATAGAGTCGTGGGGCTTTTCTCTTTACTTCGTCGAAAATTCTGTCCCTTCTTATTGTGTCAAATGCGTTTCGGAAGTCTAGTTTAACTAGTACTTTTGTCGGTCCTTCTGCTTCCAGAAAAGCGCGTGTAGCGTGTACTGTAGCCTCCGCTCCTCCTCTAATGGCAACACCCATTTGATGGGGTGAAACCGCCGCAACAATTGCCTGTTTGTTCATGGCCATCGCAATCTTTGAAGCCGTTCTTCGTAGAGTTAGTCCGCATGCTATGGGCCTAATAGAATTATCTTTCTTTCGGAGGGCAGTTAAACCTGCACCGTAGAAAACGGGTTGGCAGAACGATGGGAAAGACCCATTTAGCACTCTGGCCATAAAAATGCCCAGCTCGGTTAGTAAGCGCTCCGAAGATGGAATCGTCTGGCTTATTATTATTATTATTATTATTATTATTATTATTATTATTATTATTATTATTATTATTATTATTATTATTATTATTATTATTATTATTATATATTTAATATGTCTTAGAGCAATACAGTTGTGAGGTGTGAATGTTTATCCTCATTATTTTATAGTTTCTTTCTTGCTGTCGTCAGCCCATCGCACCTAATATCGACGCGGCGTTTCCTCTGCAAACTGCCAATGAAAGCAGCTGCCTCAGAAAGTCGCCTTCGCGTGCATCTCCGGTGTTTGCTTGTATTCGATCACTTAAGTCTTAATAAATGTCCTTGTTCTTCTGCTGATTGGGCCCATTGTCTCCATTGCAATCGACACGAAATTGTATCTAGACTCTAACTCTGTGTATTTACGCCAATTTTTTTTTCTGCGTGTTCGGCCACCCATCCCGCCTCGGTAGCGCTGTGGCACACATGAGACAGTGTGGCTGTGCAGGAGACTGTCGCATCCCAAACCAGGCATTTGCCTTTTTTCCACGGCAGAATAGTGACACCGTCAAGCCTTTTATCGTCATGAAGTCCTAGTCTGGGTTCCAGCATGCTAGGTATTCCCGCCCTCCGGAGAGCTCTTTGAATCACTGCATTTATATTATTATTATTATTATTATTATTATTATTATTATTATTATTATTATTATTATTATTATTATTATTATTATTATTATTATTATTATTATTATTATTTAATGTACTTAGTTTTACTGTATATTTTCGTTCTAGTTAAATACTTTTAGATTAAGTGTATTGTTTTAGGTATAAGACGTTTTATTATACTTTATTTCTCACCATTACTATTTTATTGAGAAAATGTATTGACAGTGTTCTAAATGTACAGTTTTGAGGTTCACAGGCATTTTATCGATTTAAGCAAAAGTGCATTTGATATTTGTTTCTTTAGTTAAGATGATTTTCATTTTTTTAGGCTATTAGTGCCGGTAAAGCCAGGTGGCGCGGTGCACTAGCGTGCCCCTTGTGACCTTGGAGGAGAGCCATAGGTACACGGGTTCGATCCCCGCAGCTGCATCTTTGTGTGTATGTATGTATGAGGTCCGTCTTATGAAGCAAAACTAAGCAATTTCGTGAACGCTAAATGTTGGCTGACGGTCAGCTCGAAAATAGCTATTACTGCCGCTGTTGTAAGATTCTAGTTTCGGGCTGTCGTCTCTAATGCGGCTGAGCCGCGCCTTACGGTCAAAAGTATTGAAATCGCCTGGAGCAAACAGCATATTCCAAGGGGGTTGAAGGCGAAATATATGACCCCTCGCAGGCCACAAATTATTTCCGTCATCATTTTCATAGTCGGTCCTACAGGAACTCTACTGGCATAGTACATATGATAACATCTTCAACAGAAAACAATTTCCATACTATTGCGATCGCAGCAAGCCATTTAGCGATGCCGTTACACATTGTTAGCACAATTAGTTATCATTATTGTGATTAGTTATGCTGTCTGGCGGCGTTTGACGTAGGGCAAAGCTCACGGCCACCCTTCCCTGTCCACATTAATGGCAATTGCCTTAATAATAACAGTAAAGCTAAAAAAACTTGCGACAAAGCGAGCGAATATATATTACGAAATTGTATTCTAAACATCTTTTTACAAAGAAACACCTCCTAAGAAGCGAGAGAGGTCTCGAGATCAGAAGGGCCATTGACCTGGCCTTTGCGTACAACGCCGCTGCAGTATTCCCGTTTAGCCCCCTGCGAAGCCAGTAGTCGAAGAAGCTACTTGGTCAGAAATTAAGAACGAGACAACGATGAGACAATGAGAGTTGGATCGCCGACTTAACGAAAACAGCATTTGCTGACTTTTGCGACCAGTGGTATTCAGTGCCGGAGTACATAACACAAGTATCTCTGTATCGGATCATGGCATTTCGACTCCAATGCAACCTAGAAAATCAAGTTCTTCACAGCTCAGGGAGGGCCCGTTTAAGAAGCCCGTTGTTCCCAGCTTGAAGCCACTTGCTCTGAACAAATCAGTGGCAAGTGGCTTCAAGCTGGGAACAATGCTGGACAACAACACACTCCGCATCGTTTTCGGCTTGCGGTTGAGGAAGGTAGTTTGCGCATCCCACCTATGCAACTTGTGCAGAGCACCAATAAGCGCCGCTGGTGAACACGCCTTGTCGTCACTTCGCCATTAACGATGTGATCTTTCGCGCTCTTCATTCGGCCCACATTCCGGCGGTGAAAAAGCCTGTCGGTCTGAGTCCGATTAGACCAGGCGGAGAAACTTTACCCTTGGGCTCGATTCGCCGAGAACCGAAAAATGACGAAATACCAGAAATTGGCGTTGTAATTTATAGTTCAGCCGATCGCCATAGAGGCCTTTGGCCCAATCGGGCCGGAGTCTATGAAATTTATCAAGGAACTGGGCCGGAAAGTCATCGCTGCAACTCAGGACCCCGCGCTAGCGAATACCTGTTGCAGAGCATATCGATCGAGGTTCAGCGCGGCAACGCTGCGGCTGTGGAAGGGTCTCTTACGTCAGCCGTAGGTGTTCCGGAGATCCCGTAGAAAGTGTTTTTATTCCTTACAATTGTTTGCTAGTGACAATGAAAATCATATGTAATATTTATAAATATGTACGTATAAAATCGGTCAGAGAAGTTCTAGAAATCCTCGTGTAATCAAGAGGGTACGCCGCGTTTTCAGCGGCATGAGATCCCCTGCATCGGAGAGTTGCTCATGTCTCAAGTTGGCAATATGCTCGCACGTTGAGGATAGGTGCCGTAATGTGGGACGTGCCCGTCTTATGCATGCCGGCGTGCATAAGAAGTGCATTATCCTACTTGAATCACAGCTCAGTCAAGCCAGGGTGGGTAGTGCAACATGTGGAAACCGTAACCGAAAAGGAGTAAATATTCTGAACAAACTACAGCCATGTACCTGTTGTAATGGAGACCCTAGAACCCTAGATCGACGAAAAGCACAGTTATATCGAAGCAAGCTGAACTAGCAAAAACAATGAAGGACAAGCAAACATTCGCGCTTCAAAATAGCGCTAATAATAATAATAAGATTAATAATAATAATAATAATAATAATAATAATAATAATAATAATAATAATAATAATAACAATAATAATAATAATAATAATAATATTTATTGTTATTATTATAACATTGCAAAGTGTACAAACGTCCAAGTATACACGTGTCGATCAACCGTTGAGATAGAAGAGTGTTTTGATCCTGTAGAACTGATAAGTATTTTTTTATTGCCTGCGGCGTGTGCTAGCTTCGTGAGAAGAGCTTTTCGTGACGCACTGGACGAGTAAAAACCGCAAATTTTATCTAAGGAGTGAGGTCATGTTTGGCGAAGCCAATCGTGTCACGAAGGCGTTTTCGGTGGGTGCAGTGGTGGCGATTTCAAAATTAACAAGAAGCCTAGAGAAGACGTTAAACTTTTAAATCCCAAACGATCATTGAACTACGCTACACGCGCACACGGATAACGACTCTTAAGCTTCTGTCTAACGGAGGTGAAATCAACATGGACACTTTTTGCCGGAAGACGCAGTTCAGGATCTCAAATATTCAATGGCTCATTACTTACCATGTAAACCAGCGGCTGTTTTTCTCGAATTGTGCATGACAATTTATTACACACTTAAATCTATTTTAAAGGTTAAATACATACAATCCAAAATTTTAAAAAGATGCATATTATGACAGCAGTCGTCCAGTGCAACAGCAAAACGGGTTTGCATCACGTACGTACACATACGCACCCTAGTGTTAAACATACATTTACAATAGTTATATGGCGCGTCAAGTAATAAAGTAATAGCGTGAAAAAAACAATTATAGATATAACATTTTGTTTTTATTTTTTCGACGTAGTTTCCTTAGAACTCGGCATAAGTTAGGCTCAGCAGTACTCCTAATGTTTTCATCTTATTTAAAGTTGAAAGTACCATAGCAATATAGAAAGACTTTACTATATATATATATATATATATATATATATATATACAGGTAGTTCAACAAGTGTTTAGAATGAAAACCAAGAATTTTCCAAATCTTGTCTTTAATTTTTTCTTATTCGATATACTCCCCGAGAAGCTCAATACACTTTTCCCACCGAGATTTCAGAGCATTTATACCTCTTGAGTAGAATTCCGCGTCTTTAGACTGAAAATAGGCATTGACAGCAGCCTTAACCTCTTCATTGCTGAAAAAACGCTTTCCACCGAGACTATTCTTCAAATGTCCGAAGAGGAAATAATCAGAGGGGGCCAGGTCTGGAGAATAGGAAGGTTGTTCAATAAGTTCGAACCTCAGTTGGGCCAGTTTTGCCGTTGCTTGCCGCGACTTGTGTGCGGGAGCATTGTCCTGGTGAAACAGGACAACCTTCTTCTGCAAAGCGGGCCGTTTCACGATGAGTTCTTGCTTCAGGCAGTCCAACAGTTTGCATAATATTCTCCCGTGATCGTTTCACCGCTCTCAAGGTAGTCGACCAGAATTATTCCACGTTGGTCCCAAAAAACCGTAGCCATCATCTTTCCGGCCGATGCCGTTGTCCGCACCCTCTTCGGAGGTCCTTCACCAGGTGCACACCATTGACGAGATGCTTCTTGGGTCTCGGGAGTGTAGTGATGGACCCAGCTTTCATCGACGGTCACGAATCTGCGCCAAAAATCCGACGGATTTTTCGACATCTTGGCCAAATTTCGCTGTGAAGCGGAAACACGCGCGTCTTTTTGGCCTTGGTTAAGCAAATGCGGCACCCATTTTGCTCTGAGTTTTTTCATCTTCAAGTTTTCGTGCAGGATGAAATGACGCAGTGCAGGCGTCCTGAACGTATATCATCCTCGGTGCTCCTGCGACCTCTTTTTAACTCATTAATCCAGTTGGAAACAGTGGCAAAACATGGCGCAGAGTCACCGTACACCTCGTCTAACTCAGTTTTCACTTGGGTCGCATTCCAACCTTTGAAATAAAAATGCTTGATAACCACTCGAAACTCTTTTTTCTCCATTTTTCAAAATCACACCGATACGTTGCACGGGAAAAGCGATCAAACGAAATCGCAACGGCCAATCACCATAATATTTTGACTGCTAGCATTCGAAAAGTTGCCGTTTCCAATAGCGGTGAAAGCGCGCCAAAATTCGAATTCTGAAAAGCTCATTTTAAGAACTTGTTGAACTACCATATATATATATATATATATATATATATATATATATATATGAAGCATAGCCCATGTGCGTGCAGTGGCGACACAGAAAGCTTTTTAGATAAATATTTATGCTTCCTCTATTTACCGTTTCGCTGGTACAATGTGTGGGAACACTGTGGCGCACACATAAAGCGCCGCTGTTTCTGTTGCTGAAAAAAAACGCTTTTAACCGATTTCGGGTCTTGGTTGTAGGTTCGTTGTAGGCTGGTGTTTTTTTTGCTACGTGCTCACTTCCACCAGAGCCTCTTCATTTAATTGCAGCATGACGCTTCTAGGTCGTCTAGGCGTCTCAATGGCCATCTGAGGGCCAATCGGTTGTGGTCCGCAACGAGCTTTTCTTGTCGATAAGCAAAATAATGCAGCAAATAATTTCACAGCTGCAGGCTGGAATGCGGCGCACTTTATATGACAATCTTTATTAATGGCGGTGACGTAAGGGCCTCTTTGTATGCTGTGTTTTGATTTGATCCCCCGCTAGCCTGAGCAACAGTAAACGCTGTGTCTCTATGTTGACCGTCACGTTGTGGCGTCAAAGCACGCAGGCACCCTAGAGGTCATGTATGTAGGCAGAACCCCCACTTTCTCTCTTGTCTCGGAACATGTTACAGAATCTAATGTACCCCGGATGGAAATGCTAGCCGCAAGGCTTAGTTTTGCATCGTTTGCATGTAAATGAGTTACTGTGGCTTGCCAGCATGGGGGGGGGCATAGACAGAAAATACATATTGTACCGTATTGAGCTTTTATTATCAGGTCTACTTCCTAGTGCACGCTGTAGTTGCACGCCAAGCTGCGTAAGTGAAGACGAACATTGATATACATATATATATAAAAGATGAACATTGAATGTCAATTCGAGGTACGTATGTCTTAAATTAAGATAATAAATCTCTGTATGCACAGATGATGCAAATTAGTGACATTTGGCGCTTCGTGTTAATACTAAACACAAAGCAGTGTGTAGCAATTGCCCATTAAGCACAGAATATTGTCTAACACAGAAGCTGGCTAACAGCTGAAACGGTTAACTCATCGCTTATGAGCAGGACTTTACTACATGTCTACAACTAATTAGATGAAAATCCGTTTGGCTTGCCGACCGACATCACCCACACACGCAAATCTGTTGAAACATCCAACTAAAAGCGATTGAGTGCAGTTAAGAGGGTCGTACCAGTGTGTAGTTGCAAAAGAAACACACGAACAGACGCAGAAGTCGCTCAGAAGTATGCTACTCTCGCATGTTTCTCTGCAGAATCTGCATGCAGTGGAGATGGGGTCAGTGGGGAGATGATGCGATGCTCGCATCATCTCGGTAAGCTGTGCGCGCATAACTGAGCGTAAGAGGGCACCACTCTACTACCACTACTAAATTGGCTCGGTTATTTTTCGAGGTCGCTAGGCATAGTGGTGTGTGCCCTGTGGGAGTCCTTTGCGCCGCGTCTCACCAAACGTTATCGTCAAACGCTATCGTCGCACCAAGCGTCAGTACGCGCTGGCTGTCCTTGCTTTCGGGCGTTGTTGTCCCTTGAGGCTCTCTCTACGGGCTGCTACCGATAGTCCAGCATGCATGTATTCTACCCGCTACCCATTTATGCGACTGACACTCTAAATAATTAAAGCGAACGTGTGATTGTTTGTGAAAGTGCTTGACGTGGAGTACTACTCTGCAGCCTGAGCAACAGTAAACGCTGTGCGACACACTTTTCAATTCATCACACGCAATGACCTTGCCCTTTGCCGATTTGGCACACGAGGAGCTCTTGGCCATGTTGACGACCGCTCGGGCGCCTCTTGGTGTCCGTTTTATTTGAGTAGTTTTACTGTGACGTTTCGTCCGTATAGTGTCGTAGAGAACCGCTCTAGTAGTGTCCAGCCTATCGAGACGCTGTCCGGTACACAAGACGTGGCAGGATTGCTTTTGTTGAATGATTTAAGATTGAATAACGTTATTGCCATTTATAAAGTATATATATATATATATATATATATATATATATATATATATATATAATACAATTGGCTCAATAAATTCCCGAAGTACCTCGAAATTAAATGCGTAACCATGTCACAGCAAAATTTAATAATGTTTGTTTTTAACGTACATCACTTTTGTTGGCACACACTGGTGGGATCGGTTATAGAGGCTGCGGAACGTCTCGGGAAAGTCGTTTACTGGGATGCTGCTAAGCACCAATGCCACATTTACTTGAATTGATGCTGCGGCTTCAAGACGCTCTCGCTTAATGAAAGATTTGAGTTTGGGGAAGGGCATGACATGTGCGGGGTCTAAATCAGGCAAATATGAGTGGTACTCGAGGACCGTGGCCATAGATCAAGACGTTTCTGTAGGCCGAGCCAATGCAGAAGACATGATTTGCCATCGGAATTGTAAAGTTCAGGCCGAGTACGACGAGTTTTCACGAGCAAACCTCTTAGAATATCCCTCTCGCCACCTATATATATATATATATATATATATATATATATATATATATATGATGCAAATCAACGGAGTTATAGCGGTTGCCGAGAAGTCGACCCATACCACGCTTGTGGCAAGGCACTCTTTCACGGTCTTACGGAATTGTGATAGTATACCGATGTGGATATATGCATATATATATACATATGCACATACATATGTATGCAGATGTATATGATTTCGAGATGTTTTATCGTAAATCAACCATTTTATGGACGAATTCAAAAACTATGTAAGAATCATTGAGTTTACAGGTTGAAAGCAATTTGAGCGTGAGTAAAGAAGCTATATATGTGCAAAAACAGATCTAAATTTTGCCGTATTGAGTGTCTATCAACTTTACATCTCGTATGAGACCACGTCTACAATTAAATAGAACGTGTCATTGTTTGTTTAAGTACCCGGGGTGTCTGCAGCCTAAACAACGGTAAGCGCTATCTGATTGGGGGACGGGGACATGACTGTTTTTTAGTGGGTTGGAGCCCCACACTACCGGCCCACACTTGCAGGGACCTTCCTGCTGTGGTGTCCGTGTGCGCAACCGCATTTTCCAGTTAGTCCTCTATAAAAAAATGTTCACAAACGCGTTAACGTTGCTTTTCCTACCTGTGACCAAGAATCAATAGCGTTTTGAGGAGGCTGCAGGCGTGTATGAAAGATAAGGGTGGAATACTTGAGTTTTATATATATATATATATATATATATATAATCAAGTAATTTACTCATTAAACTAAACTTTTAGTGTGTTAATATCTGCCGTCGTCAATTTGTAGTAAGCTTTCAAAGTTGTTGCCGTAATTATGGCCTAGCATGTATATATATATATATGTATATATAGCTCTGATCTGTTGCACTCATTAGGAGAAGCTTCGTCGCCGATTTTTGAAATCCCGAAATAGAGAGCCACCAAACTAAACGCTTTGCTAAGTACAAAGTTATTATTATGCGTACTAATATGGCATTATAAAATACTTTAATCGTTAATATATTTAATAAGTTTCATATATGTTGAGTGCACTGTGGAATCAAATGCTTCTTGGAACAGTGCGCAACGAAAAATTCGAATTTTGTGGGCGCAGGATTAATTTATTTGGCAATGTTACAATTTGTTCTTGTCCCTATATAAACCTACAGGCCAATGTTAGCATTGAGTATGACGTTTGCTCAGGTTTGGTAATACGACGACCGAGTGCATACACAGACCTGTATTACAAATTGCAGCAACTAGCATTTTCTTTACGTGTAGACAGCAACAATATCTGTTCTGGAAACTAGGCAAGTCCTAGCTGTTTTAGAAGATAAAGGATGCCACTGCCGACGCTCGCGCTGATGTGAAGTTAATGCCGAAGAAGTTCAAATGCAATATGGTACGGAGTTAGAGTTATGAAAATGCTTGAGGCCAACCGACTTGCAGATAAGGATGATTATGTTCATTATTCTAGGAATATATGCGTTCTATTTCATTTTACAATATTCAGCTATGGACGTGTGGACAACGGGTCATAAAACACGACCGGAACAAATTAGGGGATTATGACCGGCAAACATGTGGCGTGCGTCACAGTATTTTTCACTGTGGCCAACTTTAATTTCGACCTCGTAGCAAGACATTGGTAATTTTCAAATCTCACTGAAATGCCTATCTCTGTCAGGAGAGGCTTGGGCATTCCTTTAGAACACAATGTTTTTGGCAGTACGCTGTCATTTGAACTACTTATTTTTCTCGGGATTTTTTCCGATATTGCGCCTCTGTAACATATCTTCGTTACCTCGAAAAAAAAAATAGAGAGATGCCGTCCGCACTATTTTCGAGCTACCAAGCCGCTATAGTATACAAGAGCTGTTATGATTCGGCACAGGCTGTTTGGTCAGCACCAGAATAATATTTTCTATGTGCTTTGGTTTATATACAAAAACCGTAATGCTCATGTAAGGCTCTGGCTCTCATCATACTTTTCGTCTCTGCCTATCCGTAATCCCTTTAGGAAATATCACCCGACAGATTAGGCAAGGGTAAACTTTGCAGCTTCTTTGTAACGAAATAACACGATGTATAATGCCCGTAGATTAAAAACATTAGATTATTGATTGATTTCATGGTCGCCTGGCATGTATACCTAAATGCACGCCAAGCAAATAATAAATCAATGATATCATATTTCTTTTTATTCGATTACTATTGTAGTTACGTAATTTCTCGACAAAGGTGGTACCACGAATACGGTGAGACACCTGTCCGATGGTCGGCTATATTTACGTACGATCCCTAATGCTGCCTCGAAGCGTATCATAGTTCTACGAAGTTAGGAAAGCTGTAAACGACATATGTCTAGCATAAACGTCTTCCCAGACTATGTATTATACGCTGGTGTGCCGCGCCTTTGCCCTCTTTAATAAATACGTCTAGGAATATTAGCCTGGTTATCTCTGAAGTGAAGTCCGAGCTCGCTCCAGCACTGTTAAATCTTTACGAAATAAGCATTAGGGGTAAAACAAATGACCGATTTCTTAACTAACACGGGACATCTAATGGGGAGCTGAGGTCGTAGAACAGCAATACGTTGTGTTTTTAAACGAACTTATCAATAAATATATATGTCTGCAGTGTTTCAAAGACGGAACGTTGTCATGCGAGATCGATTAGCACTAGGAGAAAGTGGGTTTGACTCCATCCCCCCCACCCCTGACTAACTTTAAGAACTGCTCGGTCATATCAAATGTTCTTATACTAGAATTAAAAACATTTTTATAAGGAGGTCGTTTTTAATTCTATCCTCCGTCCCCTACGGGCTTGAAACTTAACCTGAGGTCAATGCACCGAGGGCCGGACATGTTAAGATTTCTAGGGTTTCCCCAACAGTCCTTGTGGCAGCATGGCCGCTGACTTTCAGCTGTATGATTTATCATCTATTCTCAATGAGCATCGCTCAAAGAAAATTCGAAAAAATGTTCTTATACTGGGACAGAGTATATAACCTATATGGCAATGTACATCAAGTGTTGTATATATATATATATATATATATAGATAGAGAGAGAGAGAGAGGGAGAGCTTGTTGCCGCCGTAGGTGTTTCTGCCGGCATATTGTTGTGCTTAGCATTTGTGGTACTTGCCTTTACTAAGTAGGACTACTCTCTCAACGACCACCTATCCTCTGCTTGGCACGCCACATAAACTTACGATGTTACGCGCGGTGAAGTTGCGTCGCCAGCGATCTGTTACAACGGCCGTCGTCATTTTAAGCAGCAACAGCAACAACAACAACAACAACAACAACAATAAACAACAACAACATCGTCATCAGCAGCAGCAGCAGAAGTAACAACAACAACAGCGGGAGTATTACATGAGTGACGACACGAGACTGCATTGCACGACTTGTTGCCAGCATCACTGTTTCTGCTTCTGTTAGTGTTAGCCGGGCTGTATGTAGCAGCCGATAGCAGCCGGACACCCAGGAGTAGAAAAATCCATTAGTCGTTAGCCGAATGGATCTTATAAAATGAGACCGTACACGGTAGAATTACTACGGGCGCGCAAGAGCTGACCGCCGGCCGGAGCCAGCTAACGGCACGGCAATCGCCGCTATGGCGTTTTCATGTCGTTTTCCGCCTGCCAGCTTTTGTTGTAGGTCGTTGTATGCCGTCTTTGTAGGCCGTACCCCCAGGGAGGAAGGGATGGAACGAGAGAGAGAGAGAGAGAGAGCGACATATAGCAAGCACGCTGCTTTGACGAGTCTTTGACGATGTTTGATGTCGACTGATCGTCGAGCTCGGTGGCGTGGTGGCATGCGTTACCGCCTCGCCACCGGAGGAGACACATAGGTGCACGGGTTCGAGCCCCACCGTTGCACATTTGTATTTATGGGGATCCGTCTATAAAGCAATGCAAAAAGCAGTCCCATGGACGTTAAATCTTGGCTGAGAGTCAGCCCCGAAAGATTTTTTTTTTAATGTCGAGAGATCACTCGCTGCTGTGCGGCGTCTCGGATGCGTTCTTCCCGTAACTTTTAACCGCTTTAAGTTTAAATAGTTCGGGTCATGCTCCTTAAAGACTCTGACTCGCTATTTGCTAGTCGCAAACATCGCGGGACGTATCGTCGGCCTGAATGGTTCGGTCCAAGCCACGAGGTGCGCTCTGGGCGCATCAGTCCAGACGGAGCTAACGTAAAATAACACAATAGTGCTAAATCCGCTGCGCCAAATGTCTAAATATGTCGTATGCAAATGTTTTAAACTGTATTGTTTAAGTAGAGGTAATACTACTGAGCTAAGAACTTTACGGTCAGTCGTTGAATGTTTCACTCGCTGGCGTATAAAACAAAGTTAATATCAAACATTAAAGTGTTATGCTGAAACACCGCAAAGTGTAACAACGGGATTAGGACGAGGATGACCTGCGATGTGAACCTGAATGAACTTGCCTCGCCTTTTTGCTTGCTAACCGACGATCCGCTTTCTATACGGCACCATCACTTGCTATCTCTTTCACCGGCTGGTTCATACATTTGTTTCTGCACGATAATAATGTTGTTTGCTACCTCTTCTAATGTTGGGTTAGCCCGAGGCCTATTTTTTGTCTATGTAAGTGTGTATGTATGACGTGGCATTTGGCATGCAGGTCCCGATCTGTAACCACACTCCCGCCCAAAAGGCTGCATGTGTAGAGTTATTCGGCACAGTCATTCTTTTTCTCTGTTCTGCGTTGCAATGCAATAATAGCAGCTCATTCGCCCCGAATGAGCCGCCGATCTACACTTAGGTCACGGTCGGGCTCGATGTTTCACATCATCAGCACTGCCGTCCTGATATTCGTGTAATATTTTTGTATGCTGGGCATTGAGCCGGCCTAGCTGGCGTCTATGCCAGATCTTAGCAGAGTCATCTGTTCCTATTATAATCGCTCGTGTAGGCGCCACGTCAACTCCCCATTCGGTTGTTCGGTTTTCCGGACCCGCTTCGTAGTCGACGCGTCGGCTACGGAGTGCCCGGTTTGGCGGCGCGGGATCCTGCAATATGCAGATAGATAGATGTCTTCTGCCTTAATCGAGACATTCCTCGTCGGTGCTTTTTTGCCTCACGGGCAAAACTAGTAGATGAGTATAAATATTCTGCTCTTAGCAGCTTCCAGAAGACGTAGCGTTACAGCTACAGTTTGCTGATGTTTCTTATTCTTTTGCAAATACCACAGCTGTCACTTGTGGCGGGACCATGCATGTGCTGCTGCTGCTGTGTGTATGTGTGGGAAAAGTAGTCTGGGAATAGTGTGTTCGTGGTCTGGGAATAGTGGTCTGAGTTTGAAGCGGAACAGCAGCGACGCTGGCGTTAGCGCAATAGGCTTCCCGCCATTCGTGTCATGTATGTCATGGTCCGGCTGGTTACTATTGCCTTCATGTCTGGCGCGAAAGGATGTAAGAAGCTCCCGGAATCCAGTGACGGTCGTATTGGACCTAAGTTTCCTTTTGCCCATTTAAAAGTTTCGACCGCCTTGCGGTCCACCACTTTTTCTGTCACGAATTCCCAATTCCAATTGATGCCAAACCCGGCTCGAACGGTCTGGGTCTCAGCGCGGTTTGTCTTGTGCAATCAATTCCATTTAGTCTGCTGCTATTCGTAACGTTCGTGCAGAAAATGTCGGTTGTGGACTTAGATTTGGCATTGCGTTGCCGTTAAACTAACAGAAACCGAAACGGCATTAGGTTAGGCGACGAGTTATATGTGTGGCGCTTTCGTTATCGCGCAAGCGAATACTGCGCATATATTTCCATAAAATATATCTTGTTGTTATCTTTCTTGCCTTCAGCTCGAACCCTGGTGTTGGCGGCAATAACTTTCCGATAACACCCGCTTCCCACACCTCGGGCTTGGCCTCTTATTTCGCCTATTTTTGCGTTTTTGTACGTGTGTACCTGTATAACACGTACGTACGTATGTATCTCAGATACCGTAGTGGACTGAGACGATCAGATGTTCGATTGTAAACCGAGACTCCTCATCAAGCCTTATCGTTAATGAAGGGGCTATCTACAGATCGTGTAGTTTGCAAGCTCTTTTTTTCTTTGCTAAATATGTTACAACCTTCATTTCTCAAGGGAACCGCTTGCGCTTTACTTCGATGAAAAATTGAGGTCTTCTATGCTCTCCGTGTCTTCTCGACTGCTAACTTTGGTCGGCCGGCCCCGACGGACGTTGTCAGCGCATCCGTTCCGTTTCCAGCTCGTTCTTTCTTCTTAGGACTCTCTCTATCAGCCTCACTCGTTCAGACTTCATTTACGCTCGTCCCTCAAGCATGGCGGAAACTAGATCCCTCACCGCCGTGTTCGACGACGCTAAAGCAACCGCTACCGGTGATCCCGTACGTGCGTCTTGTAGTGCTGGGCAGAGGTAGATAATGTGGGTAACATCGACCACCTCGCCGGTCCCGCACATGACGTACGCAGGGTCAGTTTGCAACCTACTACTACTACTACTACTATAAGCGCTGAAATGACCAAATTAACTATTTGCTTGTCCTCGTTGTGTCTACTTTGACGCGATACGAATACTGTCGCATGTTGTAACGAATATGTGGTTAGGCAAATACCAAAAGCACCAAAAAGAAGTTTAATTCTTTCCTAACGTTTTTTAGATAGGTCAGCTAGAAAACAAATGAATTGAATAAAAATAATTTTTTGCACTAGTGGTGAACTACGACTACTCGATGCAGAAGCTGCATAAGCAAGTTTGTTGTGTGATTAAGTTGCACTGAGTAGCGTTTAGCAACAAGAAAGTGGCACCGCTGGACTAGACTCGTGAAGCTGCTTCCTAAAGTAGGGTTAGTTTCACCCTATACAGGACTCACAAAAAGATTCGCACGCGAGGATTCACGGTTACAAAACTATGATATTTCAGCCTACATCCACAACTTTATGTTTGTATTAAATATTAATTTTATAATAAGTAAATATAGGTTACAGCAATGTCCACCGGAATCACTTTCGTCGTTTCATTTCCTCCATGCGCTGTGATCGGGATGGCTACTTCGTCCGCGTAGGTCGTCGTCTGAACGCCTTCCGGTCTGCAAAAAGCCGTACTATGAATCCCATGGGACGCCAAAAGTCAGGACAACCTTAGTGTGTCTGTGTATGCTTGACCAGTGGCTGAAGTAGGAGGCTATGGTATTTTAAGAGTACAAGGAAACTCGTGTTTCAGACACTATGCCCATGAAGTTCTGCCATCCTAATAAGTTAAAGGAACTGGGCCTAAAGAAAGGGAAAGGGACCCGATGCGAGCACTGCACAAGTACTCATGTTGTGTACTAAGTTACATTTAGTGGCCTTTAGCAGTAGCAACAACAAAGCAGCTCAGCTAGACTGTCAGACTCGGTAAACCTCTAGCTCAACCGGGCGATTTCCTCCAATACAGACCCACCGCAAGACTTGCACGCTGCGCCTTTGCCTTTTATAGGACTTGCGAAGCAAAGAATCAAGCATCTCCAGTCGCCCTAGCCACCTCATGGTCACTTAAGATCGCCGCAAGGAGTCGCGGTCACAATACAATTGTAGCTCGGCCTACATCTACAACTCCTATAGCTAGTACAAAAGCTACCATTTTAGCTACTACGATACCAAACAACAATTCTCCTGCCGCTGCCTGTGCTGATGCTGCAACCCCTCTTCCACCAGTTGTTCTACCCCTGCGCCTGCTGGCTCTGCAACCCCTTCCGTCCATCAATGCCCTGCTGATGCTGCACGCCCAGCCCATTTGTCAGGTGTTCAGGCGCCGGCTGCTGAAAACGCCACACTTCTGCAACGAATGCTTCTTCGAGGCCAAACTCGATGATTAGTTTTCAGTGGACTTGGGTTGATTTTTCTTATAGGCTTGGACGCGTAGAAAGAGGGAGACAGAAACTGGTGGTACAAAATAGCACACATATTCCCGCTATTATGATTGTTTTGTCTGCGTCTATGGGCGGGTTTCGGAACCCGGACTGTATAGGCTTGGGATAGCTCATGGAACTAATCAAGATAGATTGACTATGGCGATGAATGGATGAAACACATATTTTTTTAGTAATGAATACTTGCAAATACACTCGAAGGCATACAGTCTCTGTACGGAGGAGGCTGGTATTAGGTTGGGTGCCTCCTATCTCCACACCCAGACGTCGTAAGAGAAGTAAGCGTCGGTCATGCCAGATGCCTGTCTATACGCAAACGACACCGTCCTGTACACCTAACGCGCTGTTCAAGATATTCGTCCTGAAGTTCTGAAAGTCGCGCTGTTCCGTTGTGCATGCCGCTCGATGGCTTTGTCGGCTGCAGCTAGTCCTCTGAACGGACCAGTGCATCGAAATGACACGACGTGCTAGAGCAAACAAAAATTAATAATTCCGCAAGGGAATACGCGAACACGCAGCAGAACGATTATTACCGATCCAATCTTACACCGAGTTGCTGGTTGAGCGTGAACTTCCACTTTGTCGGCCAAAGCCCAACTGTCATATCAACAGCATAATTGATGATGCATGGAAGAGCAACTTGGAGAAATACTTGCAACCACAGAGAGGTAGGATAAGAATGCAGAATATCAATCTACATGAATGTTTGTCGACGTTTGCGTGCAACGATAACGGTACGCGGTCTCCAATGTTCAATGTATGTATACGGTGCCTGGTCACGACTGTTTGCCGTCGGCTGTGCCGCCATATGTCTGCCACAGCAAGTGTACAATTATAGCCCAGCCCAGGGTGTCAACGCTTTTAAGCAGTGGAAGGTGACTGTTCAGCTCTCAGAACAGCGAGAGTGGCGCACGGAACCGAAAGCACATCACAATGCCTATGTTGAGTTGCAGGCGAGGCAGATGACTTGCATGCAGAACGGTTGACGCCAGGCGAACTCATCAGGCTGTTCGAGTTAGGCCATTAGACGCCTGACACGCAAATACATAAAAAAATTAGCGTGAGAATTGTGTTCCGCGACACCGAAACGATTTACAAGCGCGTTAACAAACAGTGAAAATAGTGCTCGCAGTGCACAATAACCGGCTGCTAGGACGCCTGACACGCTTTTGTGCATAGTGTGCATGAGAAGTGTGATAAGGTAATGCGTTTTATTTGAACGACACGAATCACAGGCGTTAACAAAGTGTAGAAACTTTGGCATTTCGAGTCTACTTAGACGTTCCGCCTTGTACTATCCGTTCCATCCCTGTTGTTGACAGAATCTTTTTTGCGAGATGCTCATTGAGAATAGATGAGATTATCGTACCGCTGAGGCTCAGCGGCCGTTCTGCCACAAAGTCTGTTGCGAGAAACCTAAGATATTTCAATATGTCCGGCCCTCGGTGCATGAAAATGTGTTCCACGGGACGAAGACTAAACTAGAATAAAAGCAACCTCTCTAAAATGGTTTGTAATTCTAGACATTTTCTGCCTCTATAAAATAGATGCAGACTACCTCTATGAACCAATTTGCAAATAATTGCTAGCGTCAACGAACAATTAAAATATCATTTTTACCCATAGATGTACTATTGCCTCTTTTTTTATTTAATAGGAAAAACTAACTGATGGCTATTATTAGCAACGGTTAACACTAGGTTATACAATTAACAATTCAATATATTCATGCTAAAAATACTGTTAAATATTGAGCAACGGACGTTACCAATATTCTGCTAAATACAGGACAAGCAGTTAAGTATGGTTTTCTTAGATACTGAACAACGAATTGCAATAAGTATATGATACATTGTTGTCAAAAAGTTTGTATATACTGTTAAATATCAAAGTATTCTGATAAATATTGTACATTGTTATATATTATTTTAAGCAGGTACTATTAAGTGTTGAGTAACACTCTTAAATATTAAAACATGCGGGTTGCAGCAATTGATTACTAAGTGAACTTTTGAATATTATTTGTTTCAACTACGTTTTTCTCACCACTTCACTTTCAGGCAGATTTATTTTTGACTGGTTGGTATTGATGTGGGCAAAATGTGTTCGATATCATTTTCTTGATATTGTGGAAATACATGCTCATACGTTAAGTCTTACTCAGCATCTCATGTAAGACCTCGTAATATCAAAATGCGTAAGCACATCTTTGCCTTCTCGGATAACTTCACGTAAGATTGTACCTCACAGGATCACTTCTGTAGTCGGTCTTACGTATCTTCTTGCCGGTTTCGTACACACAGACCAGATATCCCTTTTTGCTCGATTGTTGTACTCTGTGTGTTACGCAAGGCCTCGAAATAACGGAATGCGTAAGTCCATTTTTCTCTTCGTAGACGGCTTCCCTGGAGGATTGGATAATTCTATTTTTGGTGACCGCGACGCTAATAACCTACACTTGGTTTAGCTTAAACACATATTGCTGTAAATAGAGTTAAATGGTAGCTGTACCGGACCGACCCAGCGAAGCTGCAGCTAGTAAGTAAACCGAGCGACGAGCTAATGCATAGTTTGCCGAAAAGACGTAGATTTGCGTTGTAATTGCATGCATAAGTTCTCAAAAATACGTTTAGGTACGCCGTAACTATATGCAAATATAACGAGCATCTTTGCTAAATAGTAAAAAAAAACGAGAGCAACCGTCAGTGATAGGTATGCTCGTTAAAACGGCACATTGAGCCAGCTTTAACAAAGTCTATCATCTCTGCTCATGGTTTAAGTTTATTATTCCTACACGCGGTTTATGCGCAGTAAAACGTCTTTGGGATCTATTGGCTAATAGGGTGCTATTACCTAAGTATTTGCTCTAAGCAAATGCATTTCTCAGTTAAAATGTTTTTTCTTTTGACAAGCGACTTGGCTTCAATTAAGTACTTGTCACACCTAACTCCCAATTGTAGGTTGTATTTTATTTAACACGCCTTGAGTGCTGTTGAGCGGAAACGATCTACTTACTTAGTACTAACTTAATATTCTTCTCCAGCGTTGAATTCGAAGAACAGTCAAGCACTTCTTCTGTTGAAAGCTTGTCAGTAGGTGCTTGCCACTAGACGCGGATTGGTAGAGCAGGTAAATGGGTTAACCGCGCTCAGATAGCTTTGCGCTCAAAAAGCTCTTTCCAGTTCAGGCAGCAAATGTTAAGAGCTGACTTACGATCGCAATTGAAAATAGGTGAAGTGTGCAGCAACTTAAGACACGTCTTAAAGTGTAGCTAAGATCGTGTTGGCTGCGTATCGTCATGATACTGTAGGAAGTAGAGATTTTCCGACCTAATCAGTAAGTAATGCCCTCTGGAGCGAGAGTATATTGCGTTTGTCAGAGTTGGCTGCACCTGGACGCCCTATGATCGGGCATTTCAATTCTAGCTGCTGTAGCGCCATTGCTAAGTGCCCGGATCCCGGCGCCAAATGCTACCAGCATTCGGCGCATAGCACTCCAGAATGGATTGCTTGCTCTTTTTTTCATTTCACGTATATTATACTTATTTTTTTTTATTTCACATATATTATTCTTATTTTTTATTTCAGCTTGTTCGTTGTAACACTCGCTCTCTCCAGCCACTGTGACTTTAATATTGCGGTGTATCTGTCAACGACACTGTACTATTAATATAGGTGGCTGTAATGTTTGTCGTGTCATGTTTGACCCTAGCTGTGTAATCTCTACTTATTTTGTGCGTCTATTTTTGCACACGCACTTGCTTGTAGTTTTTTCTGTCTGATAATTTTGATACCACCAGATAGACTGGTATTTCCAGGACCCATATGACTGCACTTATTTGCGGGCGTTGTAAACTTTTCACAGTCTTTTCGAACATAGTCGCCACGGCGTTGTCGTATGTTGGGTTAGATGACGTAGTGCTACACGACAGCTTTCCAGTGTATAACTTTGGTAACAAGTATTTGCCAATGCCAGTCGTTATTGCCCTAATTCGTCTTGGGTTGGTTTTATGCTGTGACGGCCTAGAATGTTAAATTTATGCCGATGATGAATCAGAGGGAAATATCAGAGCAGCCCTATAATATTAGTGAATAAACTTAAATCTAATGTTAACTGGCATTCATAGCGTATCAAGTTTGATATCAGAGGCAAATGTAAAATTAAAATGCTATCTTATAAAACCATCTGATAATAAATGGGATCCTCCTAAAGTTTAAACATTAGATTAGTATTATGGAATAATCCCCAGCTAACATATATATATATATATATATATATATATATATATATATATAATTTTAAATACTTGTATATACACTTAAAATAGTCGGTCCCAGCCACGTAAAGACCCTCTTTTTCGTATCGTTCGTGTTCAGCTCGTGCCCTGTAGAATGGCTCTTTTCAGAGTTGCGTAGTTGCCGCAAGGGGTACTATATTTCCCCCTAGATTGTGTCTGGCACGCACGGGCTTTATTAGCGATGTCAGCATGAAAACTACGTATTCCTATTCAAACCTATACCAATTTTCATCCCTTGTCTACTTACTCCCCTAGCATACAATGTACTACCTTATTTACCAGTCTGTACCTGATTATGAACGCGCTGCACTGCTCTGTCGCTAAGATTGTCTGCCATTTTCAGGCTGCCTACATTGGCCTTGCGGCACGTTGGTTCCTCTTCTCCGTGCCCGGGCAATAATGTCGTTAAAGCTCGGGTGGCCCTTCGAGCACAATCAGCTTTACACACGCCGGATGCTTTTGCCACGCTGGAATGGGCGGTCAGCTGTTGAAACTTCCTAAAGATTCTTCAAAGATAACTATTTTCTGAAAGACTAGAAAAACACTTGACCTCCTGCGCGTCGTCAAAATGGCACACTCCCAAAGACAACGCTCTTAGTTGTCTAGGCCTTACTGTGCTCATCGCAGACCTTTTGTTAGATGGAAATCACTGGCCCTTATTGCCTTACTCGCTGAAAGAAGAGATAACAACCAATAGGTGGAACGACTTTATAATAATAATAATAATAATAATAATAATAATAATAATAATAATAATAATAATAATAATAATAATAATAATAATAATAATAATAATAATAATAATAATATTATTAATGTCCCTGTACTGCTAAGGCCAAGTTGGTAATGTCAGCATACACAATGAACGTGAAATAAAGTCTTATTGTTGTTGTCATTTGAATATTAATTAATTATGTGGCGTATACACATGACGAGCCAGCTTCATGGGTATAAGGTTCATTAAATCTAGTACTGTAGACTGATAACAGAGGCAAAAACAGTGTTTAAAAAACTGTACAATGTTGTTTTAAAGAGGGTGTAAATAAAGGTGTTCCAAAAAACCACGGGTTTTAAGAATGTATCCACGGGTCTTGTTCGCATAGGCTGATTGGTCTCGTGTCCAGTTATTTACATTTTAAGGTATGGTACAAAGGATCAATGCCACTACGAAACAGATCCATAAAAGGAACAATCCCCTGTGTGCAACCAGGAGATCCAAGCGACTTAAAGACGATTTTTACTTCCCCGGCTAACCAGATATCTGAGCTTTCTTCCCGTCATCAGGAAATGGTATGCCTAGTAAGGTGAGATACTAAGTCTATCTAGTAAGATGAGAGTGATAAGTCACATTCATATACTAACTCAGCTTGTCGTACAAATAAAAAAATATGATGTTTGAGAATTTCATTTCTACAGACGACGATACCATATAAATATGTACGAATCAACCGTGTGTAAACCGGCCTGCATTTCGAAGCGCCAGTGGTAGCTCGTTCTAAATAGCGGGCATCATATAGGTTAGGGAGTGTCGAGGAAGGCTGAGTCTTAACCCTAGCAGCCTTAGCTGAACTAGGGTTAGAGCAAAGTTGAAAGCACAGTGTGAAGGAATTCTATTGTTTTGCACTCTATAGGATAGCGCCGCTAACTTTAAACGTGTCAGCCGATCAAGCTTGAGAAGCCTGAACCTGGAGTCACACCTGCGCGACGAGGGAGGCCAACTATGGCTTTAATCGCGTCATTCTGTATTCTGCTTGTTTAGCGCCGTTGAATACGTGGCGCCCCATAGAGTAAGTCCGTAGGTTAGAAGTGGTCTTTTTGACCTTTTGTCTCGATGTCTCGGTGCCGAGCCGGCTAATTCCCACATAATTGACATACGCAATTATTATTTCGTAGTATTTCCCTTTATACGTATGTATTGGTGGTATTCATGTTCATTTCCTAGTGCGCAATTGTTCTGCTGGTTCTGTTTCTAGCGCATTCTACAAAGCTGGTCCATTAACAAAGCTTTGCACCACAAAGAAGTTAGGATTTTGCTCGTCCCAGAATAGTTTATACTTGTTGAATGTTGCTGACTCAAAGACACACTCTAGTATCACTAGGTCTTCCGTCATTGTATTTTCTTGACACTGAAGCACAAACGTTGCCAATGCGTACCGCGATAAGCCTATGATACGCCATAAAAGCCTGGGTTTCGGGAATTCGTTCAAAAAGTAACTAAAGATTGAATAGCTTGACCTTGAACAACTGATTTGCTACCTGCAGGCTGACGCTCCGTAAATGTTTGACAGCCTTAGTAGCGACTGGCGCTTTTGTGGTCTTCTCCTTAATGTGGCGGATGAAGCAAAGCTACAGAGTATATGCGGCTTTCCGGGTAGGAGAACTGATTCACTAACTCTATAGGGTGTGTGATTCCGTTTAACTTAGAGATCGGCTACTGCGCATGACTATAGGTTCTCCGCCACAAGCGCACTTAATATCAGTATGACCCCCGTACGTATTTTCCTTCCCTCTGAAATTCTGTCTTAGATAGTAATTAAAAAGCTGACCACATAGGCCGCACATTTCGTAGGCAGGAATAAAATCTGGTGATTGACTCTTTAGTCTTGTCAACCATTTAACAAGTGCTCTCAAGTGGAGACGTCAGTACTTTGAAATCAACGCTTATTACGAATGTCCCTCTGTAACGTTCAGATTAAGTCTGATCTTTCTGTCCTTCAAATATGAAAGGTAGTGGAATAAATTTCAACTTAGTTTTTTTTTATTTAGGGCTAAGCATGCGTTGTAGAGAGCTGGCGGAAATGTGGCAACGGATTTGGGTTTAGGCGCTCCTTCACCATTTGGTATGATGACGGTACGTTGTATTTTTATGGCAAGGTGAGAGTGTTAACTAAGAAGAATAAACAAGAACATTTCACAATACTGAAATCAATCTGACAATGTTTCCGATGCGTGGAAAGCGTAAATTAATTCGGCTACGTTTGTGCCTGGGTGTAAGCCGCAATAGACAATAGCACATCAACCGTTTCAACCGGAAAGATTAATAAATGTGCAAAAAGCATAGCCAATGTATGTGGTGACAGTTATAAGCATTTGCGTGTTGGGCTGACTCACACCTGCTGAAACTAAATGAAGTGCCGAAGAAACAAAGCCAAAAACAAGACACTTTGAGTTTAAGTACGTACTGGGAATGTGTAGCAATTACCTAGTCACAACGATAACTCACAACAAACTATCTGTCTACCAGCTGTCACCTATGTAAATGCTGTCATCATTGCAAATGGTAATTATTAGTGGTATAGTCTGTATCGCTGGGTATTGGAGGTCGTGGGTGTACGTGGGTCCACGCGGTAATTTTTAAACAGGTTTTAATAGTTTTCAATTTGAACAAGATGAATGCCGAAGTGGACAGTGCACGGTCATAAACGAATGAGAAAAAATATGTATAGCTAACAAGGGCACAGATGTCTTAAGAAGAAGATGCATTACCACGCCAGCAAAACTGTACACAAACGATAAAAAGCAGTAATAGCCGCAGCAGCCACGACAACGAGCAGCCATGCAACACGATGTTTCGCGGTACTAGAATAATAATTAAAACCAGTACTAAAAGCAACTACGGTATCGCAATCAATGCGAGTAGCAACAACAACTATCACAATAACACCGACATTTACATTTTGTATGTCTGTCTTCTGTTCTTCGGAGTAAAACACCCTATATTTTACTACTCTTTAGCCACCAAAACAGGATTTGTTGTACTTATTGTATTACTGTATTACTCACAACCCTGCGCAAAAGACCATTACACGTCTCAAAAGAAAGTTGAACTTGTTTGCGTGCGTCCCGGCAATCGAAAGATGTCAAAAGAAAACATTGTTTATATGTATGAAAGCATATATATATATATATATATATATATATATATATATATATATATATATATATATACATACATACATGCATACGCTACAGTTTTCAGTGTCTGCACTGCAGGAGGGCATTTCTGCTCTACGCTGGATGACGTAAACGTCTGAGCAAGCAGAATTGTTAGATCGCTGTCGTCGTTGTTTATTATTGAATGTCGGGGGCTTCCTTGCATCAGCCACGCACGGCTCTTCTTTGCGCAGCATTTTACGCATACGGGTCGTATCGCTTCGGCTTAAATCAACACGACGAGGGTCAATCAGGTGGTCAGCAGTTCATCGACGAGAAATATACAAACAACTGCAGCAGCAGCAACAGCAGAAACAACAGCAACAAAAACAAGAACAGCACCGATAACAATAATAACAACAGCAACAACAACAACAGCACCGATAATAATAACAAACACAACAACAACAACGAGGACGACAAGAACAACAACAAAACAACCACAACAACAACAACAACAACAACAGCAACAACAACAACCACAACAACAACAAGAACGAAAATAGGCGTGCTTCTTCAGTGCCGCCAGTGTTTAGGGCGTTATCAGCAGGTCTTCCCATTGGATGGCCGCATAATCGGCACCGTTCACGGGACGTCTGTTTGTGCGACCTTGAGCCTTCGACTTTCCCAGATCCGCTCTTCTTACCCCCATTAACCCTTTTTCTCTCGCCCCGGTCTCTTTAGTTTCTCTCTTCTTTCTGGTTTCACACCAACGTCAATGCGAAGTAACCACTCGTTTAGTCATCAGCAGTACCTGCATGTGTTGCGGCAACAGCAGAAGCAGCCATCAAAGCCAAAGCGGTTAAAGTGGTTGAGTTCGTGGCTCGACAAACCGACGCTCTTGACCCGAGCCCAACCCCCGCCGCCGGTCGCCCACTGCGACGAACCTCAGAATCAGTTCGACAGAACCAGCGATTAACGATATATGTATATGTATATATATATATATAAATATATATATATATATATATATATATATATATGCAATGTTAAATACAAACAAATAACAGTTACACGACTCAAAAGAAAGTATAGCTTGTTTGTGTGCGTCCCGGCAATCGAAACATGTCAAAAGAAAACATTGTTATATATATATATATATATATATATATATAACAGATATATTTATGCTTATTGTCATATATATATATATATATATATATATATATACAATTTTTGATAATGTTTGTATTTAAAATATCATTACGAATGCTTAAGTTCTTAATAATAAAACAACATAACTAATATGTAAAGTAAAACGGTTTACAAAACCACATGGGCAGAAGAAACCAAATACACGAGTAGGTTAACTCTTCCAGAACGTCCTAGCGTTACACAAGGTACCTATATATATACGCTGCTTTCGAACACTTTTTCTTTTCAGAACATTTTTTTTGCATTTTCAGTCTACAGAGAAGTTGGTCACTTGGCGCATGAAGAATTTTCTAAGTCTATTTGGGGTATACCACAAGGCTAGCATTCTGATCTTTCTGGATCGACTTCGTTACGCTTTCTGATTGACGGTTTTTTCATGCAGCTCCTAGTAGTCTCCTGCACAGATTGTGCCTTGACCAGCATCGAGAAAGGTCGGGCCCTCGTATGGAACGTAACCTTCTCTAAGGTCCTTCTATTCGTGAAGCGGTACAAGCCAGCTTTGCGGTGAAGTTTCATCTTTTTGCGTTCCAACCGCTGGGTAGGCTGTGGCGCAGGACGATGGTTATTAGCAAGATCTGCGTAAGACTAAAACAAGCTAGAAGTGATTAACTGTTGTGAGTTTTTTCCGCCAGAGTCTTTCCAGGCATTTTGGCAGTGGCCGGATTCATAATTGGTGAGGCGCCCTAGCATCTGCGAATACGTTCACGTGGGTGCAGATGTGTAGGTCATACTTCGAATAAATGTAAAATTCCATTATATATATATATATATCCCCAGCTGTAGCTAATGCTCTTTAAGAAAACTTCAGACCCTACCTTCGAGCCTAACCTCAATCCAAGAGATCGGAGTCGTGGCCGAACGCATATGGTTAAAAAGCACGAGGCTCAAATGTGCTCCCGCTCCCCTCAAGCAGTGCGCATGCTTTCTAAGTCACGAAGGGTCTGTACTGTGGTCACACTAGGGAACATAACCTACGACCTAGACTTCCGCATCCCCTTTTTATTCCGGCACCTACGCAAATAATCTGGCACAATCGTTATCACCTTGTGGATATCATGATTTATACCCTTATAGGGACGTACGACTACCATGGTCACAACATGCCACCTCCTCGATAAGATTCAAAGGCCCCTGGCGCTCAACATTGCACGGGTAAGCCGCACGTCTTCCAAAGACGCCGTATAAGTCTTCTTTAAACAGATTTTCTGGGACTTAAGAGTAAAATAACTAGCTTCAAGATGGTCCTCAAATAACGGACGGAAGGAGCATTAGGCAGCAATCGACCCGGGCCACACTGGATACTGGATAATACTAGTACACGCCAATCTAAAAAAATGGTACAGCCTTAGAAACGACTCGCTTACCCCACCTCCTCAGGCCCCGGAGACTGCCCTCAGCGTTACCTATACCACATTGGCAGAGCTAACTTCCCCTTATGCCGACTGTAAAACTTAGGAGAGGCTGACAATGTAAGACACTGCTACGAACGCTTTGCTTTTTCAATACTGAGTGAGGGCTACTGTCTCGAAACTTCAGACTGGGAAGTCCTCTGAAATGCCAGGCCCTTGTTGACGCGCTCCTCAAGGATCATGAATCCCGGTGTAGAGCAAGAAGATTCGCTAAATTTGTCTTTGAGGTAAAAATAACCACGTGACAAAGCCGAATAGCCTTAATGGAAAGATGAAGTGGCCAGGTAAAGTGATCTCGAGATGACAGTACTGCGGCCGCCCCGACAAGGAATAAAGAGGACGCTTAAATTTTAGTAAGTGTTATGAGTCACACTACCGTGGCTTTAACGATGACGCCCGGTGTGCAGTATATGTTAATAAGAAAAAAGTATATATATATATATATATATATATATATATATATATATATAGGGTTGATTCATATGTCCCTTCCATTTTTCAAAAATTGTTAAAGACACATGTCGTTACAACGAAAAGCTTTTATTGAATGCTGTATTGCCAACTTTGTTCAACTACCTCAGCCCAACGTTCAGGCAAGCTCATGATTTCATCCCACTAGAAGGTGGCGTCCTGACTTCCGAAGTAATGCTCTATATACGTTTTAACACCTTTCGAAGAATCGAATTATTTGCCATTAAGGGAATTTTGAAGGGACCGAAATAGATGATAATTCTGATGGGGCAAGGTTAGGCAGGATGTGGCTTAACATCCCATCCAAATTCCATTAAATTCTTGGTAATGGGCAAACATGTGTGCGGCCTTGCGTTGTCGTGGTGGAAAATCACTCCTTGTCTCTTTGCCAATTCCGGCCGTTTCGGGTCAATTGCTCTCTTTAAATTGTCCAGTTGTTGACAGTATTTTATCGTATTGATCGTTTCGCTTGGTTGTAGCAGCTCATAATAGAACACTTCCTTCACATGCTACCAAAATTAACTTATTTTTCCTTCTATGCGGTCCAGGCTTGGAAAGCCGCGCCTTTCTGCGGACAGCGTTCTTATAGAGTGTCCCATCGAAAACACGCCGCCATGTCGCTGCACCTCGTAGCCTTTTCAACTTTTGCAGTTGAACACCCCAGCGGGAAAGAGGCTTTAGCTTATTACAGCTCATTCATTGTCCACTTCGTTCAACTGAACGGCCTGTGTCTCCGAAGTCGAGAGGAAAGTCGCCAATTGCTGGCTGGTCGTCCTTACAGTGCACACGGTCACGGCGTTGCGCCTGACGTACCCAAGTTAACCACCCTTCATACGTACGATAGAAGGGCAGCACGAACCCTTAACTTTGCACACCACCTTCGTACGAGGTTGGTGGAGGCACGTGTCCTCGATGGGACAGTCCCAAACTTCTCATCCCCTGTCACCACAGTGCGGAGAAAGGGGCGGTCCTCGTTCATTTTTAGGAGCTGGTCACATTCTAACACACGCTTCGCCAGTTGGCGATTGCTGAGCGCGTGCGGCCCCATACGTCCAACTTGCTGACGAATCTCTTGGCATGAAGATGCCTTTAAACGGATGTCTCTAGTACGTCGACAATGGCCACGATCTCGCGCAGCGAAAGGTATTGATTTCATTTGTCCACTTTTGTTAGTGCGGCCATGTCCACTGTCATATGGCGTTCGGGCCGGTCTCGAGCGTTAACGTCGAAATCGCCGTTCCTAAATCGGACAAACCATTCTAGAACTGTCCAGTATGTTACTGTCTCTCCGCCATACACTTTAACTATCTTAGTTACGACTTGGCTTGCATTATTTCCTTTCCAGAAATAAAACAGCATAAAATGCCGACACATTTAACTCTGCCATCTTCATTCGAACGTTACGGTTCGCATTAGTTAGAAATTCTAACAAATTCCATGGTATGATACAGCGCAGGATTGCTCTTACCGCCATGTTAACAAACAACCCTCTCACAAAAGCTTTCGTTTTCCCCCGGGTCTGCGCAGTGCAGCGCATACAACTTTCGGAACGAACTTATGAAACCACCTAATATATATATATATATATATATATATATATATATATATATATATATATAGATATATGGATTTATTTATTCGCCTGACATGTATACCTAATACACATGCCACTCTTTTAAATCAGGGGCGCTTAGTGCGGCAGCATATATATATATATATATATATATATATAAGTGGTAAATCGAGCATCATTTAGTGTTCCCCCGGAACCCCAGACAAAACAGGCAAAACAATGATTACGACGGCAACAGCCACATCCTGCTTAATGCAGTTTCCAGGCCTGCAGCCCTGGTCAACGGTCTGGAGACATCATCATCATAATCGGCAGTCTTTGCCAATCGCCTACAATATAGCTCTATAGGCTACCGGACGACAAGCCAGGCACACAGGAACTGCAATCCTGCGTCAAGAACATGCATCAAACCAAACACATATTTTTGTGGGATGACAGATCGACCAAGCATCGCCAAAGCAAATCTAATGAAAGCGTAGCTTGTCACGCTAGCGGCGGATACGCACGCCGAACAGGAGGGATATTTATTGCCAGATAGATTGTCCCAATTGCGTGTTTGGCGGCTACTGCGCTACGCGACAAAGTTATTCACAAGGGTTTTCTTGCGTATAAATGGCTTGTTGTCATTACGCACCAAAGCCTAATTATTTTGAGTTTCACATGCCTGCAGGACCTGATCGAGTAACTTGGTCGATAGGCGAATTGTTCTCTTAAGATGAGTCCTTGAAGATTCGCGTTGTTGTAGACGATTTCAGCAATCACACTCATAAAGAGTTTGCTGGCAACGGACGTAAGCGATACAGGCCGTTTATCTTAGGCATCAGTTTTAGCACTTTCTTATGCACTGGGCACACGATGGCACAGCGGAACGGAATAGGTACATTTCCATCTTCAATAGAACGTCGAAATATTTGCGATAAAGATATACATACTGAACGGGTGCATCGCTTGTATACGAACGCACTGGTACTATCTGGTGTTTCGCTGTGTTTGTTTAAGAGCTTCCTGAGATGTCGAGTCAGGTTGTCAAAGGAACTGTCAACATTCTCGACGCATTTCCTATTGTATGCACATCAGGTTGGGGCTGACAAGAGCGCTCTGCTTACTCGCCGGGAGAATGATGGTTGAGGCGAAGACGTCACGGAGTAATTGAACTTTCTAGGAGTTGTCAGTAGCTAACGACTAATGCTGTTTTTTGATTACGCCAACACCAGTTTAATGGTGGGCCATTTTTTACGTATTTGTATTTAGTTAATAGATTTTTATTCTGAGCTATAGAGCTCTCTCCAATGCCCCTCCCATTTTTTAAGTTTCTTCTTAATGGTTTTAGTAGTTGCTTCAACGCTTGAGGTCGCTAGACGATCAGTGAGACGTTTGATAATAGAGTCGAACCTATGCGCTCCGCTAACGGTTTTGCATGGTACCAACGTATTCTGCAGCATGTATTCAAGAATACGAATATACATCTCGTTTGAGGCCGCGTAAGTGGAAAATAATATATTCCAGTCAGTAGCGAGAAGGTAACAGAATATCCCTTCGCATTCTTTATTGGCGTAGTCCAGGAGGGTCGGACTGTACAGAACAGGAGATGGATCCGGAGCTATCGTAAAGCTGTCCATGGTGTCATCACTGGCAATAGGAGCAGGAGAACAAACGATATTGTTGACGGATACATTGTTTGCGAACACCACAGCAAGTAAGTTTTGGCCTCGGGTGGGCCTCTTCACGAGTTGTTCGAGACTAGCTGTGCTAATAAAGTGGCAGATCTTTTGCCTAATCGTCCACATTCGTCGTTCTCATTGCCGTCCGTAATGGACTTACGGTACGAAGAGTTAGGGTTAGTTCAATTGATGTCGCCTTGATTAAAGTCGACAACGACGCTTCTGTCAATGGAGGTAAGATGTTCCAAGTTGGCGATAAGCGTAGCCATGTTACAAGAAACTTTTGATACTGTACCGGTAAGGCTAAAATAGGAGCAGATGAGCCGCACTTGGTTGCCGGGCAGCAGACTATCGACGGCCACTTTTTCAGATGATGTCATGACAGTCACCGGAGCGCAGGGTATTTGGGCTTCGACTAGGAGCAGACTCGACGAGATTGACTGGGACCGTAATCGGTTCGAGTCCCACCTGGTCGCTGTCTCCGACACGTACGCCCTCGGCTATCCCGGCCTATTCAGCTCGGGCGTCGGCGAATCGCTCATCAACATGAGATGCACAAATACGCGTTTGAAGACTAGGTTGTAATGGCGTTCAGTCTCAAGTCACTCCCGGCGTTTGGGACAAGCGTGCACTCAAACTGACAAAAGAGCTTGGGCCGCGCTCCTCAGACAGAGGGCGTTGTTGGAACTACAGAGAGGCAACGCCAAGGTGATGCTGAGTGGTCACGAAATACTTAAGCAACAATAATACAAAAAAATACTACAATTGTTACAAAAATAATTTCTTACTTATTGTGATACCTGTACATATTATAAATAAACCTTTGTTAAATAAAATGTATATTATTCATATAGTATGAATATTAAGACCACAGTTAGATCGGTGTGTCACAACGTAGTTACAATAGTTATCATAGACTATCATCATCCATAATAGTACTGTGGTGCAGTTATGTTTGACATTACTGAAAGGATATGCCACTAGAAAAGTGCAGTTCGCCGGTGGCTCAAAGACGGCCTGTCACAGCTAGTCAAAATGCTGGCATATCGTAATCATAATTCTCGTATGTCGCAGTAACACAACAGCAATCTCGGGCGTATCTTTATGGTCGGCATTTACGTTTTTATTTTCGATACAATCAGACATTCGGGTCGAAAGGTGCCGTCGGAATTGAGCTAGCTCTTTGAAAACGCGGTTCTGCACAAAGCGGTAACCAATACGCGCGGTGAGTGGGGCTTTACACGTCGGTGTTGACACTTAGTCTTTTACATTGTAAACGTAAATATGAAGAAAAGTGAAGAAAGGAATGAAATTCAATACATCAAAAATACTATATATATATATATATATATATATATATCCACTTTATCAAACATGATATATAAAAACATGCATGCTATAAACTTTTGCGACATAAGCATATCAGAGAGGAGCGATTTCAACATAGATAAGTCTTAAACGTAAAATCTACTTTAAAGCTGTTTTTTCTACTTTCTTTTGTTTTTGTATTGTGATTTGTCGTTGTTCTTTTTTTGGGTCAACCCGTTCATTCTCATGTGCCGTAGAGAAGCTCAACTCTATCATTTTGATCCGTCTACTGTTATTCATTCCATCTTGCTTTCTGTATATAAATATATTTATATTTAGGGTGTTCACAAAATAGTCTGATATATTTAAATGTAACATAAATATAAATGCTTAAGTTTAACAGTATATGTATAAAATAACAGTTTGTTTTAATACAGATATAATACAATTTCTGATGAAATACAATATCAGTAAGGTGTTGACCCTTTTAGTTTTCATAAGTCATATACGGGACATCCAACTGTTTTTCAGATCTTTACATAAATCAGGCTTAATCACATCAATGCACGCTTTAGTGTTGGCGTTTAGTTTGCGGATGATCGTAAGATTATTAGTGTACACTTTACTTTTCAAAGACCCCACAGGAGAAAGTCTAACGGCGTTATATCGCATGATCTTGAAAAATCGCAGGATCTCTAAGGATCGCGGGGCCGATAAGGAGTACCGCGGAGTGAAAAATTGAGTCAAAGGATATCATGGAATCAAGGACCGCACCAAACTGTCACATGTGGCGCATGCAACGGCTCTTCATGAAGTACGTGCGAATTATGGATTGCCACAATGCGACATTTGTGTATATTCACCTTCTATTCAGATAGAGATGGGCTTCATCGGAAACAGGAAGTTTTCTTCACAAAATCGGCATCACGCTGCATCATCTCGGAGGCCCAATCGGACACCGTTAGCCGCTTCTGATAGTACGTAAGCTTGAGCTCTTGCGTCAATTGAATCCTATTTAGATACATTGCGAAATCAGACCTCAAAATACACCTGGTAGAGTTGCGGAGTTGAATGACCCAAGGAAAGCGCTCCGTGGTCTCCCACGGCTTGGCACGTTACGTAATAAGCCTGTTCTGTGAAACTTCTGCGCATGTTCACAATTGCTGTACTTACACTGCCGGTTATGTCAACCGTACATTACACGAAGGGCTACCAGCATGCCCGTGCAGAGTTTCTCTTTTCATGATAAATGTTTCCAATCGCTAGTCCCGTTGGGCCATCTTAAATTTGGCAGCCCTACCCTGAGATCGCTCTATCTTAGATTGGGCAGCCCTACCCTGTGATGTTTGCAAAGAGAGCAGATCGTCAAGCTCGTCAAAGCTGAGCGCAGGAACTTTTAAAGATGCCAGTCTCGAGTCAATCCCTAGCTTGGAGTAACAATCCGACGCCCGCTTACATTACCTGATGCCTCTTTCGCCAAAGGTGGTTTAGAACTCACGGACATGATTCTTGCGGTGGGCCTGGCTCATAAAGTGCCACCAGATGATGCCCAAGGCTAGGTTGAGGGCTGTTGCGGCTAATAGCCCAGGTGCGTTTGAATGCACTCTTGAGTGAAGCACTTGGCATATTGCTAGATGACACGACAGCCCGCATTGGTACCGGCTTGTTGGCCGGAGGCACCGGCGGTATACCTTACCTGTGCGGACACGCGGCGAAACTATGGAAGTCCTGGGTCATCAGGAATTCCCACCTATACAGGGAAAGATGTTTTAAACATGCGGCTCTTAAGGACTCACCTTGGCAGGCCAGATCTCCAGATCGGCCAGTCTCACGCGCATCCTAGAATCATCAGGGCATTGTCATGCAAGCAGTAAATGCCCAGACAGCGTGACGCTGGAAAAAAATGCTGGATTAGGACGCGACCAAGTCTGACTCCCTGACCTTCACTGTCGTTGAATAGCGATACAGTTAGACGCCTTCAGTCATTAGCGCGACCCAGGCTCGCAAGTTATTGTTAGGTCGGCTGATCTCAGTGGGTGCTCAGAAAATTAATGCTCATCAAACATTTGATACGATACCCGCACGACTTGCGGCCGGCCCTTTGCAGCCAAAACTTTAGGCGGGCTCGTTAAATCTACATACATTTGTGTATACACCGGGCGATCGGACACGTGGGAGTCTGGCGGCTCACGAAGTTGCAGCTCTTGTAAGAACCGTTGTAGTTTCAGCTGCTGGTCGGCTTTGTCTTGACCATCGTCTACTCATTCAGTTATTTTCTTCTTCACCATCTTCTTCTTCTGTATATCAATGCAAATCCGCTCATCCGTTTACTCGTCCATCATTGTCTGTCTCTAAGCGAGTCAACAATAAATAATTAATGAGGTGAGACAGGCGTGCCGATTCCACGTACACGCTTACGCCCGCAGTGCAACATATCAACCAAGAGAAAAAAATTAAGCATGCAGATTGGCAGAGAGAAGGAAAGCAACTGTGTGATATCCTGGGTGTTAGCAGCCATCGCTGTCATAAATACACATACGGGTTCATTCGTATGGGCTATCCCCTCTGCGGGCCGGCCTTGAGCTCCCGGCTTCATCGTTCTTATAATACCTAATATGATTTATTACTATTATTACTTTGTCGTCATCAGCATCGCCGCAAACACTATTATCGCAAATGGAGAAATTCAATTTCATTATCTATTTCTACTAGTGGAAGAAGAAGAAGAAGAAGAAGGCGAAGAGAGAGAGTAACTAGACCACAAAGGACAAACAAAACGACAAAAACAGCAACAACAACAAAAACCACAATGGCAACAACAGCAGCAGTAGCAACAAGAACAACAATAAAAACAACAACATCAAGAACACCTACAACATCAAGAACACCTACAACAACAACAACAACAACAACAACAACAACAGCAACAACAACAACAACAACAAAAATAGTCGTCGCAAGTATGACGATGCTAGAAATAACGTGGCTTGGGCATTTGCTCAGTTGCTGTCATTGTTGTTGTTGCTTAGTTGTTGTTGCTGCTGTCGCTTTTGTTGTAGTTTATTGATTGCACAATTGTCTGTGTTTCCGTCCCTCTGTCTGCCTGCCCGCCCGCCCGTATAAGCGACTCACTGTCTAACCGACTCCTTCGCCGTCTCCATAGACAGATAGATAGATAGATAGATAGGTAGATGGATAGATAAATAAATAAATAAATAAGTGAGTGGCGCGACGGGTGGATCTTTGTGGTAGATCCAGCCATTACTACTACTAGCTAACTAACAAACAACTCGTGGCGAAACGCGCGCACAATGCATGATTGCCCACCAGTGCAACGCCCACCAATAAG
>QVRM01003768.1:0-2500 GCA_003439945.1 Dermanyssus gallinae | reverse complement strand
CGAATAAAACTGGACGAATTTCCGAAAAGTCCCTAAAGAGGATGAGACCATTCGGTTCTCTTACCCTCTGACGTACTTACCTATGGCGCAGTTCCGGAGGGCACAGAGCTTGCCACTATCACAGAGCAATCTGTTAAATCATAGAGGCCGCGTAGTCATTTGGAAGTGACCCTCGTCTGGCAAAGCCTAACCTAACCTAGCGCAACTAAGAATAATTTGACACAGTACGAAAACCAAATAATCTAGTTTAGGATCCGAGTGTCAACCGAGGCTCTCAATATTTCAACATTTTCCGGAGAAGCAATGAAAGGACAGAGTTTTACGAGCAATAATTGGTAGTAGTACCACGCAACAGAAGGCATTTTTGAACACACGCTCGTGACGTAGGAGAGGTTTCCTCCGCGACATCATACAATATGACGCCGGCAAGCGATGTGTGTTACGGACGGCGGCCTGAGAGCTTTGCACCGTTAGCTTTATTAAGCCACAACCGGAAATTTGGGCATGATTTTGGACTATGGAAAAAGCCTAAATATTACTACAATTTGACGGATGATTCGTATTTAGTAGAGGCAAGGCATTTGAAACGAACTGTTGTTTATCACACAGCTCACAGACGTTCTACAGTGTTTACGGGATCATTGTCACGTCGAATTTAACCGGAATGCTCCTACTTGAGAGTAATGCGGCTTGTCGGGCTCCAAATGGTTATCAATACAGTAATAAGGTAACAAGGGTTAGAAAACGCTTCGGTTCACACAGTAAAAAACGCTAGAGTTGCGTGTCCCCACATAACGTTTACAGGGCAGAAGATATGTAAATGTAAATATGCGATATTACGGGCTCTAGCTCTTTCCAGAAAACGCGCGAATTGTTTGTCTGTTTTGGCCTTCAAGTCATGTGGCAGATAAAGCACGTCTTAATATCATCTATTACGTAATCTCACAATGCCGAATAATAAATCTATTCAAATATGAAAGGCTATCATGATCATTTGTAACACATACATGAATAGATATTCTGTTTTTTCAAAACATTATAAAGTAATTAGTATATATATATTTATATTTATATATATTATAATATATATATATATATATATATATATATATAGAATATATATAGTTCCAATTTCTATTTGCTCTGAAGAGATTTTTTATTCGGAAAACCGGTATTGAGGGTGGACGTTGTTTGCTGTTGTTGGTTTTCATCATTGTCGGCTTTTTGCTCGTTGACGTCGCGAGTCCTGTCCGTTTCGCGCGATCTGCAAATCGATCCGCCCGAGCTGAAAGCTGTTGTGAGTTGCGTTATGGCACGCTCACACACGGGTCGCACACGTGCCACTGACTACATATGGTGTTGTGTTGAACCAAGCGTAAGCGGCATCACACTTAAGTTGTCTGCCATGTTCAAATTAGCCGCGTAAAAGCGTGCGCCACGGATAGAACGAAAGGAACAAAGATATGTATATAAATATATATATATATATATATATATATATATAGAGAGAGAGAGAGAGAGATAGATAATAGATGATAGAGAGGAGAGTAAGAGAGAGAGAGAGACGCAGACAAAAGCGCTTATGGGTTAGTTCGCATCAAGTTTTCATGGGCAAAGTGGGCGGTGGCGGCAGCAGCAGCTGTGAAACACGTCGAAACGTGGTCGCCCAACGATAGACGAACGAGAGACCAGCGCCGCTCCACACCGAGGTGTATCTGATACAATGGATCAACTATTATTATTATTACCATTATTATTAGTATTATTGTTTGCTTGGCGGCTGGGCATCGCACCACACTCTGCTGCTGTTGCTGGTAGACGGGCACGGGCGGGCTCGCGGTGTGGGCTTCGGTGACTCATAAGCCGACATACGAACCGTAGGAGCGGTTAAACAAACGCCCTTCAACTCGACCTTAGAACGCGGGCGGTTCAACAAACACCGTGAGCGTCTGTCTCGCTGGTGTGTTGGTGGCGGTTGGCGCGACGACGACAATGGCGCTACCTGGTGGCCGCAAACCACCAGCAGCATACACCAAGCAACCAGCAGTAAGTTCGTCCTACTACTAAGCTATCCTCCGGCGGCGGTGTGCATGGCTTCGAGGCCGACGACTGCTATAGTATTCTAGACACTGTTTCTACTAACTTGTCCTGCTATTTTAACTGTTTACTACTAACACTACTACTATTATTAACTACGACGACGACGACGACAAAGACGACAGCGACGACAAAGACGGCAGCGACGACGATGACGAACAGTAGACCACATAGGATACCACGAATCTGCGTATTCATTGAAACGGCGCCAGCGGCTGCCACAACCCCTGCTGAACCCCTGACTGATTGTGATCGGTGTGGGGCCCGATCGATCGATCGATCGATATCGTCTAGACCAGGGCACCAAGTACTACCAGGTAACAGTGAGGGTCCGTCCCGCACGCGTCGAACAACAAAATGTGACGAAGAAAGAATTCGAAAAAGAAATTTACTAGTAAAATAC
>QVRM01003767.1:280000-287568 GCA_003439945.1 Dermanyssus gallinae | reverse complement strand
TATATATATATATATATATATACAGGTAGTTCAATAAGTTCTTAGAATGAGCTTTTTAGAATTCGAATTTTGGCACGCTTTCACCGCTAATAGGAACTGCAACTTTTCGACTGCTAGCACTCAACATATTATGGTGATTGGCCCTTGCGATTTCGTTTGATAGCTTTTCACGTGCAACGTATCGGCGTGATTTTTGAAAATGGAGAAAAAAGAGTTTCGAGTGGTTATCAAGCATTTTTATTTCAAAGGTTGGAATGCGACCCAAGTAAAAATTGAGTTAGACGAGACGTACAGTGACGCTGCGCCATGTTTTGCCACTGTTTCCAACTGGATTAATGTGTTAAAAAGAGGTCACAGGAGCACCGAGGATGAACTACGTCCAGGAGGCCAAAAAACGGCAACTGATGAGGAAAACGTAGAGAAAGTGCGAAAAATTCTTGGCACAGATAAGCGAATGAACATTAAGGAAATAGCGGAGGCATTAGGGATTAGTTTAGGCAGTGTGCATTTTATCCTACACGAAAACTTGAAGATGAAAGAGCTTAGAGCAAAATGGCTGCCGCATTTGCTCAACCAAGGCCAAAAAGACGCGCCTGTTTTGGCTTTACAGCGAAATTTGGCCAAGATGTCGAACAATCTGTCGGATTTTTGGTGCAGATTCATGACCGTCGATGAAAGTCGGGTTTATCACTACACTCCCGAGACCCAAGAAGCATCTTGCCAATGGTGTGCACCTGATGAAGGACCTCCGAAGAGGGTGCTGACAACGGCATTGACCGGAAAGGTGATGGCTACAGTTTTTTAAGACCAACGTAGAATAATGCTGGTCGACTACCTTGAGAGCTGTAAAGACGATCACAGGAGAATATTATGCAAGACTGTTGGACTGCCTGAAGCAAGAACTCATCGTGAAACGGCCCGCTTTGCAGAAGAAGGTTGTCCCGTTCCACCAGGGCAATGCTCCTGCACACAAGTCCCGGCAAGCAACGGCAAAACTGGCCCAACTGAGGTTCGAACTTATTGAACAACCCTCCTATTCTCCAGACCTGGCCCCCTCTGATTATTTCCTTTTCGGACATTTGAAGAATATTCTCGGTGGAAAGCGTTTTTCCAGCAATGAAGAGGTTAAGGCTGCTGTCAATGCCTATTTTCAGTCTAACGACGCGGAATTCTACTCAAGAGGTATGAAAGCTCTGAAATCTCGGTGGGAAAAGTGTATTGAGCTTCTCGGGGAGTATATCGAATAAGAAAAATTTAAAAACATGATTTGGAAAATTCTCGGTTTTCATTCTAAGAACTTATTGAACTACCTGTATATATATATATATATATATATATATATCACTACTTCCTAGTTAATATTGTGTGAGGCACTTGCTACGCGTTGTCGTATTAGCTGTGAGGAAACGCTACGTGTGTGTGTTCGATTCACGATATCTTTAATGGGAATTTATAATTACCATTAAACTAAAATATAATTGCTGCTATAGGTAGAATCAATATAGCGACGTTCCCCATGTGTTGCATTGTATGAAATTGTAATATTCTACAATTTAGTGCCCTTAGTCTGTTTTCATGAGCGGACAGAGAGAATACAAACCAATTAATGACGGCTTCGTCGCGCGATGAGCACGAGTCATGAATTTAATTCAAGTACCACGCATATTAAGCAAAAACTACAATAGTGAAACGTTAAAACAGTAATACTAGCACTGCTAAAAATTTAATGCCAAATAGTACGCCGTGCGTACTTTCTATTAGCAGGGAATGTGTGTCCAACATGGTTGGGCCGAGTGCGGGCTACATACGGAAATTGACTCTTGCACCCGTGGCAACAAACAATGCTGCAAAAATTACACCACTGAAAAAATGTATATATATATATATATATATATATATACAATGTACCACTGACAACACGGATTCTCTACCTAACCTCCCTGATATTATCGGCGCTATAGTTTAGCTCTGTTTAGTAGAACAGGGGGCCGTGTTTAGACCGAATGTATATAGAACACCGACTTTATAGTTTCTACGCTATTATAATCTGTGCAACAAACAACTTCGCCAAATGCATTCCTAAAACGCATTGCTTCTAATGAAAAACAATATGGTTGTTTCTAGAGAATAAAAATATTATTTATTGATGCGGCGATATGACATATTTCAGTTTTTTGTAGAGCTTCTCGAAACAAGCGAAGCCGATGACTTATGTATATATATATATATATATATATATATATATATATATATATATATATATATATATATATATATATATATCATTTTCAGTAACCACTTTTAAGGGTTGCACTCGTTATAGCAAGAAATACATTTGTTTTGATAGACAATAAGTGACAGTGTAATATATGAAATGTGAACTAATGGAATGTGGCGTTATTAATAAGGGCGAATCAGGCCGGGCTTGTCGGCGGGCAACAGAAAGAACTGACTGGTAAGTGGCTTCGGGCTTTTATCGTTGAGCCAGTGGCTGAGTAACCAGTCCTTCGGGAACCGCTTGCGGGTTGTTTCCAGCAGTTCCTCATTCGTATTCGACAAAAATGACGGCTCTGAAAACGGTTCAGGCGATGCGGTGACGCCGAGAGAACAAGTCAGTATGTAGTGGAAAAGAATAACCGGAACTTGGAAAAAACACACGATCGGAACTTCGGAATATAGTGTATTATAGGGTTACTCCATACATTACGTATTAGGCTGCGTAAGATTGACTGTGATACCCTCGCAATTATTGAGAGAAATCATACCGATCTGATGTTAAAGATATTCAATATAATTCATACAACGACGCGTCGTGAGAAGAACACTAAACCATATGTTACCTTCGAGAGTAACCCGCCAACTTCATGGAAACCTGATGTTAACAGACTAAACATTTCCTTGAATAAAGCGTATTAATAATTACGTGTATACATCTCGTTCGAACCCGGTAACGAGTTTGGATACATTTGTGATAGCAAATTCACACTCCTTGGCAAAGAAAAACAAAACAATTAAATTATGCAAATGTATGGATACCATGTTGTCAATGAGATTTGATGATAAACATATATATATATATATATATATATATATATATATATATATATATATATATATATATATATATATATATGCAGTTGCTAAGATGTTTGCCATTCTGGTAATGAATATTCAACTTATTATAAAACTATATATGTTCTTAGAGCACGCCAATTTTTAGCAAGTTATTCAAAAATCTGTTGAAAAGTTACGACTCGTTTTAGACCGATTTGTGTCGATAAGCAATTCCTTGCACGTACCTGCTGCGTTTTCGAGAGCACCGTGACACAGGCCCTTGGCTGTGACCTCAAAACGGCCCGGTTGACCCTGCTGGTGGCGACAGCAAACTGGCCGGCCGATGGGACAAATTGTGCCTGACGCACCGCGACAGCAGGGATAATGGTAAGCAAATAAACGCACGGAGGCAACAGCGGGTTACAACCAGAAACAACAATAAATAGCCAAATTAACCGCAGAAACAAAAGTGGCCACACTAACAACAATAAACGCAATAGATATTGTAATAGACACAGGGCAAAGCCGCCGCCAACAACAACAACACAACAACAACATCACCACCACAACAACAACAACGACCGTAACGGCGGCTGTCGTAACAAAAGCGAAACTAGCAACAGCAACCACAACACACTCCAGTGCAACAAGCATTTGAACAGGAAAACATAGGATCGACGTTACGCGTTCGATCCAGGAGCGAAGGCTGCTAGATCCGGATGATTGAATGATGGCTATTGCACGACTAATACTTTTACACGATATATGATGTCAAACTTAGAAATACGATAACTATTACCACGAGTATAATTACACTGAACAATTAGTGAATGTCGATAATTACGACATTGAAGACTGCCGCTACGAATGTCTATCTGTGGTCTGTTTGACACGTTAGATCTGCTCGGCAATACGACAATGCCGATAGGGTCGATAGGTTCAGCGCGACAATTGGTGTGGCTGTAGAAGGGCCTCTTCCGTCAGCCTCCGGGGTTCCAAAGGTCGCGTAGGAAGTTGTATAATTCCTCATGATTGATTGTTTAGTGCAAATAATATTTAATTTAATTGCCGCGTCTCCTCCTACCTTGGCGGGTTCGGTCATGAACGATCTGACAGTATGACAAGGCATCCTGTGTGCAGCAAGGCGGCAGTGGAATCGGCGCACTTAGGCATGGAGCCTCGGCGGGCGCCCAGAAGAGACCTCGAGGCAGAACGAAGCCACCGGCTTCGCTGTCTTCGGCCCGGCCCAGCGGACAAACCTCGCCCGGTCTGCGGAAGCAAATCAGTACAGGGATGGTATTTAATGTTTGGTTTTTGTTTCAAACGTACACTTAATACTTAGGAATATGCTGCGGTGAGCAAGTTTGCTACATCAGCTATCCGTGGCTGACATTTATTCCTCCGAACCCTGTGATGATGGCACCATGTAACTGGTGGAGCTCTAAAGCCGTCACGATTCGTGGAACACTGTCTCGTGTAGGGTATTGTATAGTTAGTAGTAGTAGTAGCAGCTTACATGATATGTTCCTCCGGTCCGGGACTAGGACAGCATCTGACCCTGGCGAGGGGTCGCAGAAGCGGCAGCTTCAGCGCTTTCGAGTAGGAGGACATTCGCGTCATTTTCGGAGGTGTCCAAACGGTGTAGAGAACGAGTGTCTCATTGGCGCCACAGCCCCAAAGGTTGGCTGGACCAGGTCGGGCCTTGGGTTTAGACGCTTGCCCGTGACCCTTTATCGGCAGCTTGTCTCCTGCCAGCCAGTTGCCCGATTTCAGGCCGCCGAAACAGGCAACAGTGGCGGCCGAAAACACAAGCCAAAAGGTAACGTGGAACGTTGGCGATGTCATGACGAGGTCGTGGATCAGTCGTGGTGTAGATGAGAATCAACAACGCGAAGAGAAGGCAACCTCAATTCTAGAACGTCTGAGAGATGACGAACCCCTTGCAACAACCTGAAACTTAGACAAAAGCTAAGACAAGCGCGACAGAAAGAGGATCCTTTCTCCTGTTTTTTCTTGTGCCGATACGAGGCCACTTGTACGGCTGTTCCACGGCTTCGGTCTTCGTCACGACCTCAAACCTCAGTTTCGACTCGACTCTGCACGAAGGATGCTGCAGTGCTTTGGTTCACCGTCCGCTAATGAAGAGTGACTGGGCGACGTGTAGGCAGCTGACTGCGCAAAGCGGCACTGTGAGTGGCTACTGGCAGAACCTGCCCGATTAAATACCCGCTACCATCTCGTTTAGTGACCTCGTTCGGTCAGAGATGGCAGACGCTTTTTTCATTTATTACCTTTTTATAAACTAGCTAACCGACTAGTTGATCCGGTCGACTAGCGATGTGATAGTTTTTGTTATGTGCAGAGGCTGCATAACTTGCTTTGCTATTACGACGACGACGACGATAACGCTGCTGTCTCCGGTTAATAAATAATGCGCTGTTGTTGTATGATGATATATATATATATATATATATATAATATATATATATATATATATATATATATAAATATATATATATATATATATATATATAACTATGCAACTGAACGCAAATTGTACCTCGACAGTCTTGCCCCAAAAAAATGATACCTTGTCAAACAGAGGACAGAACTGGATCAGCCATTACTCAGCATTTGTGCGAACGCCACAAGTCTGCGAACGCTGGACCGGCGATGGCAGCAGCGTCGGCAGCGAGGGAAATGCGAGTACTTGCGATGGCGTGGGACCGAGTCGCCCAGAGAGATCGCCAGGGCGCGGTGAGATCAGAAGAAGCGCCCCGCCATGACCTACCTCCGATCTACCTTGGCAACTACGTGGCATGGCGCTACGCATATATCCGATCCATCATCACGAAATGGGCTCACATCTTTTGGTCCATCCATTTCTAACGCAACGCAGGGGTGACTTTCATAGGTATAGGTACACAACCAATCCCTAGCTCAGTAAACACTGACAGAAAAAACGGTTATGAGTCAATTCAATTCTCTATTTTTGCTGCTTTTGTCTATACTTATAATGTAAGCCTACGTTTGCAAGTCTTAAGAAATAGTACGCGCTTTAACTTTGCCCTCGATGATCATAGCATGTTATTGCAAAGTGTTATCCTTTAGTATGTTTCATAGCCAGTTGAGCTTTGCTATACATATGTAGCATCTTATCATTGATAAGCTCAATGGTTGTATTTTCTAAGTTGTTAATGATAGTGTGTTGTAGTATGTTTAGCGTTTCAGTCACCCCTTCTTGCTAGTTATAAACACATACAAAAATATATATATATATATATATATAAATACAGGGTCTCTCTGAATTCGTCCAACAAACTTTGGAATCTTGTACAACTCAGCAAAAAAATAATTTCTTACAATGGAAGAAGGGGAGGGGAAATGTCTTCTAAAAAAATGTTTAATTGAGCGTGAAACCCAAAATATAAGCAACAATTTGCAAGAATTTAATTTCTTAAGAATCCTTATCTTTAATACAACATTTGTTTTGATTTAAGCTAACGTAACATTTTTTTTCTTCAAACACGCAGGTATGATTGGCTTCTCAGGGGCTCTCGCAATTGCAGATTTAGTGAAAGTCACCTTGTTTCATTGAAAAAAAATTTTTGCCGAGCTGCACAAAGTCTTTAGGACGAATTCTCGAAGACCTGTATATATATAAGTGGTTTTGTAGTTAACTTAACTTTAACAATGCCCAAATAAAAATATCCTTAGATGATTTAAAAGGCTAATAAAAACGTTGTCCTAAATATAGTCATGATGCCTTCTGGAGAAGCTCTCGTGCCAAGATAAAACCTTATACAAACCCCTTTTCTTTAAATTTTTGTATTGCGTTAGACTTGGGCACCTCCTTGTGCCCTAACTTCTCTATGCCTCCTCAAATATTGTATGAGGGAAGATCTAACGCAGACTTAAGCCATTTCTTAATGTACTTTTACAAGACAAATATAGGTCTAATCCCAATCGAGTATAGATAGTAATCGGCAACCTGAACCTGAGACCATAAGACTATTATTTTGGGTTTAAAATCAAATAGGATACGCGTGAAATTAGGTGTATGTAAAAGGCGGAAGTTTCCCTCGGCAGCTTAAGTTTCATTATTGGCGCGGGCGACATGTTCGCCTTTGAAGACTTTTCGAAGTACAATCTTGAATCTTGGAAGTTCGTACACCTCCGCAGACCCAGAACTCGGGATGGGCGCAACCATGGTCTAAATCCGCTAATCATCAACTAAAGTCGTATGTTGTCTAGTCTACATGTCTAACTGTCTAGTTGTTGTGACTAGGAAACACCGCACCAAAAACCGTTTTATTAATACTGCCGATACTCCGTACCTAATCAGAACGGAATAAAATAGAAGCTCCTTCTGACAACAATGAAACAGCGAATTAAAATATTCACAAGTATAGATGCTGCTTTGACTATTTGATTGAGATGAGCAGATGTGCTTCGTCGAGATTTAGAATCCGAGATCCCGCGTCACACTGGCAGTTGACAGTGTGGATTCATTG